>VZTZ01010448.1:490323-549865 GCA_013400955.1 Drymodes brunneopygia | reverse complement strand
GGCCGCGCCGGTGTGATCGCGGCGCGCCCCGCAGCAGCGCCCCGCCAGCCGCTCCCGAGGCGCCGCGGGGCTCGGGGCGCAGGGCTGGAGGATGAGCGCCCCGGTGGAGCCCAGGATCAAACAGGCGCTGCGGAAGAAGCCCGCGGAACGCACTCCGGAGGTAAGGCGGCTCCGGCTCCTTCCCAGCGGGTCTTTTTATTTACTTTTTCACTTTTCCTTTGCGTAAATCCGTGTTCCGACAGCGCGGGATCCGCGGTGCGCACACAGACCGGGCTGGCGCACAAACTTCTGTCTTCAGCTCGGTTATTTATTTATTTCTCTCCAAAGCTGGCCCTCTCGGGACCAGCAGTGATTTAAACGCCCAGTAATACGCTGGGTACAGGCACAAGGCGCTTCATGAAGTGCTTCGGGCCAACTGTTGGAAGAAGAATAACAAGAAGTAGATCACCGAAAAGTAAAATGATGCATATTTCAGTGATGCAAAACTTATGGGAAAAGTTAGGGAGCTGAAAGGCTTTGCTTACCTGTACAGTGATGCAGATTTAAACAAAACCAAACTAATTATGCTGCCCAGACTTCATAAAGATGTTTCTGCAGTGAGTGGGAGTGTAGAAATGTGTGAGGCTGGTAAGCTACAATAAAACGCATTTTCCAATTAACTGCCTTCTCTGTCCCTTCTCCACAAGCTAATATGTAATCAGCCATGTATTTTTGGGAATGGTAATGTCATGGAGTATTAACTTAATAATGAAACAGGTTTGATATCATTTGCATTTGTTGACGGTCTGATTGGAGTTTGTTTGCTTACTTATCCTTTGCCTTCCTTTATGTGTTTCCCTTGCTGTGATTTTTTTTATGTGCTCAAGAATTAGTGCTATGAAGTGACACACTCTTAAGTTTTTCCCTGGGAGACTGGAAAACATCTGTTCTCCCTTGGTACTTCATGGAGAACAGAATGCCCTGCTTGGTCTTCCTTATAAGTTAATTATGTAAGGGCTACTTAAAGAGCTGCTCAGAGGCTGCTCCAGAGGACATCCCACCAGGACAGAGTCCCCATTTCCCTTTCAATTCAGCCTGGTGAGTGAAATACAGATGTTCAGTCCCAATGGTCACTTGCTTTGGGATATTGGGCACATTCCTCCTTGTGTCTCTAAATTAATGATGAGGTAGTCTCCATGTCCATTATTTTTTCCTTATTTTTAGCATTCCCCTCTTGCTTCAGACGTTTCTTTCTCTTCAGCTGCAGTCTTCAGTTAGCGAAATTCCTTTGCTAGTGTGCCTTCAGCGTTGGGCAACTGGGTTCATCACAGAAGTGTCATTCATGAGCTGGCATTCCGTGCTGGCTCGTCATGGCTTGGACTTTGGGGAGCAGGTAATCTGGCCTGGCCCAGAACCTCTGCTCACCACTGCTCCTGTTTGCTGTACCAGCCTCTGTGGCTGTGTAGGGCTTTTTGTTCTTTTTTTTTTTAGACATCCCAAGTTTTTCCCCTAGCAGCTGTCATGGAATTCCTTATGGCTGTCACCTTGTTTTGGCTGAAACTGCCTTAAAATAATAATTTTGCTTAACCTTGTAGTGTTAAACTGTCAGATATCAGGGTGACTGACTGCTTGTGGGTTTGTGTGCATTTGTGTAGGTTCCCACTGAGAGTGACATGAGGGTTATGTGTGGGTTTGAATTTGCCAAGGTATCTTAATTGTGGGGGAAAAAAAATCTGATCTTCGCTAATCTAAGTAATAGTACTTCTAAAATTATTAAAAAATGTCTAAATTCCCTTGTTAATTTGACCCTGTTTTGGCAGGCTTTTAGAGACACCGCACAGTGACGCTACTTGTGATTAAACTGAAACACATACTTAAAACTTGGCAGGATTGGGTCCTTGGTTCTTGCTGTGTAGATAATTACAGTCAAATCACTTTTGTGTTCTTAGGATACTTTTGTTTACATACATTCAGAAAAAAAAAATCCCCAAGTTTTCCTTGATTGGGTAGCAGGGTGTACCTGGGGGTCCCCAGTCTGGATCTGTGCTACCTGCTCGGATACAAAGCATGGAATCCCCTGTCACAGTCACACTGACAGATTTTCCAAACATCTGCTCTGGGATGTGAGGACAGATGGATATAGGGTGGTAATTGAACTGGAGAAAACAACTGCAATGTTGTTCATTTATTTATTTAATTAATCTATTTATTCTCAGCATCCTGACTTGTCCGCTTTCCTCTGTAGGCTGCAGGACTTGGGGCAGGGAAGCTGAAACCTTCATAGCGCAGCCATTGGGATCAGACCCGAATTTTGGGTGTCCCTGCATGGGATGAATGGTCTGGTGACTCCTGTCTTGAAATATCCAGTTGTACACAGACAAAAAGTGTGGCTTCATTTCTCCCCTCCTACTCTGGTGGGAAGGTATCATCAGTTCCTCCCACACAAAATCAGCTACATGGCTGCTCATGCACTTTGACTGCATTTTTGTACAGGAACCCCCTCAAATTCCCCGAGCCATGATTGGTATTTTATGATAAAGCTGCTTATCCACATGAGTTTCAATTGCTTTCAGTCCCTTTCTTCCCCCATCTCTATTTCTGATCTTGTAGTTTATATGAGCTATTTACCTGGGTATTTATTACAAATTACAGGGTTGGGGCTGTGCTGATTAGTAGCATGGCCTGGTGCTTCATTCCTGTCATCTCTGCAGTCTCTGGAAAAATACAGATAAACACTTCACATACCAGATTTTGCTTACAAGTAGTACAATTATCCATACGATTTTGATTGTAGGTCTTTCTCTTGACAAAATGTTTTGATTTCTAAGAACTACAAAACTAAGCAGGGAGATACTAAAATATTTTTATAATTTATTTATTTTGAAATTTATCTCAGTGTCTTGCTCAAGTAAATGTTTTAGTTCTTGATGCTACAAATATTTTTGTTTGGAAAAATCTGTGTTAGGGCAAGTTTTCAGTGTTGTGGTAACATTCCAATGTTTGCTAATTGTTAAAGTGTATAAGTTATGCATATTAGGCATGTACACACTTGATTTTTTTTTTCAGTTGTTGTTGCTCAGATACTTCATGTGTTATAATCTTTATTTGCCAGAGGGAATTTTTTTGATGAATTTATAGGGATTGTAGCAAAAGTTTAGTGATGTGTGCATTTTTATATAATTGCTGTTCTGTTAACTGTTGAGAATCTTCTGTGGAACCTCTGAAGGCTGGAGGTGCATGTTGTTCATATGTGATGTGAGTGACTTCTCATATGGAAAGAGTTACAGGATGTTTCCTAGTGGACTGATGCCCTTGTAGGTAGCAGATGCTGCTCTAGGATTTGAGTGAGTCCCGTTTAGTCAAACATCTCCCTTGCTGGTTCCCTGATGGCCTGTGACCCTGTGCTGACACTGGAAATGAATCTGTGTACCTGTCTCTCAGGTATGGCCTGAAAGTGAAGAATTTGAGGCTTCTCTCAGATGATAGTTTTGATAACAGATTATCCTAACAAATCATCCTTTCTGTCTTGTCAGAGAGAGAAAACTCTAGCACTAGTTGGATACTTAATCAGTTAAAAAAAAAATCATACCTATACTTTAACAATGTAGGGTTTTTTAATAATTTAATAGTAGGATTTTTACTCTTGTTTAATATTTTATTATCTGCATTTTTCTCCCAAGGTTATGCAGATGTCTATGTGGTGGTAAATCTGTGAGTGTTTATACATGCAGATCCTCCAGTTTTTGTTGGGGAATATGGGATTTACTGTGCAGTGTTTTAGCTGTTTCTTGTCACAGGTGGGGATATTAAATTAGTAATTTGGGAATATTTTAATAGGAGAAAATCTTTAGTTCAAAGCAGTAGGAGGGAAGGATGAATGCTTATGCCACCATATGTGTGCTCTCATTAAAGATTTGGTTTTTTTTTTTTTTGGAGGCCCAGAATTGCTTATCAGATCCATACAAAGGCTCTGATGTTGGTCTTTAGGGGAGTTGTTCATGCTGCCACAGACAAGGACTCAGTGGTTGATAGGGGCAAACAGCAAATGATTGTGCTGCTTCTTCTTTGTCTTTCCTTCTCCTCCCTTCCCGAAAGCATGCTCTCTTCCATTTTTAATGGAACCTTTTCCCAATATACTATCTTTTTAGTTCTTCATGACTTTGTTCTAGACAGTGTTTACTTTCGTGGTTCAGAAAGCTTTGCCTTTATTTGACTTCAAAGAGTTGGAGTTTGTTTTTATACTCTGAGCTCTTGTATTTTCATAACTCAGTCTTCTTGCAGTAATTCTTGATTAATGTTAATTCAACTTCATTTGACAATACTAATTCCTTCTTCTCTTCCTGTTCCCTTTTTATTAATACAGTGGAAAGAGGAAAAAACCTAATTTTGCAGAATTGTGTCATGACGGTGTCTGTTGTTTGGAGCGTGTATGTGATGCTTCTTGGTGGCTTAGATATAGAGACATGGATCTGTGTGAATGGGAATCATGCACAAATAGTACATTGATGGGCATTATGAAATAGCTGTAATAAATAAAATAAATTATTGCTGACAGCATAACAAAGGCACTCTTGTACTGTAGCACAGCTGAGCCAAACAGAGGAGAACATCTGCTTCTTGTTTCCAGAAATAACTGGTATTTTGAAGTGGGTTTTTTCATCCTTTTAATAATTTTCTGTAAACTCAGTAGGTGAAATGGGATTAACCATTGTTAAAATCTATTGTTTCTAGAACCTGAGGTGAGCTTTTAGGAATGTAACTGTATCAAGGGTGTTGGTTTTGGATAGCCATTGGAAGTAATTAGGTGGAGATGCTTGCAGTTACTGTAAGGCCAGAAGAAATTTGTGTTAAATGAAGTTGCAGATGCTGGTTTCTATTTAATAAAAACACCTTACTGTTAGTTTGTGGGCCTCTAAATCAGGGACAGAGGAGTAATGGAAACCTGATTCCTGCCGTAATTTTCTACTACCTAACCTCTGTCTTACACTTTTATTCTCATCTGTTCCTTTACAGGTGACACTTTGTCAGACTTTGTCTTGCAGGTAACAATTCCGGAGCTCAAACTGAAAATGAACAGCAGCCAACTGTTGTAAAAAAAAGATTGTTCTGTGTCTTTCTGCTTTGGTGTCTTTGCCAGAGAACCTCTTGAAACCTTGATGGAAGATGCACTGACTGTGCTACGTAACTTTCATCCCTCACCATGCAGAGACTTGGGCTGATCTTGGCATGTGACTGTGCTGGGAAGCTGGAAAAGACCTTTAAAGTGGAAAAATTAGTTATCACTGGTGATAACCAAAGCGATAGGAACACGTACTGACAAGCCTGCAATTGACTGCTGATGAATTCCTTCCTGGGTCCTTGTGTACCCTGTGCAGATTGCCTTTCTGCACTCTTGGGCAACAATTGTCCTTTACAGTTAGAAAAACATAAAACCTTGTAATATGGATAATTTATAAGTAGTTCTGCGAAGGCAACAGTTACAGGTTTATTTATGTTCAGTATGATTGAAAAATCAAGTGCACAAAAATTGTTTCACGGACAAAAATGTTGAGTAACTGCAACTTTAGGGAAAAACTTGGGAGTACGTGCATTTCGTTGACACCATATTCCATCAGCATCTTGCTAGGACTAGGAAATACCTGGACTTGTGAAGTTTTCTTGAATATTAGATTAGTCTCTTTAAACAAAGTGTGTTGTAAAGCTTTTTTATAGCCACCTACTAAAACCAAAGTTCAGAACAGAGGTACATGAGGAGTGGCACATTGAGTATCATGGTGGTGGCTGGCTGCTCTTGAGTCTTGTTCACTAGCAGATTATAGTTTCTGTGTTAATGAAGTTGAAATTCTTATTACTTTTAATGAAACAGTCATAAACCTTCTCTCTTCCTCCTGTGCTTCCCTGCCACATAGCTTTCAGTTGAAGGTAAAAGAAAACCACATTTTTTTCCCAGCTGCTCATTAAGTTAATGTATTTAAGCTCATGGTGAATACAGCATTGACAATCCTGGAGGATTCTCCAACAAGCCTCAAAGCTTTGGGAAAATGGCATCTCTTCAGCTGCCAGCTTGATGAGTTAGGAAGTTTTTAGTGCTTAGATTTTGCTCTATTTTGTCTTATGCTTTAGGTGGGTAGTTGTCTCTTATTCTGTTTCTTAACATAGTGTAGTATCATGAGTCTTCATCTCAATTAGATCTGTGGTTTTCCTGTAATAAAAAAAGCCAAGCATGCGAACTCTTGTATTACTTCAATAAATGCTGCTTAATAATTGATTTTCATAAACTAAGTGTTTGTACCTTATTTTCTGAGGTGATCAAGAGTGGTGTTCTTTGACAGTTATATTTTTTCTTTTATTCTGATAAATACCAATCGGTGCACGTTGGCAGTAGTTGTTCAGTCTTCCTAAACATCCCTGGGGAACCAGTGCAAGTAAAATGTGGTGTCCCCCTCCCCAAGACTGGGCAGGGTCAAATCTCTTCTCTGAGTAATTGAAATTAACCTCAGTTAGCATCTTTAATCTGTGACTGATTTACAGGATTGACTTTGAATTCACAAAGTCTTATTTAAAAATCAGTGGTGTTTGGTTATTTGATGTTTTCATTGCCATGTAGACACAGTTCTGTGCTCATGGCATACAGTTGAGTTCTTGGCCAGAGGTACTCAACAACCTGGCATACATCAGTATCCGAATAATTCAGATTATCACTACTTGGAACATTAAGTACCACAACTTTCTGAAGCTGAAATCAGCCCTAAATTAATTGAACATAAATAATAAAATCCATCTGTTGTTTCAAATGAACCAAAATACAATATTGGAACATTCACTAGTTTTAACAAATGTTAATATATGTAAATATTCAGCTATATGGGCTTCAGTATCTGTCTCAGGAATGTTTTGTCTGTTTTTGAGCATTTTTTTGAGGTTGTTGTGCTTTCATCAGCAAGCCTGAAGGTGTTGCTCATGCTAGTCTTTGGATTATTTATGTCTCAGAGACACAAATAACAGTGTGTTAAGCCTTGGACAAGGTACCTTGTTCACAGAGGAGGGATCTGGTTTGGCTGTTCTGCAGCTATTGTCTGGTTGGAATACCTGCAAGGAAACTTTGCTGGTAGTTCTCAGAAATAAATATTTTTCCAGCTTTCTTAACAGTAAAGCCTGTTGACTTCAGTCAAATAGAGATTTGTGGTTCCAATGAAATAAATCAGGTTTCAGTGCACTGTTTTAGCTTTGACTACATTTATTTGCTTTACTGAAGTGACTATTGACAAATAGATTTTTCTTAAATTTAAAGTCTTGTCTAACAAAGTTTCCTTGTTTAAAAAAATGTAATATTAAAAAAGTAGAGAAAATCAGCATGAATGTTTTGAGATCGGTGAATTTTTTGATTTTTAGAGTCTGTGACCCTGTTTTGTGGGTAAGGATGTTGAGCACTGTCTTGGAAAGGAAAATTTGGGTAGGAGTGAAAGGAGTAAAACATACTGTGATGGAGACAGGGAAACATTGTGATGTTTAAGTTGCCTTAGAGTAGGTGTATATAATTCATTAATTATTTTTGAAAGATCATTGTGAACCACAGCTGTTTAAAAAAAAGAAGTCAAAACCAAACCCACAATAAACGAATTGCCAAAGAAAGCAAACTTCTAATAAAAACTCTAAGAAGTAAGTAAATTAGACTGAACATTCATTGTTTATCACCTAGTGCAGGTGGAACATGCATGCAGTTGTTCTGTCTAATAGCTATGACTTTGTAGTATCTGATCTCCATGGCAGAGGGATGATCAGGGCTTCTTCATTGGTTAAATGAGATTTGTGCTTCCATCATTGTAAAGTCATGGGCATTGCTCCTGTAAGTGTCGCTGTAATTGACTTGGAGCAATGTTGTTAAATCTCGTTTGGGTTATGTTGGTTTCTGAAACACCTTCTTTAAATATGAGTCTGTGAAGGGTCCTTGGGACTGTGTTGCTTCTCCTTTCCCTGGTATGGGCAGACCCTGGGGTTATTGTTTTCAGTGGTCACTCGGAGCTGTGTCTCCAAGCCAAGCATCTTGGCACCCTCTGGGAAGAATGTTGGCAGGCTTTAGCCTCTCCTTGTGCTGATACTGTGTAGTGGAGTCTCTCACCTCTAAGTCACAGAATCACTGAATGGTTTGGATTGGAAGAGGCATTAAAGACCATCCTTTTCTACCCCCCTGCCATGGGCAGGGACAGCTTCCACGAGACCAGGTTGCTCCAAGCCCTGTCCAACTTGGCCTTGAACACTTCTAGGCATGGGGCATCCACGATCCAGTGCCTCACCTTGTAAGAGCAGAAGTGTACAGATGTTCTGTGTCTGAGACAAGTGATGCTGTTTGGTTTTCTGCACAGAATTGGGAGGGTTATTCTAAGTTATCGGCGTTGAGCCTTTATTCCTACATGTTCCACTCTGCTCTTGGGCCATGACTAATGAAAATTCCTTCATCTAGTGTAAAGTTTGCTCGCCAGAACATGGATGTATTAAAGAGAAGATGAAATTATAGTGCACTAATAACCCTGTGGACAATGGCTTATGTGTATTGGCATTGTTTGCAGAAAGTTGAGTGTTTGTGTGTAATGAGTCACTGAGTTACACATGACAAGGTACAAAGCTGTTCCACCATCCTTGTTTGTCTCCTGCATGTAATTTCCAATTCTGATTCATTGAAATGAAGCGGTGAGCAGGAATGTGGTTCTGTTACGGGATACAAGTGAGTGGATATCTTAAAGCACTGGCTCAGCCTTTACAAACATGAGGTGCACCTATTCCCAGTGCCAGTCCAGTTTACATGAAGAAATGTGAGTTCAGTTGGGTCTAGCTGAGAAAGAGCTACAAGTTAACCTTGGGGAGCTTGAGGAATTGTATTAGAATCTAAAAACATCCTGAGTTGAAAGGGATCCACAAGGATCATTGAACTCAACTCCTTTTCTGGTGCAGGACCATCCCAAGATTGAGTGGGACTGATGAGCACAGCTGGTGGCTTCCAGTATTTCTTGTATCTAAGTCTTGGTGGAATTGTTGAATCTGAACGTCCTACTTAAGCGTAATGGGTATGCAGTATCTATTGTGTGTAGTTACACAAAAAACTCAGAGGCTGTTGCCTAATCTAACTTGCCTCTGCACGTTGGGGTTCATTTGAAGGAAGTAGGGCCACAGCAGAAGTGGTAACAAAACATTTTGGCTTTGTAATTTGTGTGTCAGTGCCTCTTGCTTTCTGTGACTGGTCTATGTACCTGTGTATGCGTGGGTGCCTGCTGCACACCTTGTGTATATAATTTTTAGATACCTTTTCTCCAAGATATATGTACAATAAGGATTTAAAAGGAAATTATATTCTAAGGCACTCATATATATGACTGTTGTATGAGAGGAAAGAAGATGATTGTGGTCTGTGTGTGTTGGTCGTTCTGCGGAGCGAGATAGGGCAGAGGGTGCTTGCAGGAATTCTGCTCTCAGACCTGGGGGAGGAACTTTCCTTGATCAGTGATGGCAGACATCAATGTCTTCCCTCTGGGAGAGCTGTCCTTAGCCTAAAGGAAATGCTCTTGAGTACTTTTACAAAATCACGGAATCATTAAGGTTGGAAAAGACCTCCAAGATCAAGTCCAGCCATCAACCCAGCACCACCACCATGTTCACCATAAATCCAGGTCCTTAAGTGCCTTATCCACATGGTTTTTTTGAATGCTTCCAGGGGTGGTGACTCTTCCACTACCCTGAGCAGTCTGTTCCAATGCTTGACAGCCCTTTCCATGAAAAAAGTTTTCCTAATATCCAGACTAAACTTCCTCTGATGCAGCTTGAGGTCTTTTTCTCTCATCCTGTCACTTCTTATCTAGGAGAAGAACTTGGTGTCATTCTTTAATTTGTCCAGAGTCTGGTATGTGTAGGCACAGCTTTGTGTGAAAGTGCTACTGTCCAGGTATGGCTTGATCTCTTCTTGTTGCTTTTTTGTTTTCTTTTTTAAGCTTCTCCTGCTGTTACAATCCTAATACAGAGTGATTCTCAATCACAGATTTCATTAGCATTGTGCATGTTGATTCAGTGCTGGCTGGTTGAAGGAATTTGAGAATCTGGTGTGAATGTAGGTAAGAATATTTAACCAAACATTTCAAGAATGCATCAAGTTCCTAATCTGCCTGTGAAGTTATTCTCAAAGTCTTCAAATCTCCATCCCTTTTCCTTCATCTTGTTCAGAAAGTTTAGTGTCTGATACTGATGCTGTCGTGTATCTGCCTTGGGGTGTTTGGTGTGCAGCCCGTCTCTTCAAGCTTTCAGGGGGATGTTAGGATGTCCTGAGAGGGCTACATATCCTTTCTGTTCTTTTTATTTATATTTTGTTTCAAGGAGGTCTTTATAAGGTTCACTCAGTGGTTCTGGGGTTTTCTGGACTGATGATATAGTTGTCAACAAGGCTTTTGTGTTGGAGAGGTGAGTGTATCATTGTTTTCACTGTGTGGTTCAGAACTTACTCGAAACTTACACAGATAATATTTAGAGATATTTTTCAAGCTGTTGGCCAAAGTAACTGTAGCTAAAAATCAGAGCAGCTTGTTTCATGATAATCTTCATATTAAATGCAGGATTTAGGGCTCAGCAGATGTGATTGTGCAGACTGGGTCATACGTGAGTATTGACCAGATATTTCAAGGCCTGATTCTCTAAACTGTGATGGTACGGTGGTGGTAAATTTAGCTTGTGGGGGGCTGAAAAACGACTCAAATTTCTGGCCATTGCTGTCACAGAAGACACTCAGTGCTCCAGAACGTCTTTGGGGACTTTGTGAGCTGCAACTGGTGCCAGCAGGCAGGTGGTGCCTGCAATGTTTCCTCTGTGTTTCCCAGCTTGCAAACATGGGAAGCTGGGGACAGGTAATCTCATACCTGTAACTCCCCAAGATAAGATTGGTTTGGTTCTTTCCAGAAGGTTATATGACTTCTGCTTCATATAAACCCTGTTAAAGGAGCAGGTGGAGTTAGTGTGTATTAGGGTAGCTGTTCCCAGTGATCTTCCAAGGACCATGTGAAATGTTACTGCTCCAAGATTGCTTTTCCTGTCCTTGCTTCTACTGTTCCTTAAAAACTGTTTTTTCATTTTAGTGACAGCTGTGACAGCCCTGAGAGAAAAACCAGAAATTATGGTGAAGTCTTGGAATTTTTTTATTGGACCTTACTTCTTTTAGTGTATACTTTTCCTCATGAAGTGGGGTCATGCACTTAGTTTTGTCTGTGGAGTGATAATGTAACTACACATTTTCACTGATGAATTAAAGTTCAAATATGTAATGTAATATTTTTCTACAAAGCTATTTCTTACTGTAGTATCTGAATTTAAAAAACTTATTTCAGGGACTGTTTAGGTAGTAAGGGTGTGTTCTACAATGCTTAATCTGACCTAGAAGATGAGCCTAGTGCCTTGTTACTGACCTTGCAGTAGGAACTTCTTGGGGATACTAGAATAGTGAAAAAGGGCCAGAAAAGGGTGTGGAAGGAGGTGGGAGTAAACTGCAAGTATACTTGGCATTTAGAAAAGTTGCCAAATGGAAAAAACCCGCATTTCTTTTCTGCTTTAGTTCTCCAAGAATGCAACGGGTGGAGGATAAGCAGTCAAGATGTGTAGGTGTTAAATTCCTCATAGAAACAGTATTAAAGCTGCAAAACACTGTAGTGAATAAAAAAGTAATTATAAAAAAATGATTTTCAAAAGGAAATCTATTCAGGTACTATACCCAAACTTATTTTGTGTAAGCTTCAGAGAGGAGTTTTTCTGTAATGTTTATTTTAACAAAACTGTTTCTTATGTCACGTTGTGTAAGGAGAGCTGGATATTTCTCTACAGTGAAAATAAATAGTAAGAGAGTAGTAACCTTAAGGAACTTGTGCTTCTATGTCTGCTGCGAGAGGAACCTGAGGTGCCTGTGCCACAGCACTTGTGGGCAGCCCTGCTTCTGAGGAGCACAAGGGAGGAAACCAAACACCTGTAAGCAGCTGTGTGACATCCCTGCTGTGCTGCTGAGTGCACTGATCACACACTGCTGCTCTTTACTCCATGTCTCTGTCTAATAACCCTGGTGTGCAGTGGCCAATACTCCCATCCCAAGAGTGTAAAAAGCTGGCAGTGTTCAGATGGAAATGAGTCCCTTGGCGTTAAAAGGTGGCTTGTGGTGGCCTTGTCACTGGCAAAGAACTGCACACTTCTCAGGACCATTTCAGATGAACTTCCAGTTTGCAGGGAAGTTGCAAAACACTTTGCCAGGCATGTGCAAAAATGAGTTTTCATTGAGAAGTGTATTGAGATGAGCTTGATAAAGTCTGTTCAGAGCTCTGATGCCCTCCCTTGTAAGAGACCTGTTATTGCTATAAAAGAACTCTGCTCTGTTGGTATTACCAGACAAGCTGTTTTTAAAACTTGGAGGTCTTCTTGTTTCAGTGGCTTCAGATTTTAAATATAGAGGGTTTTCCTTTGTTTGATGGTAGTGTGATACACCCTTCTTCCTCTTTTGAGGATTTCAGTGCAGTGTTTTGGAAATATCCTGAGTTCAGGGAAGCATGCACAAATTAGTTAACATTCTGCATCTGGTTTCTTGAGGTTCCTTAGCTCTGCTAATTATTGGTTAGCTTTTAGCATGTTAAGAGTGTAGCAAATTCTTGGTGAATAGAACAGAAATAACAGCCTTGAGGGATTCTCTCTTTGTAATCTTTCTGTGTCTGATTAAAGCATTGACATTTAAGCAGTCCATCCTTCAAAGACTGATCATTAAAGAGCCTCGAATGATAGTCCTGTTGGTGTGGAGGGAAGGAATTCTTGTGGTAGTGTGTTGTGTTGCAGGTGCATACAGTTTGGCCTTTTGGCCAAATCTGAATTCCTATAAAGAGAGAGTTCCAGAGCTGTTGTAATGTTTTTCACTTTGGCAGTTTGTATTTGAGGGAGCTGAGGAGTGAGGTCTGTAATTGTAAACTGTATCATGGGTTTAATGTTGAAAGGTGATGGTACCGTTTTTGTTGCACTTCAATTTTGGGAGCTTTACGATGCTCTTGTCACAACGGGTTGTGGCCTCTAGATATTGTGGGGAGGTTATGCTTCTTAAATCTAATTTATTTGATCCTACATTTTCAGGATTCTTTGTAACATGTCCAGCCTCCAGTAGGCTCTGTTGATTTGTCTGAGTAAAATTGTTCTTTCCAACTATTGCAGAAGTTTCTGTTCCTGTTTCCCACTTGAAGTAGGAAGGAAACCGGCCATCTTATGTCAGACTGCTGACCTCCTGTCAAACACATTACTGCCTCCCTTGTTGGATGGGAAGGCTTCCTTCAGCAAACTCCTCTACAGATGCCATTGTTGGTGTCTTCCAAGGTGCTTGTCAAAATCTTCTTGTTCTGGTTCTTCCAAGCTGGCATGCAGTTGGTACAGGGATTAAAGGGTATCATCCAGCTGCTGTGATCATTAGAGAAGATCTCTTACCCTGCATATCTGGCCGACCATTCCAGCCTGATTCTTGTGCCATTGGGGTACATTTCCTGGTGAAGTCCAGAGCTCAAGAGTGGAACTTTTTTCTGTTTTGTTTCCCCTCTGTTCACGTTAGGTAGAAGAAGATGGTTATGGAGTACAGCAGACCTGTAGTTAACAGGTGCTTCATAACCTATCAGAGGTGAGTACAACCATGTTTTTAAGAAAACCTCAGAATTTCCCTTGCACTTACTTTGGGTCTCTCAAATGCAGCAAATCTGGCTCTGTAAAATCTGGAGGTCATGGACTTCGGTGTTTAGTATGGTGATTAGTAATGTTGCTATGATTTTCCCCAAGCTCTAGTTTGACTCTAGTAGAATACTTTTTAAAAGGTATTTTTATATGAAATATAATTGCATAGCTTTGATGGTTGTGAATGCTAATGTAATAAAGTGAGAAGCCTTAGATAACAGGCTTCTTCCATTCCTTCCAACAGTTGGACAGAGTGTATTTGGTAAGTACTGCAGTGGACCAACTGCCTGAGTGAGAGGCTGAGACACTAAATGCACAGCCTCTCAAGGAAACACACAGCAGAGGTGTCTTAATGTTCAGTGTAGTTATGCAAAATGTCTGAGCTGCAATACCTGATCCTTCTGTTTCTCCTTTGCTGGAGGACTGGGATCTGGAGTCTGTATTCTCCATGGCTGTAGTCACAGGCATGACTGTCTAGAGATCATGGTGGTGTAATACCTATTGCAGCATTCTGCTGCTCTGTCCAGACATTGCCTTTCATCACCCTGTGTGCATCCCCTCTTTTAGTGTGAGCTGATGAGTCAAAAGTTTGAGTATTAAAGGAAGGCATTGCATTGCTGCTTATAAATCCAACTTTGCTCAGTTTATTACTAGTTGGTTGGGGGTTTTTTTTCTAACTTCAGTAAATAATGGTAGTCTTGCTCTCTTAAAACAGAAGTCTTTTTAGGTGAGACCCTTGAGACCCTTGGGTTTGTACCTCCATAGTGGCTGTGGTTGGCTAACTGGAAGAGCAAAGAGGTTGCAGGAATCTTGGGTGTGTTGCATTACAAATTGCATTGATCATGATTTCCAAGGAATGAGAAAGGTAGAATTGGCTTGTTTTGGTTTTGAAGTCAAAGCTGATAGTAACCTCTAAAGTTTTTGGTCTACCTAAGGATTGAATGGCTCATTGGAGAAGAAGAGGTTTCCATATCATCTCATGTACTACAAGCCAGCTGAAGGAGCCCATGTATTACATGTCATCAATTAGTACCTGTTTGATTTAGCATGGAGGTGGAGGAGGCAGTTCCTTGGCATCTTGTCTGTAGTTCTGTGGATGTTAGTCATGAAGTTTGTTGTGCTTTGTGAAGCTGGGTGCCTTGTGGGTAGGCTGCAGAATTTGGAGTTAGAAATTCCTGAATAACAGTATTATCTTCTGATTGGTCCAGTCTCTTAACAGTGTGCTTGTTCGTTGTTCCTCCTAATGCTGAAGTTGTTAATTTTCTTAATTAGTTATTCCCTTTGTAACATTATGCATCAGTGATCAATGTAATGACTAGGGAAGTGCACAGGTATCTGTACCTGTGACATTTACTTGATTTGATTTCAAACTTAAAAGCTCTTAACATAGCTAGATGAATATGCATATGCATATTCATATGCATATATGACTCCTCAGTTTAGATCTGTAAGCTTCTTTGGGGTTTATGGCACAGGTATTGCTGAGAAATACAAAAGTAGATGTTAAAAGTGGCAGAGCATCAGTTCCTAGAGTTTTGCTGTGGTGGTTTGCATTCAAATGTTGCAGTGAGGTAAATGTGGCTGATTTCTTTGCTATGAGCAAAGATGGAAAGAGCTACTGATTAATCCTTTCTTTTTTTTTGATGAGGGATATAAGTGTGTTTGCCACTGTATGGACACAGTGAACACAGGCATGTTAACCTTTCTCAGCATGTGAGAGGATATTGTAGTAGTTGAGGCACTAGTAAAGTTTGTGGGAATCTATATTCAGATAATTTAGACCCTCTAAGAAATATTGCCTCCTATCCATTGCAGTAACTTTCTTGGATTGCTCTATTTCCTAGTGCTTGGGTATCCTAATACCAGGATGTAGAAGGAATTACTGGTGAACATGTTACTGCTGTCCATTACAGGAATTCCTTCGTAGTTCATAATGACATTATTATGGGAATAAGGTAGCTGGAGGTTGACTTTTTCTTTTTTCGTTCAGTAGTTTTCTTGAAAAAGACTGTAGGAGACCATTACATTTGTGTGATATTTTATTCTCCAGTTATAACCTCATCATTCTCTTCCTGTTTTACTGATGCACCAAAGCATTTTTAGGCAGTTAGTAGAGCTTTATTCCTCTCCCTTACCTAGATACTGAGTGGGTAATTTAAATTACAATATTGATAAAGATCTCATTTTGCCTTCACTATTATTTATTTAGCAGGACTTAGTTTCCAGACAGACATGATCTTTGCTTGCTTGAATTGCCAAAGAAGTAAGAAATTACACACAGAAAAATCATAAATGTGCCATTAGAAAAAACAACAATATTCTTATCCATTTGTATAAAATTCTGACGGTCAATATGATGGAAAAAAGCTGCAGTAAAGTGCTGTTATTGTGTCTGTCAGTCCTTCTCTGTGTGAGATACCTGCTGAGCTGTAGTATAGGAGCTCAGTTATAACATTCACTTGCTGCAAAGGTGTATTGGGCAAAACATGATGAAAACATTGGCAATGGAGTGTTTATATGTTAAATATGAAGCAGCAGTTGCTAGTCCAAGAGGGAGGAAAGAGAACAAGAACTGGAGCATTTTCTGCAGTAAGAGCAAAGTTGTGTGTAAGTAACAAATCAGATGTTTAACATGTCTGAGCTGCACTCAGTCTCACTCCCAAGTTGTCATGACAGATAGGCGTAGAACTGACCTTTGGATTTCATCCTCCACCTCCTCTCTCCTCATCCCCAGGTTTCTGTACCAGTTTTCTTATTTAATCACAATGTACCTTTTTTTTTCCTAAATGTTTCAGTGTTCTGTGTTCTGAGCTTTCCTACCAAAATTCCTTCTTTTCTTAAAAAGAAATTTCAGATGTTGACACTTCCCTCTGAAAAGAGCAGGGACTTCCTTTGTGAATCAGAGGAGCTGATGTTTTTAGAGTTATGACCAAAAGGCTTTAACTGAAATATTGCTATTTGATGGATGCATCTCCTCTGGAAGGAAGGTAGCTATTTCTGGCAAGTCATCAGCTGCTTGACTAACAAAGTGTTGATAGAACTGGAAGCCACTCTTTTTTTTGGTGGATTTTAGGTGATTTTTCAAGAGTCTGGGTTAGGACGCTGATTTTACGATCTTTGTATTATTTAAAAATGTTCGGTATAAAGTCTTGCTCATTGATGGGGGGATAATTTTGTATATTCTGTGCTTCCCATTCTGTTGAACCTCAGGAGCTCAGGGTTTTTGAGGCAGCTTGCTTTTCTATTATCAGCATGTGAGTCTGAAAGATATTTTAAAATAAAGTAATGTATGTCTGGGAACTTTATGGTAATGTTTTAGTTGAAGGCAGTTTTTCATAGCTGTACTTTTATTCTTAACTGTGAAAAGGGCTGCATGGTACTTCAGGTACTCAAAACTCTCCATGAGCTGCTTGCTTTGGAGCACTGACATCTGTTGTTCTGTCTCTCCAGTTCAGGGCCCTTGGAATTTGACTCTGTAAAATCAGCTTTTCCAAAGGAAGTTTTTCCTCTGGCAAAGTCAGGGTTCCAGAAATGCTGACTCCATGATGAAACAGCAGTAAAAATAATATAAAATTTCCCCTCCCTCATTCCTTCAAATGTTTTTCTTTCTACCAAAGTCCTATATCAACAAAATCCAGGGTTCTGAGGTAGAAGGTGTTTATCTGGATTGGGTGTGGGGAGCGATTGGTGAGTAGAGAAACTTTTTGTTTTATTTTCATGTAGAAAGACTTCTTTTCTTTTATTTTGCTTTTAGAAGTATGCCACTGAATTGAGATATTTTCAGTCCATCAGTAAGCTATAACAGTGGCTCTGAAGTCTCTGTGTTTAAAGATCTGGCTTTTCCAAATTTGCTTAAGGATACTTTGATTCTTAGGAGTGTAGCCATGTGCATGTTATAATGAAATATTAGAAAATAATATTTGCCCCACTGAGGGACTTGCTACTTTTTCACAAAAAATAAGATAAAAATCCAGGTGTGCAAATGTTATTTCTTACTATCTGCGAAAGCAAGGGCCAGATTTTAGTTTTCTGTTTGTGGCTGTACTGTTATTAATGGATGCTGTCAAGGGGAGTTGCTTCCTGGGTTTACAAGAGTGAAACAAAGTCTCTTATAATCTCTTTTCTCCTGTATAAAGATACTATAATGACTAGACTGACACTTCCTCATTTGGAAGAACCAGTATCTGTCATTTGTATAGGTAAATGGGAAGTTCAGAGTTTAGGGAGGAGTGCTCTATCATGGTCACAATATGATCCATAGTCGTCTGATGGACATAGGCTCCAGGAGTTTGGGGACATCTGAAAGACCATATATCAAAGAATTCAACTTCTTGGTCATTTGAAATTGTTCAGCTTCTATATGAAATATATGCCATTTCTTCTGAATAATGGAATATACCTCTGAAGTAGTTGAACCAATTTATTGCATACAAACGTTACTGTGTGCAGTCTCAGGCAGTGACATACGTTCATACAGGAGTTAGCTGTTATGTTCTATGAAAGGCTCTTTAATTAGGCTTTTTGAATTGATGGTGTTTCCCACATGGAATGATGCGGCTTCATTCCTTAGGATTGCTGCCTAAACTCTGCCATTCTCTGCAAGGTACTTTAATGTCCTTCGTTCATTACATTTTCATTTGTCTGACTGACTAATCCATCCTTTCTCTTCCCTACTAGTGCCTCAGTGCTTGTATTTAATTTTTATTTTTAAGTGGCCTCCAGCTAAATAGGAGGCTACTTCAAAGGGAATTGTTACTTTAAGTGAAGAGCCCTGAGCTGACATTCTATTGCATCACTTGAATTTTTATTGAAGTCCAATGTCTGTGCCACTGAACAAGGAGAGTAAATAAGTTAAGATGGAGGAGTTGCTTTCCAGTTCATCTCATCATCTTCCTTTTAGTTTAGGAACTGTATACTCTGTTACACATGTTTGAGTGGATTTTTCTGCTCCTCCCACAAGTTTCAGGGGTAGCTGACAGTGTGTAGGGAGCTTGTTTGTTGCTCCTCCTTTCTAGCTCCAAATTCTGCAGCCTACCCACCAGGCACCCAGCTTCACAAAGTGCAACAAACTTCATGGCTAACATGGGCTTCTTGAACCAGCATCCCTAAAGTTGGTGAATTTGCTCTGTAGATATCTGAATGTATAAAATATGGATCAGAGAACTACAGCACGTTTCTGTATTTTTATTTCTGGTATTACAGTATTGGGAAAGAATTTGGGAGTACTATTTTTAAATTGGCCTTAAACAGAAACGAAAGGAAACAGCGTGGATTCCAGCCTTTGATGAAGCAACAGGAAGGGAAGCAATGAAAACCATAAACCATGCTGAGTAACATTTCCTCTCTTCTTCTACACCCCCCCTCCTCCCCAAGGGTGACAAAGTCTTTATTGAGCCTGACAGGATTCCTAATAAAAGCTGCATTCAATCTGTATAAGGAGCCTGCTGAATCACTGAGAAGCAAGTAATGGCATCAGACTGGAGGGAGCCTCCCACTTAGAGGTTACACAGCTTGTGCTCTGTGCTCCAAGAATCACCTCTGTTTGCTTTACTGAAATCTAGGCACTTTAAATAACAACTTTAATACAGAGAAATTCAGACACTGTCCAAGAGGCTATTAATATCCTTGTCCTGATACCAAGTGAGTGCTTGATTCTGCTGGCGTTTGTTTCCAGCCTTGTTTCTGCTCAGAGCACTGAAAAGGGAGAAGCTAAGCAGCATACAAACAGGAAGGTACCCTTCAACCATGCAGCTTTCTTCCCTGGAGGATTTTGTACCTGATGGTCTTTTTGAATGCCATTGGAATTTGGGAAGCTGTTGCCATGTGGTTTAACTGTTGGTTCAAAGGCAGAAATGTGTGTCTGTTTCTTTTAAAGTTTATTCTCAGTAATATGGCTGGATCTCTAACATATCTTTAGACAATACTAATATTTTGTTTGCTCTGAAACATACAAAATATGCATCCTGCCAGCTGCCTTAGCTTGGAAAAGGTACAGATGTAAAATCCCATTAGTCATCCTTTGTGCTTTTGTAGAAGCAGGTTCTTGTGTGACCCGGGGAATCCTGAGTGGCTCGGCAGCCTGCATGCACTGGGTGTGGGGAGCCTTGAGTGAGCCAAGCATATGTTCTTGCAACAGGAATTTAATGTGTTTAGGGTGGATTCAGAGACAGGTTTTGTGCAGCTCTTTGGGACAGGTTTGCATGTGAGAGCAATCTGTCTGGAACTTGCTGACACAGCTGGTTTTACATGCAGCTTTGAAGTACTGGTGCTGTGGTGCAGGTTTCTGCTCTTTTCTCATTCCCTGAGCAAAACTCTGGACTGACTGAATAATACTTGCCAGTCTGCTTTCCTTGGGGACTCCTTGTTTCTGGTTCAGGGTGGATGTAGGGTACCTCTGAAGCCCAGGCTCATTGGGGTTTGGGAGCATCCCTGGGTCCTGGCCCTGCTGCAGTGAGCAGCTGTCCCTGGAGCAGTGCTGGCAGGCAGGGGCTGGATGCAGCTGCTCCGGAATTGGGCTGGCTCTGCCTGCTGGCATGAAGGACACAACATGACAGGCAGTGCTGAAAGGAGTCTCTGGGGATTTATCGCTTCCTCAGCATCCCTAATACCTGATTGCTATTGCTGAGGTTGGCTCTACATGAGATTAATCAGAATTTGCAACTATGAGGTCATTTCAGAACAATTTATTTTCCTCAGAAATAGACCAGATTTCCTGTTTAGTGTTTAATAATATTAATAGTAATAATAATATGTTACTGAAACACCTGGCTGGAGTCACATAAAGTGAAGCATCAGTTTGTTTGTTTTGTGTTTTTGAGGGGCAAAGTTGCTTTTGATGCAGTCATTCTATCCTTGTTTCAGATTTTTATTTCCCCCCCCCCACTGCATTTACCCCCTTTTAACACTGCAGGAGGATTTGTCTTGGACCTTGTTGCGAGCTTAAAGCATCTGGATGCAACTCATGTGAATTACAGTTGTGCTGGCTGGAGTTGTTGGTTGGGAAACTTTGTGATCAGAACCCCATTTTCAAGACCACTGTTTTTCCACTGAAGCTTTAATTCCAAGCTTTGTAAAGCTGCTTCTTGGATTAAAGGCCAGAGATTGGGTGAGAAGAGGGTGAAGCAAAAGGAAAATATGCCTACTTGCAAATTTTGTCCATCACTGGTGTTGCTGTACTTTGGTGCTTGTTCAGAAGTATCCAGTTCTTACTCATATTTTAAAAAGATTCCAATAATGAAACTTAAGGGTGACCACCACTTCCTCAGCAGCTTTGAGTTTTGATTATGCTCTCATGATGTTTTTTCTGGCAGACTGTACTTCTTTATTTTAAAAAGTTACACCTTAACAATTAAGAAACCAGTGTTTCACCATCCTTGCAAAAAAAATAGGAGCAAATTATTTTCAAAGAAATATTTTGAGATAAATGGGTGTGGTGGTGGTAGTTAGCTGGTGGCTTTGCATTTATGTAGAGAGTTTTTAACTGATGCTTCTTTTATTTTCCTCTCTCATGCTATCTGTGAGAGTTAGCATCTGGCAGGAAAAGTGAGAATACCTGGGTATGGAGGTGGCTCACTTCTAACTATGTTGAGATGAGGATGTTACCATAAAAGAATACATATTTATATAATATGATATTGTTACTAAATCTGTGTTTTTATACCACCTTTGGTTTAGCAGCTGGTTAGGCTTTTTGCTGGAAGAATGTGTGTACTGGAGATGATAAAAACTGGTGCTGAAGGAAGCTGAGGCTGCTGGTGACCATGCTTTTGTGATAACGGTGCCACCGCAGAGCCATCCTTGGTTTCTGCACTGCTGCTGCAGCACACGCTGTTTTATTCAGTGTATTCTGTCATGGGAAGAATTTGAAGACACAGATGTCCTCTGCTTTTTTAAACATGTCTGCTGTGAGAACTGGAGGCAAAGAATGATCTGTCCCAGGCAGCTTGCGGGATCACTGCAATCGCGGTGTTCGTGTTTCCTCTCTATAGTACAGAAAATCTCCTTTCTAACAGGATTAACAGCTGCCTGATTACTCTTTGCACAGTTTCCCACCTTCCCTTGAGTTGCTGGAGCTGCAGTTTTAGCTAATTGGGTAGATAATGTGAGTTACTTTCTCCATAAATAACCTTAAGTCAAAGTTGTTTTCTGTCAAAGACTGAAGAATTGGTGTGGGCATAGCATTTGCAGGTAGATCCTGTTCTTCAGTTTCAGCTGTTGTTTCAGCTGATGAAAAGCTCTGAAGAAAAGATTACAAAATAAAAGCATACTGACCTTGTTCTTTAGTTTAGAGCATGTGAAGAAATTGTGTTTTATCAATAGCTGTGTCTTGGCTGGATTTTAATAGAAAGAAATAAGTAAAGGGATTATAAGGAAGGATATGGAAAGGGGCTGTAAAATCCCAGCAAATGCTTTGTGTTCTGCTGATATGATGCTCAATGTTGCCTTTTGGTATCACTTTTCATAGTGAGTATCTGTGAAAATGATCTCTACCCTTTGTACTGAGGTTATGTGCTTGTCTGCTGTTTATAACTGCTATGGTGAAATAAATCTGTTTTTAGAAATAAAACTGAAAATCATATTAGAAGCTGTTGTAAACTTTGAGTTAGGGAAGTAACTGCTTTCAGCTCTGTTGGAGGATTTTTGGGATTGTGGTGCAGCTGGACTTCAGCCTCTGTCCACGAGGTGGCCACAACTCCTCCCCATCTTCAGTCACCCTTAATTGATGTTCGTTGCCGGCAAAAACATAGAACGAGACTCTAAATACAGTATGTCAAATGTAATTTCAGTGCTATTTTAAGCACTTAGTCTGAAATGAGTTTGAAGTATTGAAGAAAACTTCACAAACTATGACTGATAGGTAATTCTCATTTTATTGGGAAAAACTGGGATATACACACCACATGTACTGCACCCTCCCATGTTAGAATCTGAAGTGGCACATGAGGGAGAGGAGGAATTCTACCTGGCTGTATCTATTTAAACAAGCAAAAAAGGCTTTTTTCACCAAGACATGGAAGACACATTGGATGGCTACATTTGAGGTACTGGCAGAAAGAGGCACCTCGCAGCCCTTCCTAGGAGATTGCTGAGTTGGCTCTTTTGCTCAGTGGCACTCAAAATCATCTGCTCTACATGACTAGGAGAAGGGCTTGCTTTAAAAGTCAGGTATTTTTAAGGAAAGCATTGCAGATCCTGATTTAAAGCCACCTATATAAACTGCTGTGTGAGTAGCCAGTGTGTTTAGCTTGTTGATGTGTCACCTGGCTGGGTAGTGAATTGCATTTATCATGTAGTTCATTACATTTATCAACATTAGAGCAGTAATAGTGGGTGGTGTAAGTTAAATGCCTTCTGCTGGGTGAGGAAACAGGAACCTTTGCCTTCCGTTTGCTGTGCTCTGCTCTGCTCAGCTGTTCCCTCTGCTGCTGCTCATCTCGACAGATGAAGTTGAAGTTGGGGGGGATGCTTTCCAGACATGTATCCCTTAAAGCAAATGTTTATCTCTTCAATTTCCCAGCTGTTTGTTCATCAGGCTCCTCAGCGGATCAGTGCAGCAGTCCTGTGTGCTGCAGGTGGAGCGCAGGAGTCAGTCCAGGCTGAGCGGACTTGCAAAGGGGCTGCATTCTGGGGAGCTGTAGGGAATAATTTACAAGTCAGGATGTGGTCATTTTTCATATGCAGAAGTTAAAAACTTTGTGATTAAATGGGAACATAGGCTCTTGTTCTGCTTACAGTTTTCTGTAACTCATAACTACAGAACTGCTTATCTAAAACATTTTTGAGACATTCTGTTACATCTTAGTCCCAATCATGTAAAAAAGTACTGGAAAATGTAGGAAAACCTATATAGATAAATGAGTTATGAAGACTTAAAAAATTCAGCTTTAATTTTAATACCAAATACTGATTCTTCTGGCTGCCCAGCTTTTACAGGAGTTGTGAGTATTCTCCTTTTGGCCTGTGAGGGTCAGATATTATTAACCAATAAGCCACTGTATGATCTGAGTATATAGTTGCTGCATTTCTGTGCCTAATGCTTTCAGGTGGAGAAGTTGAGGCAGTTCCCTGCCCAGAAATGGGAAGAGCTCAGTAGTGGAGCTGTTAGATATCTGAAATGACCCTTTGGCTGCCAGGTGCCCACCTCTGACAGGCTGTGGCATGTTTGGAGTCTGATCCATAGCTAGCACTTCTGGATGATTTCAGTAATAAAATCACTTTTGTGGCAGCTTGAAGGACTAAAATGAGATTGGACTGTGTGAAATGAGTGCTTTATAAATGTGTTACAAATTCAGGCCTCCTGTTTAATTTTCATGGGATTTAGTAATGACATTTAAAAGAAAAAATGAGAGTTTTATTGGTTTTACATAGTCTGCAGTTATGTCTGACCTTTCATTTGATACAACAGTCTATATCTGTTATATTGCTAAACATGGACTACGAAGCCAAAGAACTTTTCTGAAGTAAATCCATTGTAAATTCTGAGGCCAACATTCATATTGATTTATCTTATGTAAACACTGGATAAATGCAGCACTTGAAAATTCAGAACATACTTTCCAAGGCCAAGCTGGAGAGACTGCCCTGTGGTGTATAATGATTTTGTTGTGTGTGTATTTGACTCTAACAGCCCACCTGTTCAGGACAGTAAATTAAGTGATGAATAGCCCTAGTGAGCTGTTCCCTGCCATGTGGTCTGCACCATCAGCACAGATATTTTTGTGACTGAAGAGGATTCTGTCTGGTGAAAAGTTTAAACAGCTGTATCTCCTAATTACAGCTTCTATGTGAAGTTCAGTTTATGAAGTGAAATAGTCTTCATGTTTTAATATTTTTGTTTCTGTCGCTAGTGGATGACACTGATGTGATGCTGACTAGTGGTAGTAGGAGTGAGAGACCTCTAAGGCTGTATTGTTTTCATCTTTGCCAAAGAGCATTTTGGAGTAATTTTTGATGTTTCCTCCAGACATGGACTGGGCGGAGCAAGAGAGGCAATAGGATGGTGTAGTTTGTCATGGACCTGCCAGCTAGGTCTGAGGTGGACATGAAAGAGTTTTTCCTCTCTAAATATAACCCCTTTGCCATGAAAAGGTACTCTGGTGGTTCTCTGCACCCTATATAGTGGCTTAGGTTTTCATGGGTTTTGAAAAATTCCTTCTAAAAAGAGCTCTTAGAGGGTTTCAGCTATTTTTAACCTTGGGTGAACAGGCCTGCTCTATTTGTCTTATTCCACATGTTGCTTGCTGTTGTATCCATTCACATAAAGAATATTTTTAGAGATATTTTTAATAATTTTTTTTTCAAGTCAGTGTTTATGCATCAGTTGGACTTTACTTTTTTTACTTCCACAGCTCAAGTGTAGACAGGGTTCCTCAGGTCTGTGTGTGTCCTGACCTATCTATTAATCTGGGCTTTGTATAATTCTGTGTGATCTACTGCAGAATATGAAAAGTAACATTGAGTGATTAGGTGTGAATGAGGTTGCTTATGGTTTGGTTTTGGTTTTTTTTAGGACTTGAATACTATCTATTCTTTCCTTCATGGACTGGACATATTATCACATTTCAGAGAACATCAGCTAAGGTGAAGTACTCTGCAGTTTGTTTTTTAGCACACTGTATCTGTGACTTTTTTGTGGAGATAAGCAGAGCTTTTGTCTGCCTGCAATTTGAGGTGGCAGAGCATTGGCCAAATCCATTGCTGAGTTAAGTCACAGCAATAATGTGGCACAGAATTGAAACTAATTAGCTCTTCTAAGAAGGAAGGCAGTGCTTACTCCCATTTGCCTAGAAAGGGCAATGTAGACGGTGCCGTGTCTTAACTCCAGATTACAAGAGCTTTTTAATGCTTCAGACATTCAGATGGTCTCAGAATCCATAAAATGGAAGGCCAACAAAGCACAAAAAGTGCTTTGGAAGTATTTTAGTTCCTTCAGTTCTGTTGCTATGGGTAATTCCAATGTGTGGGAGTGATTTAAACACTTAGAGAACATGCTGTATATTATCTGTTTGGATAATGAAGAGCACCGTAATAATTTGAATTTTCCGGTTAAGCACATCCTTTGTTTAGAACAAAAAAAAAAATAGTTGAATTTGAGGTCTTAGAGCCTGAAAGTGATGCTGCTGAAATGTAGTGATTAATGGCTTGTGATCTTTGGGGATTAAAATTGAATTTAAATTTCTCTTCCTCTTCCCTCAGAATAATGTCGTCAAGTGCCCGCTATGAGAGGTACAAGGGCAACCAAGTTCTCTTTTGGTGAGTACATAGCACTTGTTGGAGTTCTTCAGCAGCAATGGGAGCAAACCCAATGTTTTGCATGTTGTCATATATCATTTGTTTTTCAGTCATTGTCAATAATAGGTTAAAAGCTTTGGCAGAGGTGGTTGTAACAGTAGTGCAGTGTTGATTTTTGAGAGGTGCCCATGACTTTCCAGCTCAGCTCCCAGGGGGAGCAGAGGAGGGTATATGTGTGTGTCAGTGACACCAGGTGACTGAAAGGTAGGCAGTGTCCCCTCTGCAGCTGTGGGAGCCCTGGTGACACTCAGTAGGTGGCACTGTATCCCTGGAGCTGGCACTGCCTGCACGGCTCCTTGTCAGAGCAGCCTGTACTGGAGAGGGATGGAGCTCAAACACCATCACTTTACATTGCAAAAATTAGTATTTTAGCTTACAGTTCTCTAGGTTCTTTCTGGGAGGCAAATATACTTTTATTTTCTTCATATTTTAGCATTGCTTATGGCATATTTATCATCTCACAGCTAATTCTAGCTTTCTGTGTAAGGCACAGCTTCCAGCACACCCGAGTCTAAGTGAGATGCCACCTGCTAGTTGGTGTGGTGGATATGTGTGACACACACCTGCTCCAGTAGGTCCATATCTGTGTGTGGGGGTTGTGTGCTGTCCTGTATTTATAGCCTTTGTGTATACTTTCACTGGAATAAAATGTTTTCACTAAAAATTTCATTTTAATAAAGTAAATTTTGAAGCTGACTTAAATGTCAAAATGTAAAGTACAAGAAGCATGCCTTATGTAGATGTCAAAAAAAAAAAAAACCCTCAAAAACTCCTTGTCCAGTTGGAGTTCTCAGGTTCTTACATATTAAACTGGTAGAATGATAAATCATTATTTTACTACAGTAGTATTTTGGATAACATGCTTCGAAGGTGCTCTAAGGAGAAGTACATATCAGTGATTTATTTTCTTACAGCTCAGAAACTATTGCAAGATGCTGGTATATCCTGCTTTCTGGATCTGTGCTCATGAAGGATTCAATGTTTTTGCCACCTTGCAGGTATGTAAAATAATTGAGTTACTGCTGTCATTTAAAGCAAGGTTTTTTTTTTAAATAAACGCCTCCTATGTATTTGTGTTACTGTAATTTTTAAAGAATCTTAAAATTGTTTTGTTTGTCTAAAGTTTGATAGTGAAAGAAATGTTCAGCTAATTCAATTTAAATTTTCTCAGACTTTTTCTGCACGTCAAAATTTCTTTGTGAAATTCTGCACTTAATCTGGTTTGGCTTTTTAAGTTTATAAGAGGATTTGTAGTCAGCTTATTACCTTGGGGTCTCTTTGAATAATTTGTACTGTGTGACTGTTCTGGATAGAGTTGCCTGTCGCAAAAATACGACTGCTGATCACGTAGCTGCTGCCATTTGGTTGGAGGCTGTATTTAATGGCACATATGATTTTTGTGTGAAGCAAGAAGGGGCCAGCAGCATCAGCTGTGGAGAGCTTGTGCCAGGAGCCCTTCTGTGTCTCGGGGTTGAGACACAGTGAGCATTGACGTGCTTTCACTGAAGCACATTATTGGACTCGAGCTGAACTTGGGCAAGTAATACCCTGAATACCCAGAGTAATACTCTGCTTGACCTTGTACATCACTCATTTTTATTTCACTGTGTTTCACTTGACTCAGCATGAGCTGACCTGGAGTGGATAGACTTAATGCCAACTCCAGCTTACATACATTTCCATATACTTGAATTTCAGAGTAAGTACTAGTAAGAACATATAGGACTGAATTTTTCAACTCAGTTAACTGTAGGCTGGATATTAAACACTTAATGCTCCTTGTGTGACTGAAGGTCCTTGAGTGAAGTTGTCCAGAGAAGCTGTGGCTGCCCTATCCCTGGAAGTGTTCAAAGCCAGTTTGGATGGGGCTTGGAGCAACCTTGTCTAGTGGAAAGTGTCCTTGCAGAACTCTTTGATATAAAATATTCTATGTAATCCAACCTGAAAGAGGCTTAGTCTCTTGAAAACATATGGTGGTGGGCAGTTAATGCTTTATTGACTTTGTCTAAGTATTTGAATGAGTAAGGGTGGAAACTGGGGCTCACTGTGCTTTAAAAGGGCTTTTTTACTGGCTGGATAAATTTGTATTCAAGTTGTAATTCAGAAAATGGTTTAAGAATTGGAGGAGTAAAACTTGCATCGAGATACAATAAATCTACTCAATATTCTGACACTGATGCTCATGATGAGATAAGCCCTGCAGGATTTTTAAGGTAAGAGGCAGATCAGTCAGTAATACCAGGTACAAAGATGGCATAATCTTGATTAACCTATTGCCTGGAGAATGGATTTGTTGATAGATTTGGCACAGGAGGAGAAGAATTTGCTTCTTACATGAAAGCGATGGCCGGAATAAAAGAACAGGATTGATGGATTTGTGGAGGGAAAATCATGTCAACAAGTTAAGGAGGTTTTGTGCTAACCTTGCTTGTTAATGAAGATAATTCATGTGAACAGGATATTTGAAGGAGATTACTCACAGCAAGATTAGCCATAGGAGATATATGAAGGACGTGGAGGAACTTTTGAAGCCAATTATGTGGCTGGCAGCCTCCTACAGCTGTGAGAATTGAACCTCCAAGGGAAAAATATAAACTCTTGAAGCATTCAAGATGTAGTCTTCCTAAAACAAACACTACTCTTTTCCCAGTCCTTCCAAAATCTCTCAAGTAGAGAAAATTGGAATCATTGTTCTACTCATGTAGTGCATTTCTTGGCTAAAAATAATTACTTTATTTAAAAGGACCTCATGGTTGTGTGGTGTCTTTTCATGAGAGTTGTAGATGCATCAATGACTCAATAAGTCATTTCTCTTTTGTTTAGCAAAAGGAGAAGACACAAATGCTTAAATCAAGAAAATGTTCATATTGAAAGAGGAACTCCAGTTTTGCATCATGAACAACAGCTTGGGTTGAAATTATTTTAGCTTGTTTTGTATTAGTATTTGTGAGTAACAATATTTTACTAGATTTTGCAGCTTACTGTGACTGTTAAGTGTTTGCATCTATTCTACGTGAAGTGCCAGAAGCACAGAAAATACTGTGCTTTTGCAGGACTGTCAGTGTTGGAAAACAAGAATATGAGATTAAAGATTTGCAGTTTGAAGAATTTAACGATTAACAAAATGCCATAATTTAAATTTTGATGTATGTAACTTTGTTCTCAATCATATTTATACCTCAAATGTGCCATCTAAAGTCAGATCAGTTTTACTTCTGAAGCCTGGAGTGCTGCTTTCTCCAAATACTTGTGAATTCATACCATTCACTGTGAAAATAAACCAGTGGCTCAGAGGTCCTCTACTCCCAGCTTCTGCCAGTGCAAGGAATACTGGCCTTTTTGTCCCCTGATGCTTCCTTTCCAGGTTTAACTGGAATACTGCTTCTGCTTAGACTGCACCTGCTGTATCCCAGCTTTTTCCCAGTGCTCCTCAAACTCTGCTCTTCCTCTTTCTCATCTCCATCCCAGTCCCAACGTCTGCAGTGTGAATAGTGCTTTTCATCCCTCAGTTCCCACAGTCTGGAACCATGTGTGCCAGTCCACTGCTGCCACACAGTAAACCTAATTTCAGACAAACTAGCAGTTGCCAATAGGATTCTGAATTGTGATAATTGTTGCCATAATTGGGAGTTCTTTATTACTGTGTGACTACAAATATTGCAGTCACCATACGATACTCACGCTGGAAAGCTCTTCCCAACTAACTGTTGTGGATTATTTTCTCTGCTCTCTTGAAGGGAGCTTCAGGTTTACATCCCTGTGCTTATTGAGTCTGAGAGATTTAGTACTCAGCACAGGATAAAAGCAGTGGTTATTCAGTCCTTTTGTGGCTCTGGATGAGGTGATGTTTTCCCTGGGTGGTTCTGTTAAGTGGTGGCTGTAACTTGTAGCATTGCCTGACAGCCAGTAAGTGAAGCAACAACTTGGGAATGCTACCAATAAATGTATTTGTAAAACTAATTAATTCAGATAGAGTTGTTCAGATTCAAATTCTTCTGGCAGAGGTAGTGCTGGTATGAAAACACTCCAAGGGAAAAGGGAATGTGGATGAGAAGAGGCAGCACACTAGTAAGAAGCTGTGTCCTGGTCTCCCTTGATGCAGCGACTTTCATTGGGTGTGCTGATGTTGAGTAAGGACTGGGAAGGTGTTGCAGACTAAGAGTACATGGCAAATCTTGTTTGATTAAGACTAATCTTCTAAGAAAGTCAAACAATGAAGAAAGACTGTGTTCAGACCTGTCACAACTATGTGGCCAAATAATCTCGTCCTTATTTCCCCCGTGCCAATAATTTCCTTTTGGTCTGTTCATGGTTCCTTAGAGCATCCATCCTTAAGAAATTTTATGGACTGCAAGGGATGACTGTTGTGCCACAGAAAACTTTTTGTTGGCTGAAGTAAAGAGAGATGAACTAAGAGAAACGAAATTAGAAGGAAAGGGTCATGTATGGTTTGTTTATAACTAAAATACAGTTTTACTAAGACTTCGCAATCCCATGATCTGGAATAGCTGGAAGGCTGCACAGAAAGTTCTAGGTGAGACACAGGCTTCCTCAAAGGGTCATCATGTTCAGAGTATAAAGTAATTAATACAGAGGTCTTGGGCTTGCAGCCTGCAAATTGAGTAGCATATTACACAGCCTCTAAAATAATTTCCAGTTAAAACTTCAGCAGGCTTAAGAGATAAACCTGCTAAATGTTGTTATTGAGAGCTAATGCAGAAATGGATTTTGATGACTAAACATTAATTGAAATAGGTATTTTGCATTCAGCTATGTATCTTGTGGTGTCTGGTTTCCTTTAAACCATTTCCTGATGGAGTTAAGTATTATTATATTTTTCTAATGAAGTTACTTTGAAGAGCTCAGGACTTGCACATCATATGATATCACGTAAACTCTGCCACTTGCATTTGCTGAAACTTTTGGTCTGTGCTGATGGACCTTTTTTCCCATCTCCTTGTTCTGTTTCACAAATAGAGACATTTGGGGCTGCTCAGCAGCTTCTGTGAGGTCTCCTGATGCACCTGCAAGCCTCAGGCAGCTCCCCACCAACCCCATTCTTCAGATCATGGTTGGGCTGAGACAAATCTAGTGAAATTGAAACCTCCATGGAGATGGCCAGAAAAACAGGTTATTCCTATGAGGATTTTGATGTTGAGTATACTCCTCTGTCATGGCTGCAGTGCAGGAAGGGCACATCCTGACTTTTCTATCCCCAGTCACTGCCTGTTATGCAACTTCACAGGTTTTCCCTCAGTGTTACTTCCCAAACAATGACAAAGAAATATAAGTATAAAACTACATCTTTAGAGTAATTAGATTGGTGTTTAGTAATACTGATGGTTATTCCAGCCATGAATATACTTGTGTGGTGCATTCGTTGGTAATGGGATGGATTTTATCTTGGATCTGAACTACAGCAACTTTACAGTAGTTATCCAGGGGTTTGCTGGAACAGCTGCTCTGCACAAGAGATTCTCTGCAAGGAGAGGAAAAAATGAAATGCTTTTCATAGCATCACAAAAGTGTTTCTTCCTATTTTCTCATCTAAACCTACTTAGGTCAGCTTAGAGCCACTCCCCCTTGTCCTGTCACTATATGCCCTTGTAGGCCCCCCTGACTTGCACAGAAACACATTGTCATCTGTTAAAAAACCAACCAAACAACATGTTTATTCCTTACACATCTTGTCTCTTCCAGGCCCAGTTGTGCCAGCCCATATAAAACCTTTTTGCATGAAAGAAATGCATCCAGGTTACTGCATGAGTGGGGTTATGGGATTCACTTTGCAGTGGCGAGTACAACTTACCTTTATCTTTCTGTACCTAAAAGGAGCCTGACTGGCAGACAGGCAGTTTGAGAGACAAGTATATTCATAAAAACAAAATACCTTCAAACCCTTTGCTTGTTATCTCGATAAACTGGTATATCAGGGCCCTGGCCCCGTTCTACATCTGATACAGTACTGAATATTACTGCAGTAAGACTCCTGCAGGTAGCTTTATTGGCAGTCACACATAACTGTGCATTATTGACACAAATTTACACAGACAGGATGATGTTATGATTTTGTAGTGCCTGGAAAATACAGAACAGAATGTAAAGTGCCTGACATCCTGCCATTGATGACTTTGATGTCTGAAATATCTGAAAATATTGTTTCAGGATGTAGTAGATTATTGTAAATTTGAAGATGCCTACTAATTAGTGTTGAAACAAATAATAAGATCAGTCTCTATCTCCATCTGTTTGTAGGCTGAAAGCTCTTCAGGACAGGCTGTGTTTTTACCTTTAATGTATGTACGATATTCTGTGTAATGCAGAATGAGAAGCTATCAGTATTGAATAACCTGAGCATATTGGTATCAGGAAATGTTTGAGTAAAATGTGATGGCTATTGCTTAAATTCATCAGTTTTGCCATTCCAGATGCATTTCATCACCAAATCCTTGGGTTGCACAACAGCTGGATAGGGATTTTTCAAAACATTTGTGTTCAGAAAGCTGTGTTTGTGCACATCCTGTTTTAAGAGCTACATTCAAAACATGCTACACTGAAGGCATTTCTAAGTAGTTTGCTTAACAAAAGTAAGGTTCAAGGTCCAATACTTTAAAGAAGTTTTAACACCTTGCTATATTGGGGAGTGAGCCCTGCTGTGGAATAATCGATAAATTATCTGTGGTGTGTACCAGGAAATAATGAAACTTGACCTATTGGCTTACTAATATGAGTAGTTTATTCTTTAGCATCAGCTGGGTGGGTTTTGTCTTTGGAACCTGATCCTTTTCCAAGTGTTTGGTTGTTGTAAAGTGCCTGATGGAGAGAAATGATAGGGCCAAGACCGTGACCTTTGTTCCAAGCACTCTTCTTGTCCTCATTAGTGTTTACTGCTATTACTTAATTAGCAAATGCTGCAACATAAGCAGAGATAGGCTGGACAGGGGCTGAATTTGAGGCATGTGTTTATGTCAAACAAAACAAAAAAGAAAACAACTCCTCCTTGACCTCCAGGAATTTGATAAATTGTTATTACACATCAAAAATACTTTGCTTGAACAACCTGCAGCAGGAAATTGGTGCTTTTTTCCTAACTATAGGGGATGTGGCAATAGTAGTGATCTGTTTTGTCATAAAAGTGATAATGATTATTTCTGGTTTTATAAAGGTGCAAAACCTGGAACTTCCTGTTGCACATAATTCCTTAATCATTTTGGTCTTTTGGAAAAAAATATCTCTTGTCTTCAGTTTTCTACTATAAGGAATAAAATTATAAGTTATTTAACTTTTTTTTAATATTGAGAATGATCCCATGGCAAAGTTGGTCTCACTTTGGTTTTTTAGTTTGTAGAGAAATCCTAACATGGATTTCAGTCCACCTCAGTGTTGGAGCTGACATTAAAAATGATAGTTCTCTATTTTCTGAACTAACTGTTGTAAGAGTGAGAGTAGTTTAGACATTCTTTTTATGTATTGCAAGAACACAAGACTCTCATGCCTGGATCACATGCTGTGTGGAAAAAGCATGAAAGGCATGAAAATTTGAACTCTGAGGTTCTTACTACAGATGTGTGAAAATGCCAGTTTTCTATGTGAAACTTAGGCTTGTCTGGTCTGGATGAGAAAGTTTTAGTTGTCATGTTATTTATGACTCTGTTGCAGTCACATAACTTAAATATTTTTCTTTTCCTTCAGTAGACCATTAGCAAAATCAAAACTTGACAGTGGAAGCTGCTGTGCTCCTATTAATTGTAATTCTTTATCCTAACTGGGTTACACTGATAATTTCTTTGTTGCAATGATCTGAAGCTTCACTTGAGTAACTTCACAGTTCAGAGAATCACAGAATGATTTGTGATAGAAAGGTCCTTTAAGCTCACCTGGTTCCAACCCCTTGCCATGGCCAGGAACACCTCCCACTATCCCAGGGTGCTCCAAGCCCCATCCAACCTAGCCTTGAACACTTCCAGGGATGGGGCAGCCACAGCTTCTCTGGGCACCCTGTGCCAGGGCCTCACCACCCTCATAGGGAAGAATTTCTCCCTAATATCTAATCTAAACCTCCCCTTCTTCAACTTAGTTTAGTTTAGTTAGTCTTTCAGCTTCAGTTTAGTTCCTTAAATTCTTTTCCCATAGTTGCATGTATCCCACAGAAGTTTTGGAGTGTTGTTTATAAACATGAGTCTTTTTAAACATTCTGTATAAAGTGGTGGTGTTTCAATGGATCTTTGCTATTGAGATAATTATGTCTGTAACTCAACTCTTGTGTGGCTGGAGTTTCAGATGTACTTTTTAAATGTAAGTGCAGTGAAAACAGATGGAGCTGACCCACTTTTTAAGGGTTTGTCTCCACTCAACTTTTTTCTAATTCACACATTAATCCCTGCTTTGCATTAACCAATTCTTCAGTTATCTTACCTGCTGGTTGGTGCTAAAACATGATTGATTTTGGCAGTCTGAGTTTGTAACATGGCAGCTACAACTACTGAACTGCTAATCCAGCCACTGTGCTGCTCATCAAGGAGTTTGTTTTATGTGCTGGGAGTGTGGAATCGCTTTCCCTCGTGCCCAGGCAATGAGTACGTCAAGCATTCACACCCCAGGGTAATGGGTCAGGAGTGAAGACAAACTTACTTAATATGTGAAGCCTGATGTTTTCAATTCCAGGTACCACTACAGTCACAAATGGATTGATTTGAGAGGTTATTGGTCTGTGACACACCCCACATCCCTCAGCAGTGGCTTGCTCAGTTCTTTTGCTGGTGGCTCCAGCACCAGCAGATCTGGTTGCATGGAGCCTTCTCCAGAGGTGATTCCTCTGAAGTCACCTCTGTTGTTGGGTGTCCTGAAGGAAGTATCCTGTTACAGTGGATGAGCTAAAGCACATCAGGTTGTTTTTAGCTGCTTTCCTCAGGTGCTGTCTTACACTACCCATCATGCTTTGTTACATTTGTGTTCTTTCATACTTCTTAAACAGAACCCATCACCATGACCCTCTCCTTGTGATGGTACAAGCAGCAACATAAAGACAGAGGTCACAAGCTAAGACTCAGTGTTAGGAAAGAGGTTCTCTGTCCCCCTCTTTGCTGGGAGGATGAAGGGGTGGTGTAGAGTTGAGGGAATTCTCATTAAAAATGCTGTGTGCTGAGTTGTATTTTGGAGTCTTTGGAATTTATGTATATTTGTTTTTACAAGGCCTGTTTAATGTTTAATTAAAATTTACTACGGTTTTCTTGTCAGAACTGAAATGTATTATGAGTGGTTTTGAGTATCTGCAAGTCATAATGATTTTACAAAAGAATATTCTTTATATTTGGGCTTTACATAGCAGGCCGTGATGAGGGGTGATGAATAAATTAAAATATTATGGTAATGATACTCTCTGATTAGCATTTTTCATACAATAGTTTTCATCAATTTTTCTTTGTTCCTTTTTTGTTTTTTACAACATGGACCATTGCCAATTATTTTTGTTACTGAAAAAGTAAAATAGTCTGTTCATCTCATTCCTTTTTGTTTGCTTTTTTCCCATCCCACTCTAGTTTTGGCAAGCAGTCTGGAGGAAAGCGAGGATGTGAATGTATCATATTGGAACCTTCAGAAATGATTGTGGTAAGACAGATTTTTTTCATACGTATTTAAATCTATTGCTGGTTTCAGCAAATTCTTTCTCTTTTACAGCAGAAAGCTTATTGTAAAGTATTCTATGAAATTGCAGCAAAATTGCCTTGATTTCAATTATACCTATGGCTGCTCTCCTAACAGCAGTAGCTATGTAAATTTAATCTAGATGGGTAAATGATGATGATGATTAGGTCATTCTTTCTAAAATTATGCTTACTTGAGTTTCAAAAGCCTAACAGCCACGGCTGAGCTGAGCATTCCTGAGTCAGGCTATGGCAGTCTTCTATCTTGAATATTTTATTCACACCCCCATTCACCATTTCATGGCTTTTATTGGTCATGTATGGGTGGAAAAACGTTCTTCCTTCAAGCTTTTGCAATGCCACATAGTGTGAAGGCTTGTAGGTAGGAGAAGAAACATGAGAGTGCTTAACCAAGCTTGAAGGGTAAGATTTGTCACCATCCTTAATGTCCAGGATTCCTTCTGCTTCTTCAGAAGACTTACTGATACTGCCAAGTGCATATATAGGTGCATATATATGTGCTTAGAGAATGTGGCTTAGTCCTTCCCAGGTTGTTGTACATATGCTGTGGTCAGTTGGAATATTAGGATTGCTTTTCTATGGTGAATACTGATGTTGTATCCCAGCAGTGTGCCTGGGGACACAGGCAGATCTCTTCCAACTTTCACCTTAGATGTTTTTAATGGAGCTGAAACAAAGCTGTTTGTTGTGCTCAGAACCCACGTGTCTGTTAATCAGACTCTGATCTCCAGACTGCTATTGATTTAGCTGCCCTAGATCTAGATATGGTAACATTTAAACTAATATTTGACAGCGTCTCTTACTGAGCATGTAAATATTCAGCTTCCATAAAATGTTTGTTTCTCCCAATGCATTACCAGCAGGGATGTCAGCAGTGTCCTGCACTGAGTCCATTTGCTGTCCTTTGTGCCATTTGCTCTGTGCAATGTCAGTCTGACTCTGCTTGTGGGCTCTGATAGAATCAGTAATATACTCTGTACTGCAGCACGTATTTTGAGCTACAGTTTGCCATGAAGTGCAGGTTAAGAGTCCAAGAAACCTGTCTTCATGCTCTGGAGTGAAACAGTTAATTTGTTTTATTGTGAATTGTCCAGTCTCTTCTCAAGGCTGGAATTCTGGGGAGGAGATTTATGCCTGGAGGGATGCCACAGGACTATTTGGGTGGCAAATGTGTACAGCCATATCATGGGGGTGTTCCAAGGCCTCTGGTTTGCATTTGCTGCTTTGCATTTTTACTTTTTAATTGCAGTTGCCAAGGGTCTGGTGTGCTGAGCTGAGGATCTGGTGTACTCAGTGTTCCTGAGTGCTGTGCCTGGGCTGAGCTGAGTCTTGCACCTCAATGCTCCTGTAGCAGAGAGTGACAAACACTCACTTATCCAATCATATCTATTATTAGGTATTAGGGAGAAATTCTTCCCTGTGAGGGTGGTGAGGCCCTGGCACAGGTTGCCCAGAGAAGCTGTGGCTGCCCCATCCCTGGAAGTGTTCAAGACAAGGTTGGATGGGCCTTGGAGCAACCTGGTCTAGTGCAAGGAGGCTGGTGACTTGACTCACTGCAAGTGCATTTGTAAGTTTACATGAAAAATATTTCATGGTCAAAGTACAGTATGGAAATCTTAAGAAATACCTACATACTTCTTTGATCATATCACCATTGTAATAAAAAAAATTAATGAGGATGGAAATAAAAGAGGAGCTTCTGTGCAGTGTGTGCTTCCAGAGAGAAATTGACCCTGTTGAAATATTTATTGGGGAAGCTGGTGTTGTGTGTGTAACTTGAGTAGGCACAACTGTGATGAGTGTTTTTAGAGGAACACAGTATCACAGTAGCTGGGGAAGTCAGCATTGGCCATGTCAGCAGCCTCACACACTGCTGGGTGTTCCTGGAGACAAAGGCCCAGACAGCTGTTCACTCTATTTTAGATTTCCTGAATTGTCTGTAATTGCAATTAAGTGCCAGTGAGAGTATCTTACATCCTTCTCTGGAACTTCAGTATATTTTTCTGGTAGGAAAATCAGAGAATTAAAAGTGAAGAATAGTTTCCTCATTATATTTATGATCATATTTTGCAAGTAAATGTAGCTAAAGGTACTATTAGCTGTATTTTCCAGCACTTCAAATAGTGTGAGAAAAAGCATCAGTGTGGTGGTGTGCACCTTGCTAATGATCTTCACTGACACAAGGTGTACTTGAGTTTCATTTCCCTGATTAACTCTTATTAATTTATCTTAATTCTTATTTTTCTCTAGTTTTTAATTTGCAACATACTAATGAGGTTTAATACATAATGAATATTTATCTTCAAGCAAAAGAATTAGTTAGCTACTTTAATGGAGTTAAAGAACTCTATAATTTCCTGGTGGTGACTGATTTTTTTAAATTTCTTTTTCCTTCTCTCCTGTCATTTTAGAATGTAAATCAGTTTTGTAGTGGGAATCCTCTGGGAACAGACCCATTTTAAAGGCCATAAAATGTGGTCAGCTTAAGTTAATGAGGATAACAGATAGTGTGTGAATGGGCATTGTAACTCATATTTTTGGAGGCTGAGCCATCTATTGAATTAATAATAGCCCCATTTATCACTAAAGAAGATGGCCCAGAATTGCAGCATATCTTGGTGTATTGAAGTGTCATTACTGTTGCTCCTTGGTGCTTTCATTTTCTTCTTCAGATCTAAGAGTAAGATTTCAGAAGAGCAGTGTGATACTTGCACGTGGAGAATATTTCATTGCTGGCTTGGACTGCAGAGTGAAAAAGGGCAATCCTGTGGTTCTCCTCAGTTTCAGTGTGGCAGCCAGTGCCTGGGTGAAGCTGGTGGTATGGGAGCATCCTGTTGCTGCTGGTGTTTGAAGTTAATAAAGAGCACCTTTGATTAGGATATGGCCAGTTAATGTGCTATTCCAGACTTCTTGGCACAAGAATGAGTCTGATGAGGAGCAGCAGAGGCAGCTGGGGCTGCTCAACCTGGAGAAAGGAGGCTCAGTAGGGAACCTCATCACTCCCTACAACTCCATACAACAGGAGGTTGCAGCCAGATGGGGATCAGCCTCTTCTCCCAGGTAACAAAGGGTAGGACAAGAGGAAATGGCTTCAGGTTGTGCCAGGGGAGGTTTAGATTGGATATTAGGGAAATTTTCTTCATGGGAAGGATCAAGCCCTGGCACAGGCTGCCCAGGGTAGTGGTGGGGTCACCATTCCTGGAAGGATTTCATGGATGTGTAGATGTGGCACTTGGGGATGTGGTTTAGTGGTGGCCTGGCAGGGTCAGGGGTGTGGTTGGACACCATGATCTCAGAGTCCTTTTCCAACCTTAACAATTCTATGATGCGGTATTGAAAATGAAATAATGGGAAGCAATCTGTGGAACAGTGTCTCCATCTGACTTGATGGCAGCCTGGTTGTCCTGGCTCTGCAGTGCCCAGGGAATCTGACCTCCCACTGCTCCCACACTGGGACCTGGCTCACAGTATCCGCAGAGAAGCTGAATTCCTCTGTAGGGGTGTGATGAGCGTGACACCTCTCTGCCAACAGGAATTCTTAGTTTTAACCAGGTGAAAGCAGGGCTGAGTGAGCTGCCTAGGCGTGCCTATCCTGTTGATGCACAGAACATCAAAAACAGTTCTTGTAAATCATAAGTGTTGGCAGCCTGGTGGTCAGCTGGACTCCAAATACTGCTTGTGCTGGTGGTACAAAGCTGGAGGCTCCGTGGTGTGGGGGTCTTTCCTGGTTTCTGATTTCCATGTTGTTTTTTTGTTTTTGTCAATGGCCAAAGGAAGCAGGTGGTCTTGTTTTCTGTCACTTGTTTGTTTTGACTTGGTGCTATCAAATTAATTTATTTATGCTTATGTCTTAGTTTTCAGTTAGAATTTTGAAAAAAATAATTTCTTCTGTCACTGAGTGTTTGTTTTAATCTAGTCTTAAAAATACCTGTTTAGTTTGGGGCTTCTTGATAATAAAGATTCTCTGTATTGAAAGAGTGTTTGTCCACCTCAGCAATTTCTCAGGTCTGGGTTAATCTGTTCTGTTGGAGAAGCTCACTGCTTATTTTGGTTTCTATGATTTTGTAAGACTGAATGCAGGGAAAAAAGGATAGTGCATTTATTGAAGGAGCTCACATACTAAAATGAAAAATTAAATCAGCACAATTTTGGTCATTTAATGAGTAACTGTGTACAAACCAAAGTTCCTTATTTCTGGAGGACTTCTGTACTATTGGAGAGCAACATCGTTGCTCGCTAGAAATCCATATTTATACTACATGAAGAAAGGCTTCTGTACCAATCATCTTAGTGCATTTTTTGATGATACTGGCTGGCCTGTTTAAAAAGGTTTTTTTGTTTCTTTTTGTGTTTCTGCCTGCATGCATTGTATTCTTTACACCCTTCTACCGTTGTGCTTTCAGCAGTGCTGGAAATAGATATCTTTGGTCGTTGTCGTGTTCCTTTGCAAAGAGGTAGTAAAATCCTAGTGAAAAGTGTCGTTATCCCTTGCTGGGGAAACTCAACTTTTCTGATTCCTTTTTTTGACAACATTACGGTGTGAGCTTCACTCTTTTCTAAATTTTCTAACTACGGTATCTTTAACCCATGTTATTAACGTATGATTTCTCTGTGGAATCAAAAATAACCCACAAGGCAAGCTCAGCTGCTTGTGCCTTCCTTTGACCTCAGACAGACAGTAGCTGTTTGGAAAAAGTGATGCAGAAGGTAGATGTCATCTTACTTTTGTGGTGGTGTAGTTTGGTTGCTTTCCTGTTACTGTCTGTTAAGTCTTTCTGGGTTTCATTCCTTTGTATCTTTTGGATTTTAATTTTAAGGTAATTTACTTGAGTATGTGAAGTGAGAGCTGTGTAAGACCATACAGAGGTTCTTCTCCTGTTGCAGTAGTGCAGTCTTATTATTTAGGATTTTCCAGTGAAATTTGGAGAAAAAAAATTTAAAATAAGCTATTGATGACAGTAGAAACTTCTGCCTAGTAAATATATTGTAGACAAGCTTCTTGCCTGCTGCAGCCTATTTGCATGCATGTCTGCCCTGCTTCCTGCTGAGAGATATTTTTCCAAAACATCAAAAGGAAATGGGAAAGGATGAGACTGCTTTTTATAGAAAAAAAGAATTGTAGCTATTGAGATAAAAGGTTTTGTGTTGACTTTTACTAACAAGATCAATTTACCTAATTTTTAATGTTTAGTCACAAATAATATTTAATATCAAGATATGAATCAAGTTCCAGCCATTTCTCCATAATCCCCTGGAAGTGATTAGTAGACAGTATGACATAGGTGAAGTAGCTGTTTATAAAGAGCTGGAATATTTAAAGCTGTTTAGCTATGACTGGTACTAGTAATAAATTAGGCTTTTAAAAATTACACTACTAAAGTAGGGTATAATTAAGTATTTTTGCCAGATTGGATATACACAAAAAATGGTAACTTCTGTGTTGAAGATAAACTTGAAATGAGCAGTGCCTGTAACTCCTTCATGATACGTGTGGGTGCAGAAGGATTTCTGCTGATGAGTGACATTGTTTAGAGGGTATGTGAGCCTATACTTTTGTACCTTTTTTTTAAAGTACACTTCCTGGAAGGAAACTGCGGCCTCCGGCTCATTGTAACAAGGCACTTCTGAGAGCTGCAGCAGCGGTTCTCCAAAACAACCATGGTCATTTTCTCCAGAAAAGTTTAACTGCTCTGAACTTATGTTTGTTCCTTCCCCATGAGCTTCATACGGCTCCATCAGCTCTCGGTGCTATGGAAGAACTGGATGTTTAACCAGGAGCCTGAACATGTGTTTCAGGTGGAGAACTCTAAGGACAATGAGGAAAACATTTTGCAAAGAGAAGTGCCACTCCGGCAGTCCCGTCGGAGGTACAGGAAGATCAACCAGAGGGGTGAGCGTCAGACCATCACGGACAACGTGGATTCCAACAGCTACCTGTCGGTGAGTCTGCCCTCCCTTGGCCCATCTCCTTGGCTTTGTGATGGCTGCATGGCTGGCTGGAATTTTCTTATGGTGACAAAACTGGTGAAGTGAAATAGTCCATGCTTGCTGTTTTTGAGAACGTTTCTTTCGTGTTGTGGAGCAGTGAAATGGTTTGGATTGGAACACCATAGGTGTTAGTGAAGGTAGTAATTGGAAAAGGTGGGATTTTTTTCATTTAGGGATCTTCAGCTGAGCACTATAAATAAATCTTAACATGCTCACTGGACAGAGAAATGATAATTCTCAATTTTTTGTTGGTTTTAGCTGGAGTTCTTTTGGTAAGATGTAGGAGTTGGTAGGTTTCTTTTTTTTTCCTTAACAAATTTGAATTATGGTTTAGAGTTGAGTTCATTGCAAATGCAGATCAATACAGCATTAATGCTCTTGTACTTGGTTGTGTTTACTTGCTTAAAAATAGTGTAGTGGTAGTTCAGGCATCAAAAAGAGTAACAACTCATCTGCTAGTCTTAAATAGCAGCATTTTGTGGAGACATGTACCTCTGTGGTTTCCGGACTGCAAAGCATATGTGATGATTTTTCTTCACCATTATTTTTTAAACTTCCTGCTTGGTAACACGGATATATATGATCTAGACAAATAATTTAATTGAAAATAATGGTTCTGGATAATTTGATCTGCTTTGAAAATCAAAGGATAAAACCAGTACTAATGTTGAAGTCCAAGCCTGGAATAGTATTCATGCTCAGAAGTGAAAAAAACAGTTTCTCCCCCTTTTCCCCGTCTTCCTTTCATTTCCCCAAAAGAGATATACTCTCAGTTGATACACTTCAAAATATCTGATGTGTGCAGGCAGATATGAGCTTATAACTTATACAAATCGCTGTTTTTTCTGCATGTTGGTAGCAGTTGGGTCACAGGTGGTGATTTTTAGCCCTGCGCAGCATTACTGTGTCTGTGACAGGAAGAGAATATGCTACTTTGAAGTTTAACATCCTCTGCCATCTCATTTCTAGAACTGTCACATGTGTTGGATTTTATCATTAGTAAGACATTAAATTAGTTATTGAAGAAATGAGATGTTGGACCCTCACACTCTGGGTGGGTGTGCATAAAGCTTCATTAGGAATTAAATTCCAATCTATGTATGACAGAATCTGTATCTGTCGCTTTGGTGTTTGTGGCAGTGAATAAGCACACAGATAATAATTCTTGGGTTTCATTGCTAAGAGTAGGAGAATCCCAGCAGCAGTGATGCTGGTGCTACCTATGCAGCTTGCCTGGAGGGATGCGTGAGAAGGGACTTGGCATCTTTGGTCTGAGAAAAACCCAAGTTTCACGGCTTCTTGAGTGATTTCAGAGGCTGTCAGTTATTGCTGCAAGGAGTCAGTGTGGTACACTCACAGGGCTGTGGTTAGTCAACAGATGATGTCCTCATTAAGATTTTTTTCAAGTTGGTTTCTTTTCTTCATGTTGGTTTTTTTCATTGTTACCAGCAATATGTAACACCTGTGCCTGTAGCTGCTCGTTGAAACGTGATGGGTTCCTCAGATTTGTGAATATATATATATATATATATATGAGGTGTTTGATGGAAAATGGTATAAACTTCTTAAATCAGCAGAACATTCCTGAATCTGGTTTTATGGCTGTTAACTAAGAGCACATAAGAAGAGTCCCGTCACACTAAGTGTTTTCCTGGATGAGTGAGTGCTAAGTGGCAAGGAGTAAACAACCACCTCTCTGCTATCAAATCTGCAAGATGTTGGGTTTTCAGCAGTCTGAATTGAAATATCAATCCTTGCTTTGTAGACAGTAAGCTCCTAATTGGGAAGTGTCCTACTTGGAGTACTTAAGGTAGCAAAAAATAATTTGTAACTCAACAGATGACTAAGGAATCAAAACATGGTAACAAGCTGCCTGTGTGAGAAGTAAGGAAAAGTTTGGTGCCTGTATTTTTCCATATTCTATTATAAACTAATAAAGTAATAAATTAATTTTAGGTATGGTTAGTTCCATGCCTATATGAGTGTGCTTGTACATTGGTTCCCAGTGATCTTGAAAAGCAGATTTCATGGTGGAATCCTTTATGTAGCCCCTGAGAGAAGGGTAGGATCATGGAATGGTTTGAGTTGGAAAGGACCTTAAAGATCATCTAGTTCCAACCCTCTGCTAGAGGCAGGGGATTAGGATAAGGAGGAGGGTGAGTCAAACTTAATAGGAACTTGCAATGAGGTTTCTGCCAGAGTGGGAAAAGTGTTTACAAACTCTCCAGCAGATTTCCTGTCTGGCATAATGCTAATGAATGAGCACAGAGCTGTATTTCACTCTCCAGTCTGTTGCTGAGTGCTCTGTGACAGATGCTGAATGCAGCCTCATGGAGCTTTTGTGAGTCCTGTGTGCTTGGGGAGGGCTTGGACTCCGCATGGACTCCAGTCCATCTCCTGTGGTTGATGTTGGAATACTCAGTATGACACCATTTAAGTTTTTACATGCCTAATCTCTCATATGCAAGTAGTTCTCTGCTTTCTGAAGAAAACTCAGATCCTTTAGGTACTGAAATACAGTATTTCTTTAACCCAGCTAGGAATGTTTTCTTAAATATAAGGTTTCTTGGGTTTGTTTTTAAGGGGAATTACCTATGCAATCTCCATTAACTCCTTAGAACGTAAATCTCTGCACATTAAATATACTGTGATTATATTTATGATTAAGGTTAATCTGTGTTTTGTAAAACATTACCTATTGGGTTGTGACATGAGCTAACATCTACTTCTCACATGAAGTACTTCTTGTTAGTGCTGGAACTTGTTCCGTAGAAATACCTGATTGGCCACAAAACCAAGATTTGTATGCAGATACTTTAAATAATATTTTAAATGATTGTTACTATCCTTGAAGCTCTTCTTTGCTCTTATGCCTCTTAATTAAGTACAAGACATCTAGTTCTTAATTTAACTGGATATCTTCAGCATAGTTAACATTCAAATTATTGTGGGTATCTTGAATTTCTTCCCTCCCTGCCTTCCCTCAAATAAACTGATGTTGAAAATGGATCATCTGGTTGGTTTCTTTGGTGAAGATGTTACCATTTAGATTCTGTTGCTACATTTTTTGTGGTTCACAGAGCAGTGTTATTTCACCAGAGCACTGGTTGTCTGCAGAATTAACTATTTGTAGTTGGTTTTTGTTGTTGGTTTGTTTTTATTTTTCCTTCCAAGTAAATGAAGTGAACACATGCTGGCAGTATTCTTTTTTCTTCCTCAGAGTGAACAGGTTTATGTTTCTGTCTCTATCTTTGCAGTGCACAGTGGTGTGACTTTGCTCTTGCAGTCCCTGTGCAGGAGATGCCGGCACTGCTCTGGTGAGCAGGCTGGGTTCTCCTCCACATCTGCACTGCACCCAGGCCATGTTCAGGTTCTGCTGGTGCTGGGGATTCTTTCCTTCTATAGCACAGCAGGCCAGCCAGATCCCGATGACAATTGTGTATTTGGCAAAACACTTAGCAATGTTTTTTTCAGGGCACACAGTAGCACTGCTGCCTGTGAAGGGCTGGAGGAGGCGGCTCTGTCGCGTGGCTCACATGTGAGGCCAGGGCCACGGTGGCAGCCTGAGTATATGTGGCTGCCAGTCTGCCTGGGGCAGGTCTGAGCATCCCCATAATTGCATCAGCTCTCTTCATCCCTGGGCATTTCTGGCCTTTTCCATTTTTGTCACTTAGCAATTCTGCATCTTGCACATCACCCCCACAGTAACGTCCTGACTGGGGGAGAAAGTGAGGCTGGACACATTTGGCAAAAGCTCTTGCTCAAAATGAATGGTTTAGGAAGAAATGTGCCATTGGTGTTAGTTATGGCAGCTCTTGCTTCAGATCTGGTTTGTTAGCAGGACTGTGTATCTTGGTGGTGATAAGCATCCAGCCAGGAGCTGGGGTCATTGCAGCAGGGCAGCATCACAATGGAGATAAATAGTGAGTCATTTCTATTCTTAGTCTGCTTCTCAACCCAATCAATGCAACTGTGTTTCATGATCACAAAAGAAGAAAGTAATAATACCACCATGTTTTTTACTTAAAAAAGAAAGAAGTAATTGTGATCATCTCTGTTAAACTATATCCCAAATGCCTGTGCTCATGCAGTAGGAGCTTGCAAAACTGCAGCCAGAATAATAGCAAGTGACTTTTTAATGATAATGCTTTAAAAAAAAATAAAAATTAATGATAGTTCTGGTGCTTTATAAGAATTAAATTGCTGTTTTGATCTTGGATCAAGTAATAGGAAAGTAAACAGTTTGATTATTTATCTTCACAGTTAAAAAATAAAACCTGAGATAGTAAGTTTTCCATTTATATTTCTGGCAGTGTTCAAATCCAGACAGAGTTTAACAATTCAGTATAAATTTCCATGTGACTCAAACCTGTAAACTTAAATCTTTTTTTTTCATTTCAGTAAAATTTTTCTAATTCTTGTTTGTGATCAGTAATTTGAGGTTGTGGACTCCCCATCCCTGAAAGGGTTCAAGGCCTGGTTGGTTGGGGCTTGGAGCAGCCTGGTCTAGTGGAAGGTGTTCCTGCCTTGGAGGGTTGGAACAAGATGATCCTTGAAACCCCTTCCAAGCCAAACCATTCTGGGATGCTATGCGTTTATTACCCACATACATTTTTGACAAGCCTCTGTGATTTTTTTTCAAAGGAAGAATATTTGTAGCTCTAAAAATAGTGCATGGATGATCTAATGCCTATTTCTGTGGAGTTGAGACAACATACCGAATTTTTTCACCTGTTAGTTTATTGTAGAGCAGAATAAAATACCAAACTTTAGTAGTAATCCCCTTCCTCAGAGATGCAATTTTTTAAAACTACTGTAAGAGGATGATGAGGTTTAAAAGATTTATTATAATATTGCATTTTATGGACAATATCTTAATATTTGCATCAAGTAAAATTTGTCCTGGATCCTTGTAGAAGCATTTATCTTCAGAGAGGTCTGTTGCTGCAGACTGCTTGAGTGGCAAGTTTCTTGTTCTTTGATCATTACTTAGTGTAATCCTGTCAGAGGCTGGAGGTAGCATAGGGAATCTCATAATTGGAGGGAATTAAGTCACATTTCAGTATACTGGATCAAACCCATTAGGTGCTTTACCATGACCAATCCTTTTCTTTTTAAATGTTAAAAAACACTGTGGGTCTTTTATGATCTATTTTTAACTACCAGGTAAATTTGCTGAAATGGTACCTTTTACTGCTCTAAACCAAGTAAGACTGACTTAGAGTATGTTTACAGCTGCCTTTTGTTAAAACTGGACACAGAATTGCTGGCTTCTGTTTATTTGGAATATCAGTTAATTTTGATGAGGCTGTGGCTGATCTTGCGAGTGGCTGAAGTGACTAGTTCTTGAGCTGGAGGATGGTTCTCTTTGCAGCTCAGGAGGAAGGCTTCAGTCTGACAGAAAGAGTAGGTTAAGATTGGTAATAGGAAGAAATTCTTTACTATAAGGGTGGTGAGGCCCTGGCATAGGCTGCCCAGAGAGATTGTGGCTGCGCCATCCCTAGACCTGCTCAAAACCTTGTTTGATGGGGCTTGGAGCAACCTGAGATAATAGAAGGTGTGGCAGAGGCTTGGGAGTGGTTATTTTCTAGGATCCTTTCCAATCCAAACCATTCTGGGATTCTGTGAATCAAAAGGAAATTCAGGTCTTGCTGAAATCCTTGATTCTTGCAGTGCATTTAGAGGATACAGAAATTAATGTTGTCGTTCTCTCTCTGGAGGTGTTGTGTGATGCAAAGAAATGATGCAGGTTCCTTCTTCCTGATGTTGTTTTTTAACAACATGAGGATTTTCTCTATCTCCATCTTTAATTTTGCATGGCCAAGGTGGGATCGCAGCTCTCAGGTGCTCAGGAGCAGGCATGTGCTCAGGTTCCAGGGCACATGCCAGAGCTTCTGTTAGCCACACACCCTGTGTGGGACAGAGCCCCATGTATGCTGTCCCTGTTTGTGGCTCTGCTGAATTCCTGCTCTTTTCGGTGTGTTTCTTGCTTCAGTGATCAAAGGCAGCCGCGTCTGCAGCGTGTTCCCTTCCTGTGTGGGCCCCTGTGGGTTTGGTTTGTGGTGGGCTGCACACAAAGGACACGTGGGTGAGGATCCAGCACTGTCTGGTGGAGCAGAGGAGGTGTACGGGAATGGAGCTCCTGGCTTTCTGGAAAGGAAAATGACTCTTAGTCTGGGCTTTGGGGGGTGGGGGAAGAGGCTGTGAATCAGGTAGTGGTTTAGCAGCTCTGTTAATGAATGGTGTAGAGGTGTCTGCTTCCCAGGCCAGACATCTGGGGAAGGGTGTGCAGCATGAGCCTTGATGGGGAGCGGCCAAGGGAGCTGGCGGGGCTCAATCTGGAGCAAAGGAGGCTCAGAGAGGACTTTATCACACTCTGCAGCTAACTAATGACAGGAGGCTGCATCCACCTGAGGGTTGGTCTATTCTCCCAGGTAACAAGTGATGCGATGAGTGGAAGCAGTGTCAGGTTGAGTCAGGGGATGTTTAGGTTGGATATTAGGAAAAATTTCTTCATAGAAGGGGTTGTAAAACATTGAAACAGGCTGCCCAGGGCAGTGTGGAATCACCATCTCTGGAAGTGTTAAAAAAATCTGTGGATATGGCACTGAGGGCATGGTTTAGTGGTGAACATACTGGTGGTGCTGAATTGATGGTTGAACTTCCTGATATTGGACTTCTTCTCCGGCATTAACGATTCTGTGATTGTATGATTCTAGTGCTTCACTGGTGGAGCTAGAAACAGCCTCTGACAAGGTCTCACTGGTATCCAGCATGGGAGCCAGTGCTTGGCATCTTGAACTCACCCTGGTCTGCCGTGCTGTCCTCAGGCACTTCCCTCTGCTTTTGTAAGCAAGGGGAAAATTGCCAAATGCATGTTTGCTCATATTTTATTTTACATATTGATTTTGTCTGCTCCTTTTGTCAGCAATGTTACTTTCAAGGGCTCATTGAAAGTCTGCTGCTGGTTATGGTGGTCATTAGCAAAACACCAATCGTCAAAGTGTGCTGTGCATTAAAAATCTTCCTAGGAATTTCCATAGACCACTGGTGCTTCCCAATCCAATTAATGAGTGCTTGCAGTTTCAAGCAAGTAATGACTTGAATAGGCTGCTCAGAAAGTACAAAAATACTTAATGAAAATACTGCCCTTTGGTTAAAATCTGTGTTTTTCAGATTAATATTTTTTTCAAACTAACAACGTAATGCAGCATGTGAATCCCAATTTATCCATAATGAAAGTGGTTGTTTTTCAGACCTCTTATATTCAGGAGTTTCCCTCAAGATTTTACAGACTTGACAAGCAGATAATATGTAAACTGATTTACAGGAATCACCTCAGTTTGGAGGTGACTTGTGCAGCTGGGTAACAGCAGTTAAAGAGTGATGCACAGATGAGACTGCATCAGACTGAAACTTAGGAGGGTTTATTTTAAGCAAGCAGCTGTACTTAACTGAAATGTGGCTGCTGGCAGTAGATTACAGCCCTTCTCAAAGCCCTAGGGAGAGCCTGTGGTGGGGGTGATGCCACAGTGTTGAGATGTGGCATCTTTCTGCTGCAGGACAGATGGACAGACGTTGTCCTGCCCTGCCAGGCTGTGGCTTTGGTCCTGGAACAAGGTACTGAGTTAGGGAGAGCTACACTCTGAGGTTGGTAATAGGACCCATCTTCTCTGCTCTTCAAGGCCAGGTTGAAAAGACTTGGAGCAACTTGGTCTAGTGGAAGGTGTCCCTGCCCATGGCAGGAGGGTTGGAATGAGATGAGCTTTAAGGTCCCTCATGACCTGTTCTATGATTCTTGCCTCAAAGACTTGTTTTTGAACCTTTCTCCATCTCAAGTAAGTTTAGCAGTCAATTGCACATCTGCTCCCTCCCCAGGTGTTGGGGTGCTGATGGGCCCCCTGACACCAGGGTCATCCCACAGCAAGTTTGTGTGTTGCCCTCCCCTTGCTCAGCAGAGCAACAGAACTGCACTTGTTTGTGATTATTCAAGAAAAACTTGTGGCTATTTTTAGACTAATTTTCTACTTGCAGTCCAAACACATCAGTCTTTTTACGACTGAGCGCTTTCACCAGGAAACCTGGAACTGTTTGGAAGCAGATCCAGAGCACAGTCTGTCCTTTACAGGGAAACCATCCCATTCTGTTGACTGGAATCAATCTGGAGACTTGCTCAAACCTTGACCTCAGCTGATGCTGACAGTACTGTGGGTGGGATGTACTCTTGTGGCAGAAAAACCTTTCAAAACTTCTAAATATTTTGCAAATTACCGCCACAAGAAGTAAAATTTCAGTCACTACTGTGCTCTCCACACAATAACCAGTTATCTGTTTCTTTCTTCTTTTACCACATAGTCAAATTGACACTATGGTTAACTCAGTTCCTTGGAAAATGCCTGAGAAAATATTTTATGTTACATGTTCAGAGAGTTAGTCTCTGTTTTGATGAACCCTGAGGGTTTGGGTGGCAGTTCCAAGGTAATTAATTCTTTATAAGCAGCCTCTTATGCAAACTCGATGGAGAATGATGTGTGAGGATTGTGCCCACTGCTCATAACTGCGTTGTGTCACTTGGGGGTTGATGGTAAAAGATGCTCTGCACCAGAGGGATGTTTTGTTCCTTTTGGAGACTTAAAAATCTTTCGTGTATGAGTTACAAATCTTTTTCAGATCCTTGTTTTTAACATTATTGTTTCAGTCTCTTGAAATGACATATTGGGTGGCTCCTTGTAGGAATCTGACAGGGTAGTAGCCAGCAAGCTGGTCCCCTGTGTACAGAGAGATGGTGGCATGCGTGGATCTGTTTTTTATTTCCTGTCTTCCATCTGGGCTGCTTCTGTCCAATATGCTCTACTCAAATGTAGCAGCCTGGTTGTAGTCTTGCTTGTAGCTAACTCAACCTTTCACTTAGGTTTAGGTTTCTCTTGCCTTAGAGAAAAGTAAAGGGTTATTTTGTATGTTAGCCTTGTAAGGTTGTAAGTTGGAGTTGTTGGGTTGAATGTCACATAGCCCTGAAGGATTTCTTTAAAGGGCTATAATGGTGTTGTCTTCAGCTTTGTGTTCAGCGTAAAATGGATTTCTGATTTAGAATGTGGAAATTCACATCAGCTCAGTCATGTTCTTTGTAAGCCTCATGGATCAGTTTAGAGATGGAGAATATCCTGAGCAATTTTCCATAAAAATCACCATCAGAAAATGTCAGTGCATAATTATAAGCATTTGGATGCTCTGTTTTCCTTGGAAAAACTTGGCTTGAAAACCATTGCCTGTATGAGAGAATATCTAGAGAAGTATCTTTGGTTTTGGCATAGAACTGATCACTAGCTAATGACATTTAACAGCATTTGTAGTTTTATATTTGATATGTGGCATCTTTCTTAATAGTGATCCGTCTGACAGATAAAATACTAGACTAAATGGGACCATCATTTTATCTTAATTTGTCATTGTTCCTTACCTTGTTCTTGCTAGTCAGAATTGCCTTTTGTCACTGAGTATTAATGGGTTTTGTTCTTATGTGATGAAGTTTCTAGTTGGAGGTGAAGTAGCCACAATACTTGTGTTGTTTTTATGATTTTGATTTTGTTTCCTATAAAGTTTGGTTAGCAGTTGTGGTTTGACAACTTGGAGTGCAGGTATGGCATCTCACTCATCCCTTGTTTTACCTGTTAGATCAGTTTCTCAGTTTGGGTGAGAATAGCTGGGGTTTTCCTGCTGTTTTGCCCTCAGTGGAGGGAGGACCTTCTCTGAGCATACTCAGCTTTACATGTTTAAAGGTGATAAAGGCTGAATTTTACCAGAAAATGAGAAAGTTTAGAAATCACTGTACTGTGATGCTCCATCTGATGACAGAAGCCTTGCAGAGCTGCTGTAGGGCCTGTGCTGTGTTTCCCCAGCATGGCTGGTCTGGGGATCCAGATCTCAGGATCTGCAGCCCCTGAGCACCTGGTACCCTCTCCCTTACTCCCTGTTCGCTCTGTTACAGAACTCAGGTTGTGCTGAGCCTGGCTGGTCCCAGCCTGGGTCTGGGGGAGGCTGAACTGTTTGCATGAAATTATGCCTGAGTGCAGGCAAGTCTGTCAGGGCAGGACTCCTTCCAGACACAGCGTAGACTCCTTCACATACACTCTTCAAACTGCATGCACTGACCACTAAGAAATGAGAGTGGACTGTTCAAAATTACGCTTGCTTAGGAGAGAAATTTTTGTAGGAGGAGTCAAATTCCTCACCTCTTCCCACTTGCAGGCTTCCAGTTTGGTGTTAATCCTCAAGCAAAAAGAAAAAAGAAATACTGAAAGTGTCATTTTCATGATTTTTTTAACCTCATCTGGGGACTTAATGCATTATTCTCAAGGTTGTATAATCAGAAACCTTTTTCTTGTGGGAGGTGTGGTGGTACCTTATGTTCTAAATAGCCTTAATCTACTTGTTTTAACCTGAGATGCGGTTTTAAATAACTGAGGGAAGAAAAAGTGGTATTTCGTATGGGTTTTCATATCAGCTTTTGCAGAATGAGAAAAAAATATATACACCTTCATGGGCTTTGCAAATGAGAGACCCCTTCTGGCTTCCCAGGTCTCTGTCAGCTGAGGAAATCACAGCCAGGTCCATGTTAGGTTTGGGAGGTGATGTCAGATTTGAGACTAGATTCGGGTTATGTTTAGTGAGCAAAATCCTAAGTGTGTTTGGGAAATTTTGCTGCTGGATATTAGCTATTTTGTCCTTTCTGTGTCTCTGAGTGGATTCAGTCCCCCAGACTGACCTTTTTGGGGTTGGTATCCACACCTTTTCACCACCAGGGATTTTTGGGTTGCAGACCTTCCCGGACTTCCCCACCCCTTGCCGAAATGAGATGTCAGGAGGGAAGGGAAGAGTGTGGTATGAATTATTGCAGTTCAGACTGCTGAAAGGAACTTTATTTGTGTGAGTCCATAGTGAAGGGGGCTTCCCCCTTCCCCCCCCAGTGCCGTCATCCCTGTTTATGATGCGGATCATGCTCTGCCCGGCTCTGCAGAGTGTGTGCGCGAGACAGAGCTGCAGGAGAGAGCTGTAATTTATAAACGTATTATAAACCATATAAATCTGAATCGTTGCAAATAGAAGATGACCTTTCCCTGCTTAACACAGCAGCTGAAAAAAGATAGTCGGGCTAGTGTGAAAGCAGTGGAGAAATTCAATCCATGGTGCCTTTTTATTGTTCCTCCTGTGTTGCTGGTGCTATATTTAGAAGCTTACATCACTTCAGGGATGATGACAGTCTCTGCCCTCCCTCTCCTGCTCTCCCCCTGCTCTCCCTCGCTCCTTCCCTTAGGATGGATCATGTTTTCATATTACTTATGAGTCCTACAGGTCTTTGGGTAGGATTTTTCTGCAGCCTTTTAGTAAGTGGAAAGCAATGTGTGTGAGGATGCGATGGCACCACAGAATGTCATCCTGAAGGGGAACAGGAGCTTGTGGTGCAGCTTTCCCTTCCTCCCCTTCCTAAAAGAGTCAGGAACAGGGTGGAGGTTGCATGTTTTTTCCTTTTTTCCCTGAGAAGCCCTAAAGAGGGGCTGACCATGCCACGACAATACAATGAGTTGTTTTTGGTGTTTAAGTTCAGAGGTGGGGAGCAGCATGGCAGTGATGCTGAATCCAGTGAGCTGTGCCAGCGTGGCAGGGTCTGCATCAGACTCTGCCTTCTGCACCCCTTGCTCCCCATTGCTTGCCTGTCCAAAAAGATGTAAAGTACTCAAATCTATGGAAATGACCTCTTGATGCAGGTGCCCTTAATGCTAAAACATTTCTGCATTATGCTGCTATGTTTGGCAATTCCCACTCGGGAAGCTGTATTAAAATGAATTATTTTAGCCTGAAACATCTTTGCCTGAGTGTGTGCAGTGACAGATCGCCTTCTGAGCAGCGGTTCCCTTCCCCAGCCCCCAGCACGGGCTTGGAGTCAGGACGTGACCGAAGCTGCTGCACTGGAAGTGGGGGGGCAAGTGAAGGTGCCTGCTCGTGTCTGAGCACTGCGGGAAACCGTGTGGCAGGGACAGTGTGCCACCTGGCTCTGAGGACAAAAGGACAGAAGTCCTTAAGCCCAGCTTGCAGCCCCAGGCCTCTCGTCTTGCTGGCACGCTGGCAGCTCCTGCCTCGTCAGCCAGGGCTGTGACGGCTTTGAGACCATCACCGTCCTCCCCGCTGGAACTGCACAATGGGCTTTTCTTCCTCTGATTGATCAGGAAAAAGTCCTGCTGCTTGTGGGGTACCTTCTGCCAGCAGCTGCTGGTGCTTCCTGCCTGTGCAGGGCCTGCGTTTGTGGTGTCCTTAAATAAGGGAAGACTCTAATCCTGCCTAACTGTACGTGCATTTAAATTATGAAAGGCTTTGCTGTCCTTTTAAAAACATCCCATTTTTCAGTGACTTATTCTTGTTAGACAATTAGAACGTGCAGATTTGGTTAACAGTCTGGAGAATTCAGGTAGCATTATGGGAGGATAAAGAGAATGATGCAGAGAAGTCTGTGGAGTGGTATTTCAGCATGGAAGTAAATCAGTGTTAAGGAACAAAGACTCCCTTTAGTACAGAGATTGTATACTGTTTTTTCCTTATGATCTTCTTAAAACTTGGATTCTGGCTTAAAATGGTGATTTTCTGTTTGTGATTCTGCTCAATACTCTAGCTCGTCTCAAGCATTTCCATTGTGATCACTACCAAGCCTTTGTATCAGGGTTTTTTTTATCTCAGAGTTGCTCTAGTTTTGAGATTTGTCGTTAAACAGACGATTTATAAAAAAACTTACAGCCTTGTGCTGCAGGGAGCTGGGGCTGCAGAGAGGCATGTGTTAAAATAAATAAAAAGATGAAAGCAGCAAGGGGTGGGGGGATGCCCCAAAAGCCGGGGTGTGGAAGTAGGTCAGGTTTTCCCCCCACCCGGGGCTGGGCGGGCAGGGCTGTGCAGCATGGGCTGCAGCCCCCTGGGTTCCCTGCCGCCGCTCTCATTGGCAGCACGGCCACAGGGATGATGTCATCTGCACTTAAAGGCAAAACTAGGAGGAAATAGAATTTCGTTCCCATTATTGAGCTGGTGTTTACAGTAGCTGTAAAATATGGCATCCGCGCCAAAATCTGTGCTGGATAGGGTTTGCAGCACAATGCAGCAGGGTGGAACTGGGAGGAGGAGATTGCCCGGAGAGCTATCGGGGGCGGGCGGGCAGGCTGGGAGAGGGTTCTTTCAGCTGCATGGGTTCTTTTCTCCTAGATATGAATTGTGATTATGCCACCCATGATGCAGGTAACACCGCATGAAAGTGTTTGGGTGTTCATTGCTGCTGAGGATTTATCACTGTAGCATTACAAACATTTAAGATGCTTCTGAATACAGTTTTATGAATTATTAGAAAAGAGGCAATACAGTTGTGTGTCTATTATCCAGTCTATTGTTTAGTATTGAAAAAGCAGTAAAAGAAACAGCTATTTGTGTAGCTGTGTAGTGCTTTGTAAAAATCTAAAGTAGTTAGAATGCTTTCAGCTTTTAAAAATCAAATAGACTTTGTGTTTGCAAATTTTGCAGGTGCAGGATTGAAGTTCAGACTGTCCTTTATGTTTAAATACAAATTAAACCCAGTAATATTTATGGACCCTGGTTGCATTTATTATTTTTGTTGTTTGATAAGAGGTTGAATAAATTCAAACATCGATGGCAACTTTTTCATTTTAGGATAGTTTTGAAAGGCACCATGGGAAAGTCTTTCTTGGTTAAGGTGCAACTCCCATCCTAAGTGTTGGACTTGGTGATCCTTGTGAGTCTCTTTCAACTCCAGATATTCCGTGTTTCTGTGATAATTTGGGTTATATACCGGGAAGAATTCAGTTCCTGGATGACTGCTGAGGAGCTATTGGTGTGAGATGGAGAGTGGTGCCCTGTTGGTACAACTTGGCTTCAAAAATGTGAGAATCTCCTTCCACATGTCCCTTGGCACAGTAGATGAGGAAGAGCTTGCTCAAACTGCCTGATTCAATATTCAAAAATAAGCAAGCAAACAAGAGAAAAAAGGCTATTTTGGCCCTCACTACCAGCAGACCCCCCTTGGCAGCTCCATTTGCACACAGGAGGTACGGCCGTCATGGGGTAGTTTTGATTTGGAGAACTGCCCTCAAGTCTGACGTGGCGACAGAAATTCTTTCCAAAAAGAGGAAAACAGTAACAGTGAGTGCCCCCTCTTGCAGATGAAGTAAATTGTCCAGAGACCAAAATAATGGCTTTAACAGAACCAGCACCCTCTGTCCTTCTGCTGTCTCCTCCCTCCTTTCCTCCCCTGCGCAGTAGCAGAAGTCATTTGCCTTCTAGGAACCAAAAATGTCACAGCAGACCCGGCTCAAAGGTGTGGGATCTCAGAGATCCTTCCTTGGGGCATCTCTCCAGCATACTGGGCTGCCATCCAAGGCTCTAAGCTCCTTTCAAATATATCAGTTTTTAGTTGCAAAAAGAGATTATGGAACTAAATTGAATACTGCAGAATTAAGGCAATTTGGGTTAGAAACAGAATTGGTCTTGATTGAGCAGGGGAAAAAACCCCACCCACCTAAACTTTAAAAAACTGTTTCAAAACCATTAAAATTATGAGGATTATAAATGTCACTTTTCAATAAGGTATTTACTTTTCATTCTGGATATAATCTTTGTATTGTGTAGGATGAGATAGAAGTGTGGAGTCTCTAGTATGACACATATATAAGAGCAAAATTTTTTTTATTGTGAGCCAATGATGCATGTATCTGTGTGCATGTGAATGGCTGCAGATATTTATTTTACTTACTTATAGATTTGAATGCAGAGATGAAAAATAATCCACCTAGATGCTGCTGAAAGTGTTAATAGATACAAATGATTAATTAAAAAATATGTAGAAAAAGGAAAATAATCAGAGTTCTAGCACATCCCTGAATAGATGATAAAACGATCTAAAAGATGATGTGGAGCAGGGTGTTTGCTGAGCAGTTTTACTGATATGTGTGTTTATATTAGGTCAATAAAGATGCTCTGTTGGCTGCATCTGCAGATCCAGTAGCCAATTGATCTAATGCAGTTTCTAAAGGCTTTCTATACAGGTGATGTCATCCTTTTAGCTCCGTTCCCCTCCCACTCTCTTTCCTCCTTATTAGATATTTCATCTTGCTGCGGAGCATCCAATCGATGGGAGCTTCTCCTGAGGGAGCTGCTGAGAAGCAAGCAAAGATAGTAGGAATTAGGACTCCAGCAGTCAGCCTTGCTGTAGCTATGGATGTCCTGTTTTGTTTGGCATTACAGAAATGTTTTAATTGGAAAAGCTAGGCGTGGATTAGCCGTGCTATCTGACTGATGCATTAGAATACTAAGCAACACTGCAGAGTTGTAAACGGCATTAAAAAAAAGAAGGAAGGGGGGGCAAAAGAGAAAAGGGTTTGTATTGCAGAGGCTTTTAATACATTCCACAGTGCAAACCTGTTAGAGCATATATCCTGGAGCTACAGTCCGGATGCGAATTCAATTTCTGCAGTTACAATGGACATGAGTATAAAGAAGAAACTTTAATATCCCAGGGTGTGGGATTCCTGGATTGCCTAAGATGCTGAAGAACCTTTGCAAAATTTCATCCACAATATTAGTATGAAGTTTCTGAAAAGTGGACATGAAGATAAGCCTCTTGTAAATGCATTTTAGAAGAGAAAAAAGAAATTTGAAGAATTCATACCTCGCTTTTTAATGTATTGTTGCTTTAACCTGCAGTTCTAATCCATTTCTGAAATAATTCAATTTTAGCAGCACTTTTTGGGTGCATGCCTCTTGCCTGGAGGAACGTATGGATATTTGTATTTGAGAAGCTGGGAAACATTTTGATTTGAATTTATGTGCTTGTTAAAACTGGAACATTTTTATAGGAATTGCTGCTGCTGCTAACTGCCTGCAATACTGAAAACTCCTCAGATCTAGTGGAAGCTGTAATCGAATTCAGTGTGAAATCCAAGCCTGAGAAGTTGCATATATGTACATTGCTGCTTTATGATTTTTAAAGAGAAAGCAGAAGGGATTTTTCTCATTTTTTTCCCCCTGTGGCTTTTATTTGAGAAAGGAAACTTTTTTTTCCCAGCCTAAGAAATGGCTTTTCTTGTTCGGTGTTACGCCAACTGCCTACAGCCCTGGGCCTCCAAAGTAAGTAAGATTTTGTCTGTGCTGCATTTCTGTGACATGTATTGACAGCCCTGATGCTAGCTGAATGTTCCCTTCTCATCCCAGCAGCATGCTGGGTTTGAAGGTACTGGAATCCTGGCTGTGCATGAACTGTTCTTGTGGAATCATTTCTAAACAGGAAGGGGGAACCTAGAAATCATGGAATTGTTTTATATACCAATAGCTTAAAAATTACCAGCAAGTATAAAAAAAATGCAATTTCCTTATGAAATGTGTTAAGCTTGTTTTTTAGCCTATAAATACGAAGTGTATATGAAGCCTATAAATATTATTGAAATGTAACATTTTTATAACTGCTGGCATATTTTGCTGACTTGAAAATACTGGTATCCAAACCCTTGATGTTTTAATTTTCAAGCTCTGTGGAGCTGCACTGCTTGTTTCCTTTGTGCAGCAGCATGGAATTGGTTAATTATTCAGCTGAACTATGTAATTATAATTAGCTTTAAAGGACACAAGTTATTTTGTGTGTCTGAGAATGCAGTATTTCTGTGAAACTGGGGAGGGAAGGGTGTTTCTTTTAAATGGCATAATGAAAGCTAGAATGTTCGAGCTTTGAGATAAAAGCCTTTAAAGAAATTAAAAATACAATATTTATGAGACTCTTTACTATTTGGTATGCTCAGTCAGAAAATTAGCTGAGTTTCTGCTATTTTATTAAGGCTGCTACCAAAAAGTAGTCACCTAAGACACAGGAAATCCCTTATAAATTATAAATCTGGGACCAGGCATATATTCATTATTATTTCTTTATTATAATTTTATATTTACAGGGTAGAAAAAATACTCTGCAACTTTGTAGCGTTTGGAGGCAGTGTGCAAAAGCCTTGTGCTCATGGCAGCGTGAGATCAGCATTGACTTTGGAGCAGGAGATTGCTCTTGACTTTGGTCCTGGAAAGTTTAGAGTCTCAATGTCATGATGGTGTATGAAGGCACAGGGAGAAGCCAGCTGGGTGTGTGGACTCCCTCTCCAGGGTGATTTTCCCTGCTTGGTTTTTATGTCTGGCACAATGTAAAGGGAAGCTCATGGTGTATGGGGGTGGAAGCTCTGGGCTGTGGGGTTTCCCTGTGCAGCTGCCAAAACCAGCGGGGAAACGCGTGGGTGGATATGTGGCTGAATTTTGGCTGTTTCACGTGTGCTGAGTCCACCCCATCATCAGGTGAAGTGGAGCTGCAGGTACCTGTGGTCTTGGAGGGTGACTGGGCACTGTGTGCTCAGACAGGTAGGTAATTGTGGCTCCTCACCTTGGAATTCCTGCTGGCAAATCCCAGCCTGTTTGTGTTATCAGCCATGCCCCGGTGTACATGCAGACTCTTCCCTTCCTACTCTGCAGTCATTAATTACAAAAGGTTGAGTTTACTTAAGCTTGACTTACCTGCACTGCCCTTATTAAGGTTTGAATGTTGTAATACTGCTTAAGAACTGGGAATGCTTTAGTCACCTTGGTACTTCAGCTGGGATTGCGCTTTCCGCAGAGTTTGGGCTGAAGTGAGAAACCACAAAAAAGCCTGTGCTCAAATAAGGGCTTCATAAGGGTAAAATAATAATAATATAAAAAAAGTTTTTTGACCCCTGTGTCAGCTCTGTGGACAATATCCAGTGGATTGCTGCTCTGCCAACTAAGCCATTTATTCACTCAGTTACTATTCATAAATGTAATGGCATAAAATGTTAGGAAGGGGAAAGTTTGTTTTTTTT
>VZTZ01010448.1:429945-490279 GCA_013400955.1 Drymodes brunneopygia | reverse complement strand
TTTGTTTCTTTTTTTTTTAATGGCTTGTGAGAACCCATTAACTACTTTTGCATTCCAGTCCATAGCTAAAATTCTTTGCCTTTAAACCCACAGAAGATAAACTATTTTATTCCTTTCTGAAAAAACCCACAAGGCCCCCAAAACTCCTGCAGCCCTCCCAAACTTCTGAAGGGATCTGTTCTTGTTGTTGGGTAACTCTGAGGAGAAGTGTGCATAGGATTAAGCAAACTGATGAGCTGAATCAGATCTGAGTTTGTTCCATTTTGGTTTTAGCTTAGCTTTGTACTAAAAACTGTTTCTGTGACAGGTGTTTTATAATAATGCGTAATACAGCAAAATAAGCCATGTCAGAATTTTAAATACATAAGTTTATAACTTGAAAATACCATGTATTTTGTGATACTGTTTTGAAACCAGGACGTAGATTTATGTAGATCTGTGCCGGAATTGTTTTAATCAGTTGCTTTTAAGCTGGTATAGGACAGTAGTCTGAAATTGGCTGTTGACTCAGTTGTAATTACAGCTGTTCTGGATGTGACAGTGTGATGATCCATGGATTGAATCAGAGCAAGATGAAGTCATATTTCTTATGACTAATCATAAAGATAGGCTTTCGTGAAGGTAGAACACTTCTGAAGGTTAACCTTAGCCTAGGGAGGTTAATTGGTGTGGCTGTGGAGGGGCAGAGGCTGGCTTGAGGAGCTCTGTGGGCACCCGAAGACATTCTCCAAGTACAAGGTGTCCCCAAGTACTGGTGTCCACAGCAGCTTCCGTGGCACTGGTGAGTGCTGCACTCACCCTCATCCCCCAGAGGCTCCACGGCTTTTGGCTTCCGAAAGTAAAGGTGCAGAGTGGGCTTGTGTAAAGCAATCAATGCATTCGATTTCCCTGCATCAAGAGCTGCTAAAAGGAGGATGAACAGAGGGAGAGTACCGTGAATGTGGTGAATTTCTGCAGTGCCCTTTCAGCCAGGTTCTTGTGGAGGTATCTCTCAGAACTCTGCTGGTAATTGAAAATGTGTCTGAGACAGATCACCCTCTTCTTGGTAGGAAGAGATGGTGGCTGTTCTCTGTTGGCTGCATCTGGAGGAACCAGTAAAGGGGCAGAACTGCACATTGTAAGGGATAGTCTGTACCCTGGGGACTGTGCCCTTTCTGGAGTGATAGACTGAAGATGAAGGTGGAAGATGAAATAAACAGATGCAGGCATCTGTAAGGAAACGTGAGGATGATAAGCAGCAAGGAGTGTGGTGAACAGTGATCAAAGCAGTGCCAGCTGTCAGGCCACTGTGGCTCTGGAAGAGGATGAGGGAAGATAGAAGACCTTGCATTGGGTTTGTGGAGATCTGTTTCTGCAGGCTGGTTGTGTTGGCAAGGACAAGAGATGTCCAACTTACATTAAGCAAGACTCCTGTGATGCCAGTGCAGTATTTTGAAGCAAAAAAAAAAAACCAAACAAATTCACAAGTGTCTCAGCAAGGTTTTCATTGTCTTTGTAATTCTGATCATAACTTTCTCTTAAGTTGTCCGTGATGCACTTTGTGGTATTGGACTCTTAACTGTAACTCTGTTTGAATTAGCATTTAAGCTTTTAAAATGTTATTTCCTGAAGCAAAATAGTTTAATTCAAGATCCCAGGTGCATGTTAAATTTATCTTATGGCACTAGATGGTAATTTATTTTCTCTAGGCTTCTGTACTCTTCTTTTTCTGCTGTTGAGATAAAAATCTAACAATGTGAAGCATAATAACGATGCATTTGCTCTGTAAAGTTTTTGTTTGGGTTAGAGCAGAACACTTGGAGTAATTTTTCAGTACCATTCTTATTTCTGGTGTCTTCTCAGAGGGATGTCATACAATTTTTGGTTATTCATAACTAAAATCAGTGTAACCTCATCTTCTGATTTCAGAGGGCACCAGTTTGATCTCCAGGATCTTGAGTTGAAACCTTCATGCAATTGAAGATGTATTTTCAGCTCCTTAAAAGAAAAACAGATCTTTGATAGTATGTCCTTGATTTGATTCGATGTCATCCTTATCTCTGCTAATGTGCTTACATGGAAAGTAGCCCCAGTAGTATGAATTTTAAATGTTTTCAGAGCAAATAGAGTATCTGATTATTTTTTCAGTCAGTTTGGATAAGATCTTTCTCTTCCCCTTGGTCCTGCCTCTCCCACCAGTCTCTCTGTCTGTGCCTGTAGCTTCCAGCCCAGCTTTCAGCATCGCAGAGCTGGGCCCTGTCATCCCTCGGTGTGTTTGCTCTCTGAGCTCCTCTCCTGGCTCCTCATGGTTCTCTTCCTCCTCTTCCCTCCTGGGAACTTTGCACTGCATGGTTTAGCCCTCTTTGGAATTTTGGAGTTTCAGCCAGCTCCTCCAAGTATTCATGGTCTCTCCTACCCTATATTTTCTGATACTTTTCCCCTTCATGCACTGCTCAGAAGGATTGCTTTGGTTCTCCATGTTATTTGTAGAAGCACAGCTTCTTGGTTCTGCAGTACTGTGATCCCTGAGTACTTGGAGAGTGAGGAGTTGGACTGACAAATGTAAATTTTTCTTACACTTAGATACAAGTTTTAGCTCTGTTTTCTGTAAAACTTGCAGGATACTTTTTGTAAAACTTCTTAAAGTAATTTTTTTGCTTGATAGTTTAAGATAAAAATGGTTTAGTATGAGCCATGTGGCCATTTGCTCCAGAAAACTTGGATTTTCTTGTCCTCTGGTGTATAATAATTTAAAGTTAAGTGCAAGTACGCATTGTACTACTTTTCAACAGAAAAAGCCTTTTCATGAAATATTGTTTTTATGGGAAATTGGCTATTAATATGCAAATAAACACCTATCTGTTCATTTATTTCCTCCTAGACTTGGGTTTAAAACTGCTTTGTTAGAATTCTCCTTACAGCTACAGCCTAGGTCGGAACCACGGTGTTTTGCCCCTCTCACTTCCATGAATGCAGTTCTTGATGAAAACAGAAAGAAAATGTGGAAGCACCAGTGGAAGATTGGTGCTCCTTTCGTTTTTTGGCAGGTGCAGGATTTGAGGGCCTTGTTACACAGGTCCTGGCTCAGAGGTAATGCTGTCAGCACTGGCATGCTCGCTGTGCTCCCATGTCCTTGGAGCTGATTGTCACCTGCATGTCATTACTGTGACGTGGGATTGTGGCAGCCTGAGGATGTGTAAAGAGGGATTGTCATCCTGCTGTATTTTACCAATCCATGCATCTAAGAGTTGATAAATTATTCAGTCCATGAAGCTCGATGTAGATGTGGAATTTTATGTGCCCTGCAGTACTGGCTTAGGATGGGAGTTCCCAAACATCAGGCTGCTGGTGACTGCTGGAGTTCCTGGGCTCCTTGTAGAATTCAGAGCATCACTAGTCCTTGTCACAGTTTGTTTTCTACTGTAATCATTTAGACAAGATGCTTTTTACTATTGTATTAATTCTCAGTGGCAAGAACAAAGAGTAAAGTTTGAACTCTGGCACTGAAAATAAGTATTTTTGAACATTGCTGTTCCATATTCAAAATAACAGAGACACAAGTCTTGACATTTTTTAAAATGTTGCTTTGTGAATGGACCAGAGTTGATCTTAATAAAATTCCATTTTTTGCAACCATCAATTATGTTTACTTGCTGAATATTCCCTTTATAATGGAGCTCCCATCAATACTGGTACAGTTTTTTGTGGGTGAATTTTCAGACCCACTTCTTCTCCAAAGCTGAGATGTTTGCGTGTCAGACACTCAGCTTTATCGTGAGTTAAGGCACAGTAGTAATCTATAATTTAGACATATGAAAACCAAATTAAAATTGCATTACATGTGTGGTTTAAGGCAACACCAGAATTTAGTTTGAAATTCTGTCCTCATGTCACCTTATTGTAACTAAGGAAACGTAATGCTTCAGAGAATTTTAATTTCTATGGGCTATAGGAGCCACGAAGACCAAAAAGCTCTGGGCTACCAGAGGCATAGAGGAGCCTCTAGGGATTATTAATTCTTCTAAATGGTTTTTTCATGTGTTATGTGCACTTTATTCACCATATTGTAAGCCTGGAGATATTTTAGGAAGGCTTGGGGAATAGTTTTTGAGGCACTACAAGGCTGTCATGAATGATGCCAACTTGGTCCTTATTTCTTTGAGATTCATGTGTGTAGTACTGATAAAACCAGGAGTAGATACTGTAGATAGTTAATTGAAACCTGTTTTGAAATAAATATTGTCCTGAAGTTTGTGTAGTTGGATAGGCACTGGGGTTTTTTGCATCATGTTATTGAAGAGCACAGGATTTTATCTGAACCTGGTGGGGAGAAAGCTTGGACCATCACTTGGCTTTAAAAACAAAGAACTCACCATCTGATATAATTGGTGCTTTTTAAAAAGCTGAAGAAATCTGTTTTTGTGCCACTGATGAACCATCTGTGGTCTTTAAGGAGGAAATGTTTTTGTTTGCATTAAGTCTGAGGACTGATGTCAGCATGGGTAATTCAGCTGGGCTCATCTTACCCTCTCTGTGGACACCTAAGTGGCCTCTCTTTGTATCTCAGAGAAGCAACTTTCTCCTCTCCCATTAAAACAGCTCTCAGTGTATTTAAAACTGGAGGAGAATTGTAGCTTGTATGTAAAAGGTTAATATAAAGCAGAGTTAATTTATACAAATCCTTGTGAAAAAGGTTACTGAAAATTCTACAGAATAACTTCAGAGAAGTCGTGGGTTTTAGTGGTTTCTTGTTGATTTACTGGCAGGATATATGAGATGATTAAAATAATTTACTGATGCCAAGGAAAAACATCCAAGGGGTTTTGTTCCTTTTTCATTTCTTAGGTAGAATGAATGGGATGGAGGAGAGCAAAAAGTGGGACATAGAAGGGATTGAAGGTGAGAAACTGCTATTAATGGGAGTGAGCAGTGCTGCTACTGTTTCAGTAGGCTGTAGGAAGGAAAAATAGAATGAATGAAATAAATTAGTTACCTTGTGTAAATGAACAAGCTGATGATGGAAACACAAGCACATAGTGAGACTATCAAAGCAACTTGCAAATAAGATGGTGAAATGCAGAGTTTGCTGAAGAACTAGTTCAATATTAAAGGTATGAAAGGTGTTGAATCAAGAGTATCAAAGAGAAAATGGTATTTGAAGGAACTGGAAGTATATAGTCACTGAAAGGGGAGAGGTGGGAGCTGGAGAAGTCCTGTTTCAGAGGACTGGGGACCTGTTCAGCTCTTTGATCGAGTGGTCTTTTTAATTTAGCAGTTTGGTTTAATTTTTAAGACTTAAGGCAAACTTTTTTTTAAGTGGCTTCTTGTGACAGTCCAGGCTTTCTGTGTTATCTGAGAAAGGAAAACTGCTGACCTTAAACCACTTGGGTATGATGAAGGCTGAGCAGGAGTGTTTCCTAAGGCTCAGAAGTTACCCAGTGTCATCATAGTTAATGCTCCGAGTGTGTGTTAATGGGTTCCTGCTTACAGCAGTGAAAACTTCTTAATGGAGGACCTCAATAAACAAAATACTCAATTTATGTGCCTTAAAACTGGGACTGTGTGTCTGACAGTGAGGTGGCTGGGTTGGGGGTTTTACAGTGACCCAGCAGCCATGAGTGTGCCCTGGCACTGCAGGGCTGCGCTGCACTTGTCCTCGGGTGTTCCATGGAAAATAAATCCCGTGTTGTTTCTGAATATTAGTCTTGCTGGCAACATTTCAGGGAACTTCAGAAAAGCAAATAAGGTATAAGGTTACTGACAATCTGTAAAACCAAGGACAGAAAATTTGCTTATACTGCCTGGAAAAGGACAGACTGTTCTCTCACAGGCTGATGCTTCTGCTGTGTCCAGACTGGATCGATTGGTTGTAAACCTCCATATGGGGACATAGAAAAACTGATAAAAAGCTTTGCTATCAAGGAGTATCAAAGAAAGGGGCAAACCTTTTGATTCTTTATTGCCCATTTTCTTTCCATCAATTTGAATTTGGAATGGACCAGAAGAGTTAAGTGGGTTATGCTTCCTTTATTAGTTTTTTTCCTCAGGATGAGTCCTTTGACCACTGTCCTTATTGTGTGATCTTTCTGAATATGTTTAATAAACATGCAATTTACTGGTTAAATCTGCAGGTTAGAACACAGTGGTGAAGCTTCTTTTACACGTAGAAAAAGATAATTCATAGGTCTTGTGTCCCTCTGCCAAGACTCTTTTGGCAAATTCATGTTTCCTATGCCTTTTCAGCATGTGTTTTTTGGTTATCCAAAGTGTAACAGTAAACACTGATACTTATTTTCAACACTTGTAGCACAAAGGAGCAGATATGGCTTTTCCTTAGGGCAGATACCAGCAAATCTTAGATAAGTCACTTAGGAAATAAAGGATGAAGAGCATGGTCTCTGCCAAAAGAGGTTCTGCTCATTCCTTTCCCTAAAAAAAAAAAAGAGAAATAAAAAAGAAAAACTTCTCATTTTGGCCGTTCTATGGCAAAACTTGACTTCTGACTTTTGCGGTTGCCTTTTTCTCTATTTAAACTCTACAGTGACTTTCTATAGCCTTTATTTTTAGCAAACCCTTCCTGGGGAGCACATGAAGGGAGGTTGGCCTCAGGCTGACCATCACTTTTAGTGTCCTTTTCAGATGAGCTGATGAGCGGTCATCTCACGGTCACGTCATTTGCTCTGTTGGACAGAGCATGTGCAATCTTGAAAGTCTGTTATAGCAAAATTAGGCTTTAATTTAATTCCCAAGTATTCTGTGTGACTTCACTGCTGAGAGTAAATGGTATTTACGTGGGAAGTAGAGATGTCACTGCAGATGCACTGTCCTTGGTCTGCTGGCCTATGAGTTGTACCATGGATCAGAGCTTATACTCCCAATTAATTTCAAAATTACAGACACGAGGCTTGGTGTAGATACACAACCTTGTACTCACCCTTGGTGAACTTTATCCAGTTCTTGCTGGAGAACAGTGGGAAACCTCAGCTGTCTTGGGGAGAAACTCTCACAACAGTATTCTGCTGCTGTTACCAAACTACTTTTAGAAAGTTGGTAATTCTGTATAAAATCAAGATGTCCTAATGTCTGTTACAAAACAAACAAAAATAATCAAATCAAATACTACTTTTAAGTGAATTTTGCATTATGTAATAGGAGAAAGGAGAGTTTTGGGGCTTGCAGAGGTTTTTGGAGTTTCTCTGGTTTGGCAGCAGGGGTGCTGCTGCCCCTTGCATTGATTCTAAGTGGTTACACCCATGAAATTGATGGAAAAAGCCAAGCTCCTGGTGGGCCTTTGGAGTCTTCACCTCAGATTTTCAAGGCTGCTGTAGGGAGAGTTTACTATTTTTTGTATATCATTTTTTATTAAATGTTGCTCAATGCTGGCTTTTACAATCCCATGTCCTCTCCCCCCACCTCCTTTCTTTCCTGGCTGAGGTGACTGGCCATTGCTGTGTTCTGGCAAATGGGATGGGATCACCCTGTGAACCCTCTTCCAAAATTTCAAATACCTTTAACAAAAACAAGTCCAGGCTGCTGGTGCTTCTGGGTTTGTGTGGCATGGCAGGCTGATGCTACCATTAGGATGAGCTTCTGAAGGATTTAGTATTTTTTTCTCTCTTTTTTCTTCTTGCAGTTTGCAATATCGCTTTAAAAAGTCCTTGCTGATCCAGGATTTTTTGGTGTAATCACCAACTGTGTTTTCCTGACTCAGTGGGGGTGCAGAGCTGTAGGTGGCTGTGCCGACGATAACTTCTATTTTCTTAACTTTCTTTCTTGTACAGTTCTGAATTGCAGTGTGGCATTTCAGTGGGGGGTTTGTTCCTAAATATCCCTTTGTTGGGAAAGGTCAGTCACAAGGATGTGCTGGCACTGATGCAGGTACAGGCTGTGCCAGCATGTCAGATGCACTCATATTCCAATTCCAGGTTATCCCTTCTTGTGGAAAAAAATGAAATTGTTGTGGTTTAAAGTGGCAGCTAAGTAGTCTGTTGGAGTGTTTATCAGAATGTTGTGTATGTTTGGGGTTTTTCTGTCTGTGGGTGCTGGGGCACACAATTAGCCAGAAAATATTGCAGATATAAATGTCTGCATCCAAAGGCATCTAATACAGGCATAGGTGAACATTGCTATATGGACCTTGTTTGCCAATGCAGGATTTTTCAATATATTGATGCTATTGTAACGAGAATTTCTAAGTCTCAGAAAAAAAGTCATAGTCACCGATAGTTAAGACAATTTTATGTCACTTTCAGCAACTTCCCTGCCACAACCAGCAAGTCCTTCCTGTGTCTGCTGTTGTGTTGGTACAGAAACATCCTCTCTGTATCTTGCTGCCTGGTGAGCTCTGCAAGAGAGAACAATCACTTTGGGTAATAAAAATGGCATACAAAAGACAGAAGCTGTGATTTATTTTGGGAGATCGACTAGAGTGGCAAGCAGTACTTTAAAGGTCACTTATCTCAAATAAACCTTATCTCTCTCGTAAGTTTAAAGAGATATTGCGATGTTTCCTTGCATCTAAGTTGCATTAAATGTCTTTTGCAAGAATATATTGCAGAGTCCAGCACGAGCATCATACATACCCATGTGCTTTATAGGTGATGGAAGTGAAGGGGAGTGCTGGCAGGGGGATTGAAGAGCAGTTTTGATTAATTAATTATTTAGAAATACTCCTTTGGGAAGGCTGGCAGTGCTTTGAGTTGGTCATCAGTGGGTTTTTGTGAAAATGACACACAAAGTATATGCACAAGCCGTTTATTTTGGGAGCCATGTCTTGTCCCATCAGTACTTAGAATCACAGAATGGTTTGTGTTGGAAGGGACTTAAAAGCTCATCTTGTCCCAAGCCCCTGCCCTGGGCAAGGACACCTTCTGCTAGACCAGGTGGAGTCCCACTTCTCAGTACAGGTAGGGAAAACAGTGTTCATCACAGGAATCTTAAAATCTCAACTAAATTGGAGAAGACAGACTGTATTTGGCAGTGCATATGTGTGGGTGCTGGGATGTCTTTGAGCCAGAACAGGCTTTAGCAGCACCAGTTGTTGGTAAAGAGCAGGAGCCCTGCCCTTGTTCTCCTGGGAGATCCTGCAGAATTGGTTCTACTCTTGGTCCTGCTCAGTGTTTTACTGGAGCTGTTTTGAAGGCTTGAGAATCTGGATGGAAGGGAGATTTCCTTGTGTCTGTTACCACAGTCAACATGGCATTACCTCATGGACGAAAAGATTGACGCTGAAGTCAGAGCTCTTTGTTGGAGTAGGGAGATTATAGAGATAGGGTCAGGCTGAAGAGTTTGCAGCAAACCTGTGGTCTTTAAGCTAAAGGCAGAGAATCTGTGTGGGCTGATTTGTTCTGTAATTTCCTAAAACTCCTGGATGTTTCAGTTCCACTGACCTTCAGCATTTCAGCAACTGCCAGCTGCCTTGCCCTGTCCATTTGCCAATGAGTGCCACAGTGCTGGTGGATGTGACCTCGCTGGGCAGTGATGCTCTCACCTTGCTGTGATGTGGCTCTGGGAGCGTGGCTGAGAGCTCTGCTGAGTGCTCCAGGAGCAGGGTCACCGTGCAGCCCTGGCTGCTCCCTGAGTGCTGCCATAGCACAGGAACATCCTCCACAGCAACATCCTCCGTCCACACTGCAGGTGCAATGGAAATGTTGGTGCCTTATCCAATATCCAGGTGTCTGAGGCTTTAGGGGGGAGAATATGATGCTTCCTGCCTCGTGCCTGTTGGAAGTGGAGCCTGGAGAGTGCTCTGCTGTGTGTGGCACAGAAATGGGTTCTGTAGGCAGTGTGCCATTTGGGTTCCAAAAGTAACCAGCTAGTGCTCCAGACCAGAATTAAATCTCAGCTTCACTATTGCACATTTTATTGTAGTTGAGATGTCACATCTTGGTGTGTGTCAGCTCTTCCCCATGTGCTGACAGAGAGGTTGCCTGTTGGCCACTGGATTGAATTTTATCACCTGAATGCTTTGACCTTTTTGCTGTTCTCAAATCCTGAAAACAGGCCTGTAAAACTTTTTCTGGTAGCTAAAGATAGCCTTTAAAGTGTTGTGTTTCCTTTGTATTTAGATCAAGCTCACTGCAACTTAAATTCCCTAACTCTCATTTTGTCAACCCCCTTTCTTCCCTCTACTGCTTGGATGGGGCTTGTTGTAGGATTTTCTGGGAGTTTAGCAACCTTTTGATTTTCAGACTTTCTCCTTTTCATGTGGCCATAGATATGAGTTTACAGGTTGAATATTGTGTACTTTCTTTTGTTAGGGAAAAACAAAACTAGAATAAGGTAAAAATTAGGATAGTGAGGAAGAGTAATGTTTTCTTTCATAGCCCACATGGATTGTTGTGTTTGAGTAGAGATTGCCAATGAGAATGTTATTGGGAGTTGCAAGGGATGCAAATCCCCCATGTTCCTCATCACAATTTTGATAGTAAAATTATTTTGCATTTGTCAAGGGATCTCAACATTTTTTTTCCTGGGTGTGGGGAAGGTTTGGCAAGACCCGTGGTGCCACCTATGTTTGCAGAAAATATGTGAACTGGTATTTTGTAAAGTACTTCTCTTGTGTGTTCTTCAAATAATGGAAATGGAATTGTGATGCTAAATCAAAACCTGTTTATCACTTCATTTAAGTTTAGTTTGTATTTATGAAGTTGATACCAGCTCAAGAGTATTTTCCAATATTGTCCTTTAATTTGTAGGACTGAATATCGAGTAGCTGGCGCAATTGCATGGAATTTGGTTTGTTTTACAGGAGAAATCTTTTCATTTTGATTGCAACAATTGATGCTGTCGGAATAGCTTTGGACTTTTTCTGCATCAGAACTTTTTTTTAAAGAAATAGTATATTACTTGTATAATTTATAAATTATAAAAGCACATAAAGAATCTATGATTCTTTGATACAATGTGCTTTTCATATAGTTGCGTATAATTTTTCAAAATACTGGAAATGTATGTGGCAAAAAATAAACAAGCAACTGAATTAAAGGACTGTTTATTTGACAGTATCCCATGCAGCTCTGAGTCTTTAAAAGCTATTGCTATATTTTTTTAGTAGAAAGAATATTTGTGTACTTGAGTTATGCATTAAAATTTAGATATCTGCGCGTGTGTTCATTTACAGATAGATTTATAAAATAGGGGTGCTGTTGTACATAGCTGTACCCAAAATGCATAATATTCTCTCTGTGTTCTCATTTCTTTAAAGAAAATTCAAAGCCTTTTATAGACCAAATGTTTTGTTTAGATTACATTACTTTTAGTTCTACATTGATATTTTCTAAAGGTTGTTCCTGAACTGAGGTGCATAAATTGAACTTAAAAAGAGGAAGCCTTCTCCTTCATAATGCATTGCAATGTCAGCCAAGGTTAAATACTGTGGGCTCTTCGGCCAGCGTCATGTATTTGTCATCTTGGAGTATGCCACTTAGCTGTAAATGTCCCAGAGCTTTGTTTTATAGAAAGGTGCATTGTTTTCCATCAGTTTTATGAAATGTGAAGTGTGATTGGGTCATCTTAGTCTAAACTAGCTTTTTCTCAAAATGTGTGTCAAGTTACAGATTCAAATTCAGTTTGATTTTGATTCAGTAATTCAGCAATTCAAATACAAATTTAAATGTGTATCCAAAGTTTTATGAAATACTTTGTCTTCAAATCAGACTTACATACCTTGTTTTCCTTTTTCCTGCTTTTCCCCAAATCCATTTTATTTACAGCTTCCAGCTGATCTTACCAAGATGCATCTCACCGACAATCCTCATCCTCAGGTGACGCACGTCCCTTCGAGCCAGTCAGGATGTAGCATTGCCAGTGACTCTGGGAGCAGCAGCCTGTCTGATATTTATCAGGTAAGACTGCTTTGGTTTCCTAGTTTTCAAAACTTCCTTGATGTTAACTATTCCATAAACACAAAGAGTGACTCTTTATCCAAGACTTTGGGTAAAACCTCTTGATGCTTCCACCTATCCCTGTGCTGCCCATGGGACTCACCACTCCCACAGACACAGGAATGCAACAAGCTGCTTATAAAGCTCTTCTTGTTGCTTTTCACATCTTTCTGTACCACCAAGTATGCTGTGGCTTTTAAAAGTAACATTTGTTGATTCATGGGATCATTTTCCTTTCTGGAATGGAACACATCTCTTGAAATCAGCCTGGTGTTTCCAATACGGTCCTTGATTATTTGTATTTATTGCTAATAGCAGATGTTCAGTTCTGCAAACAAAAGCATGGTAATAAACCCACTTTGCACTAATTGACTATGGAAATTCTAGTGTGGCTTCCTGAGAGCAGAAGTTGGCTGAAAGCCAGAGATAGCTTCTTTTGTTACTGATAATACACTTAGTGAGTTACCTGTCTTGTGTCAAATCGCAGACCTCGTTTTATGGGTGTTTATGTTTTGGTTGGTGAGGGGGCTCAGCTTGGGTTTGTGTTGATCAGTAATTTCACAGCTTTTCCACTTCCAAGTTGCAATCTAACTACAATACAGAGTGTACAGCAGTTGTTGAGCATGGTGTAGGTGTAATTTGATTTTAGACACCTGTTCCTTTTCCTTAGGTGCTGTCTGGATATTATTTCTATTCTGAAAACAGATTAATGATACCTATTTACAGCAATATATTGCTTATGGAACTTCATAAAATAAGACATTAAAGCAGAAATTCCTTTAGAACATTAAAAGTCTCTCTGCATTTTTGTCCTATTTAAACTACAGCCTTACTACTGCTTTAGATTTTCTTGCTGCCAGCTAGATCAGGAGTAACTGGCATCCCTGAGAGAGCCTCTCCAAGATGCTCCATGAATTCTCTTATTCCTGAGAGGCTGTGCTGAAAGATGGTGTTTTGTATATTGATTATCTTTACTCTTTTTTAATTTTCTGAATCAAAACTACATCAGAATTGATGTTAGGTTAGGGTTAGGATTTAAGAGAGTCAAAGGGCCTACAGCTCCAGAGACACTGGCACTTGAAATGCGTTGTAAGGGCATCACAGCAGGGTGCCAGCATTGCCAACTCCACACTTGTGATCTGTGCCACCTCTGGTGATGAGCACCTCTGGCCAGTGCTAAGCTGGGGTTTGTGTTAGGGTTGGGGTTGAGAGAATCAAGGAGCCTACAGCTCCAGGAACAGTGGGGCTGAAAAAGGCATGGCAGGGCAATCCTGGCAGGGCCACACCATTGGTGCTCCTACATCTTTTTGCTCTGGACCAGCCATGGTGATGGGGACCTCAGCCCCAGTGACAAGCTGCCATTAGGCCTAGAGTTGGGGTTGAGAGAGTCAGATTTTACAGCTTCAGGGACACTGGCACTTGAAAAAGCATTGCAAGGCCATCACAGCAGGGTGCTTGAGTTGCTTGCTTGGTGGTTTGGAGAGGTTGCTCTAAGTTAAAAGCATTTAAAATATCTTATTGATAACAAAGATATTACTCTAGCAATGATATCTTGTAATGAGTGAATACTCATATCATGTGCAGGTAATTGCCTTATGTCTATTCATCAGAAAATGACAAAAGAGCATAAATGCTAAACAAATAAAAATTAGATAAATAAAAGAAATGATGGAGTAACATATCTATATGCACTGTAGCAAATAAATGATGGTGCTAGGTATTTTGTACACTAAGGAATAATTAATGTGAAAATGACTGAAGATTTTATATTAATTTTTAGGCTTTAGGACTTTTCAGGTAAGAATTTCCTTTTCAGTGACATTCATCTGTCTGGTTTTGCATCCTGAAGGAAATGAGGACATCTGTTAGAGAATGTCTGGCTGGCCAGGTTGATGCTGAGGCAGGTCACCACTGTCAGAGTCAACTGAGATCTTGAAAGATAGTTTTATAACCATGTATGATCAGAGCTACAGTGACATTAACTGTATAAGATAGCATCAGAGAATCAAGCATTTGATGAGCTGTGGGTGAAGAGAAGACATGCAACAGACATGTTATGAGGGGGGAAAAATCCTCAACAACCCACAGTGATTTTCTCCCCCTTACTTTTTAGTGAATTTTTAGTATCTTGTTCTCATATGTCTAATGTGCAAATAGTAAACTGTTAAAAGATGTATTTTATGGATTTTATTGCAGTAGCTGTAACAGTGTTGGAAAATTCTCTTACTGTTTGTCACAAATCTATAAGTGATCATTAGATATTGCTTAGTAATAAATAGATGTTGTGTATTACTGGCATGGCACAATATTTAACACAGCATTATATTGCAACAACACATCAATATAGACAGATTTTGAAATCACAGAAAAGAAAAGTGTTTTCCCCCAATATTCATCATATTATGAAGGTAGAGAATATCTTTGATATGTAATAAACCTACATTTTGAGTGTGATGTATTGATTCAGTATTTGAAAGCGTTTTTGGTGCAACAAAATAACTCTTTTCATAAAGTATTTGGAAAATGATGCTTTGCTTTTACTGTCTGCTTCATATATATCATGCCAAGCTACACATGCCAAGCTCTTTAGGAATATCATTAGTGTCACTAATATTCTGAATAATTTTGATTAATGTAGCCTTGAAATGACCTCTCAGCCCAGAATAAAGCCCATTTCCAGTTAAACAGGAAATGATGAACATAAAGCTTAAGGTGAGATCAGCAGAAGAGGATTCCTGCCTGTAAGCTCTGCTGTGGAGACATTGTGTTAAATCCTGAGTTAGGTGCAAAAAGTGATGAAAATTTATGAAGGCATTTTTCTCTCTTGTCCTGTACTGTTGCTATTCCCTGTTGGAGATTTCATGTTTGATGTTGGAAACATGGACAACAAAATGTCCAAATGTGTGTATTGCAAATTGCAGCTTGCTTGGAATACTGCAGAGTAATTGTCTTTCTGTTGCACTGCAGACCTTTTTTAATTATAGAAAGAAAAAGTAAGTTATTCCCTACAATTTTCAAAGTAACTTCTTGCTTGAAGAGGATTTTAAAATTATTTTTTTTTCTTTCAAGCCCTTTCTGACAGTATATTTTATTTCAGAACTATGATCTTCAGCTGGAAGTAGGGGAAGCTGTTTGGTTGTGCATACAGCAGTTGAAATGCAGGCTTATACAGTTGCTTTGGCCTGTTACAGGGGTCATCAGGGAAAAAGAATTCAACAGGTATTACACAGGGTAAACATCTTTCTTTACCCTTTCATGGGACAGGGACTAAGGTGCCCAGCCAGAGTCACACAGGGAATCCAGTTTGTCTCCCGAGACGTGGTTGGACAGTCTCTCCTCTACTCTCACAAAGGAGTTTCTTGCATCAATACCTGGCAATCATCTTCTCTTAGTGACCAACCAGTTTGCATCAATTTTTTCCTACCTGTTTATTTCTGTCAGTACTGTGTTGGAAGTTTCTCTCTCCTTTCACTTCCTTCAAAATCCCTCATCTGTCACTTTAAGAGTATGTACTCTTTGTGGGCAGCAACATTGTTGTTCAGCAATAATTCCAATTGTGGTTAAGGTTTTGATGTTAAAATGGATTATCTATAAAATATTTATTATGTGTATCTCAGTAGAAACCCTCGTGTCATGGACCTGATCCTGGAAATTCATATTTGTGTGAGATTTGAGGACTGTAGCTTCTGGTTTCATTTTGTACATCAGTAGTTCATAAATGTTTGTGTTAGGAATGATTTTTATATTTGATAATGGAAACAGCTGGAGCATCATGGCTGGGAAGAGTAGCTACTTCTGCAGATGGCTTTATGAGCAAAATCCTTCCTGTTCCTTCCAGCGCTGCCTGACCTGCCAGCATTCTGTCAACCATCTGCACAGAATCTTTGAAACACAGTTGGAGGACCCACTCCTGTTTCATAGTTTGATCAAAATGTAACTTATTTATCAAGAAAGGAGTTGATTTGTCTATTTTCCTATATAGGACATAAAAAATTTTGGTAGAACCTGTAGCCTCAGTTTTTCTGGTTTAGCATGGGTGTATCACAGTGAGGATTGGTGCTGCTGTCTGTCTTACTCAGCATGGAGAGGTTGGTATAAATTGTGGCTATTTAGATGAAGAAATGCTAGAAAAGTCCTTGAATAAAATGCTGTACTGATCATGTGCTGCTGAGACTCTCCAAGTACAATTTGCGCTTGGGCTTAATTCCAAAACTGTTAATGTGAGCTACGGAAGCCAGTAAAGTGATGTAATGTGAAACAGATTTAACCCTCTCTATATTGTTACCCTCCTCTGAAAGAAATACATATTTTTAAAATCGTTTAAGCTATATTTATTAGGATTGCTGGCTAATTACCAAAATGAGGACAAGCTACAAGGCCCAAAGTTATATCTAAACCCCAGTATTTTTTTTCTGGTGTTGGAAGACAAAACTGTTCCTCTGTGCAGGTATTGGGGCTCACATCAGCATGGAGTATGTAGGGAGATGGAGACAGTGCAGTCTGGTGTGACTAAATCACTTAAAATGAATATTGTTTTATGTGAAGCCATAAGAGCAGGAGAGCAGTGGCCAGGTAAGGACCTCCGGGTCAAAATTAAGCACCAGAAGGAAATGCATACAGTGGAATCAAGTACCTGTGTTCTGGGAGGAATATAGGAACACTTCCCAGATGTGTGGGGTTGGAATCAGGAGCAGTAAGACTCAGTTGGAGCTGGATTTGGCAAGGGATGTGACAAAAACCAGAAGGGCTTCTACAGGTACATTAATTTAAAAAAAAAAAAACAAAAGAGCCAGATAGAAATTTTTCTTCACTCCTCCACTAAATAAGGCAGGAGAATTGATGACATGGAGGAGGCTGAGGCACTCAGCAGTTTTTGTCTCAGTTTTCCCAGGTTGCTCTTCCCACTTCACTCCCTGAACATCAAGGCAGGGACTGGGGGAGCAAAGTCCTTCCCATGGGAAGAGAGGTTTTGTCTGAGACCACCTGAGGATCTGAACCTGCACAAGTCCATGGGACCCAAGGCAATGCATCCCAGGGTCCTGAGGGCCTTGGCTGATGGAGCTGCTGAGGCACTCTCCATTTGGCAGTGATGGTAGTCATGTAAAGCCCCCAGAGACTGGAGAAAAGGGATTAAGGCTTCAGGGATACCTTATTGCACCCTGTCAGTAGTTCAAGAGGATTTATTAGAGAGACTTTTTACTGTGTCGTGTAGTGACAAGGACAAGGGGCAGTGGTTTTAAACTGAAAAAGATAGATTTACACTGGATATAGGGAAGAAAATCTTGCCTGTGAAGGTTTTGAGACACTGGTACAGGTTGTCCAGAGAAGCTGTGCTCTGCCATCACAGTGTTCAGATTCATCCTTTATTTTGGATGTTTTGTGAACATGCAGGTACTCAATGCCTTAGGTAGTTCAGTATTTTTGTAAAATCTCAAGGATTTCTTTAAAGTGAAAGTGAGTGTTGTAAATCTGCTCTTTTAAAAACAAGCTCCATTTTCTGCAAGTTTCTATATAATTGCCTTTTACTTTTCAGTGACACATCTTGTTGTTCAAATTTCTGAATTTAAACAGAAAAATGATTTGCATTCTGGCTTAAGCTTTAAAAAATGTGTTTGAGCAACTACTCTGTAGAAACTGAGAATTTGAAACTACTTTTTTTTCCCCTTCCATCTGTTTGAAAATTTATTTTCATGCCATTGCATCATTTAAACTGTACAGAAGGAATTAGTGCAAATGATTCCTATGTGATTCTGCTTTTTGTTGCTGGTATTTTGTTATCTTTCACTGTTGTCTTGTGTGTCTGCTCAGTGTGATGTCTGTGTTGCCATCTATTGCTGACAGTAGAAATATGTCCACAGGCATTGGGTAACCAATGGTATTACTAAACTGTATTATTCTTTTGTTAATACTATAGACTCAAATTGTGAAAAAACAATGTCACATGAATTCACAAGAAAGAGAGAATAAATGCTGTAAAATGAGAATCTATTAGATTTCAGCATAACGTGTTTTCCTCAGTGTTCAGAAAGGGAGCTGTTAGAGATTCTAGTTAGACTTGTTGGTCACAGATTTTAATTTTTTTTAATTAGCTGCCTTAGACCATAAATCGCTGAACTGAGGGCATTGAACTCTGTCTGATGTTTTCTTTGTAGGCTACAGAAAGTGAGATGGGAGATGTTGATTTAACAGGACTTCCAGAAGCACCTGTAGACTCTGAAGATGAAGAAGAGGAGGAGGATGAAGATATTGACAGAACATCTGATCCACTTCTAGGGCGAGATGTTGTCCGAGAGTGCCTTGAGAAAGAACCTGCAGATAAAACTGATGATGACATTGGTAAGGAGAAACAAGACAGTAGTAAAATTTACATAAAACTGCATCATATAATGTCTATAAGAGAACCATAATTGAAAACTGTTTAATGAGTTCATGTTCAATGTATATCTTCATAACTGAATGATGTCTCACTTTGCTCTGTTGATACTCTTAATTGAATGATGTCTTCTCTTGCTATCTGAGAATCCAAGTATTTTGAACTACAGTCTTCGTGATGCTCGAGGTGTGAGGTATTACAGTCATTACTGATGTAATGGGACAGGTAGCAAGGTAATTTTGACTGCCTGAAACTGTTGAATTAGTTATTAAATAGCAAAGAGAACATACTATTACTGAGTGTAGTTATACTTAAGTTTAACTGCAAAACAGCTAAAATGAAGCTAATTTACTGCAGTGTTTAACTAGAAATTGGCATGAATTTCAATAGCGAAATTTGCTTTCTGCTGTACTTCAGATTGCGTCTCTGAACACTGGAAAATCATTTCATGCTCCTGTCTAGCTTATAATTACTGTACCTAAGGGTATTTTTAATTTTTCTAAATGTTTGAAGCTGAAGTGCTTTTACTCTTAGCTAGACTGCTGCCCTGAGAGTCAATCAGAACACCTGCAAGGCTGTGGAGCTGTGTTCTGGCTGTTGATGACAAGGTGCACACTGGGCTCTTTTAGCCACAGGCACTAATGGGAAGTGTCACACCACTGAACAATTTTCCTATGAATTTAACTGGAGTTTAATATTCCTGTGGAGAGTCAGGAATCCAAGGAAACCCTGGGCCTTGCAGTCATCATACCAATGTTTCCTTTGTCCAACAGAGCAATTATTGGAATTCATGCATCAACTCCCTGCCTTTGCCAACATGACCATGTCTGTGAGGAGAGAGCTGTGCTCAGTGATGATATTTGAAGTCGTAGAGCAAGCTGGAGCCATCATACTTGAAGACGGCCAGGAAGTAAGTCACAGCTTCCAGAGCAGGTGTTAAATCAGGCAGTAGTCAGGCTCCCAGCTTAGGTGCCCTGATTCACTATCTTGAAATCTCTCTTCCTGCTTGGATCAAGGCATCTGGAATGGCATTTGCTGTTCATCCCTCCAAGAGGGATGAGGTAAACTCATCTCTGCTAGTGACTAAATGGGTACCCAGGGAAAGTATGTTCATTCTCACTAAATGATACAAATATATCATAGCAATTAGACTACTTATTAAGAAAGCAATCTATTCATCAGCATTTCTCCCTCCAGAATGAGTTCTGAAGTGAATGAAGAAAGCTGAAAAGCATTCCTGTTTCAGTCTCCATCTCTTGCCTTACAGTGCAGTTTTGGTGAATTAAATGTTGCAGAGAGATGGTGACAACAAACTGGAGGCTGTAAGAATGAGCCTTTCTGAGATAAGAGCTTACAAAAGTTGTTGAATGATCCTCACTGCTTCACTTTTTAATTCTTTTTTTTTTTTTTTTTACTTCCTCTAGCTTGATTCTTGGTATGTTATTTTAAATGGCACAGTAGAAATCAGCTATCCTGATGGGAAGAGTGAGAGTCTCTGTATGGGAAATAGTTTTGGGATTACTCCCTCTCTGGACAAACAATACATGAATGGAGTGGTCAGAACCAAAGTAGATGATTGTCAGGTAAGGTTGCAATTCTATATAAGTACCTCTTACTTTTAATCATCTAATAAAAGAAAATGGGTTGGAACAGTTTCAGAGAAGGCTACAAAGATGCTCTGAGAGCTGGAGCCCCTCTGCTGTGGAGACAGGCTGGGAGAGCTGGGGTTGTTCAGCCTGGAGGTGGGGATACATTCATATTTTAGATATACTTTAATCACTGTTGTTGTCCTTGGGGACAGTTTGTGTGTATAGCCCAGCAAGACTACTGGAGGATTCTGAACCATGTGGAGAAAAACACTCACAAAGTGGAGGAAGAAGGAGAAATTGTGATGGTAAAGGAGCACAGGGAGCTGGATCGCAGTGGAACCAGAAAAGGACACATAGTTATCAAGGTGCATTTCTTTCTATACTTTCAATTAATCTATTAAACTTTTATTTATTAGTAAATAAATGCAATTTCAGTTTGAGTCTAGTATACCTACTCAGTTTCGTCTGTGTCCCTCAAAAAACTTGATTGGAAGGAAAGTGTATTACATTCCAAATTTACTTCCGTTTTGCCTTTAATAAAGTTACATACATTGTAACCTGTTCAACACATACATTGAGTTTTTTATTGGAAGCAACCTTTGGAAATCTTTATGACTTTTTTTTGTAATCTGAAAGAGGAACTGAAACTGCTTACTGAAAAATAAAATTAAGGGAAGATACTAATTGTTTTAGCCAAGTGTTACCTATTCCAAATGTCAGGGTTGAGAGAAGCAGGAGGATTTGATTTAAATATGCTGGTGCATTTTCTCCTGAACTTTTGAAAGGGATTACACTGTTCATGTGGGTTTATGTTGAATTACTCTTTAGGGAGAGGTAGTGATGAGAGATACCAGTTATTTTTTTTCATTTGCTTTTTTAAGGCAACACCCGAGAGACTCATCATGCACTTAATAGAGGAACATTCTATTGTGGATCCAACCTACATTGAAGATTTTCTTTTAACATACAGAACATTTCTAACAAGTCCCTTGGAAGTTGGAAATAAACTCTTGGAATGGTTCACAGTGGACAGCCTCAGGGATAAGGTTAGTTGGAGTCTAAGAGATTAATATTTCTGGTGAAAATATATTCAAATTGATCCCTTTCTGTATTGCTGATAAATTAGGATAAATAAAACCAGGTTCCACTCTATCTAACTGTGTGCACATTCATGAAAAACCTTGGTAGTCTGGAACTTGTACCATGCCAATTTGTTGGTTCTTAGCCAATGTTTTTATGTGTTCTAGCCTTGAGCTGAGGAAATCCAACGTGCTGTCAAAACACTTGATGTTTTGTATAGGAAGTTGTGCAGGGTCTGCTGTGCTTACTGCTTCTCCTCTTACCTCTTTCCATGCTTTTCATTTTGGCAACTACAAGTTTTTAATAAAAGGAAAGTTAAAGTGAAGTGTGTCATCAAACAAAAGCAGAAATTATGTAATGTTAGAAGAGGAACTGCTACAGACTGAGATTTTTTTATAATATGGATGGATAATTTAGTCCTGAGACTGAGTGGTGGTGACTCTGTAGCACCTACAAAAGCAATCTGAAGATTTCACTAAAACTTCTTAGAAGAAAGCTTTTTATTATCACAACTGGAACTTCCTTTAAAGAAATCATTAGGATGCTTTAAAAGGTGATTTTCATGAAGAGTGTCAGGAAGGCTTAGCTGAAGATGGGTTTATGCACCAGTAGGTGCTGGGTGATGTAGTGAGGATTTTTTAGGTATAAAAATACTTGGGTTTTTAAATTTTTCATTTGCTTCCAGAAATAAAGGTCAAGACAAGATGATTTCAAGTGTAAATGTCTTTGTCTTTTCAGATACAGTAATCTGTTTTATGTTCTTCTTCCACGTCCAGGTATTCCTCTGTGTTTATAGATTAAAGCTTATAGGAGAAGAACCATAGGTATCTTCACACATACGTGTGTATATATATATATATATATATATATATATATATACATAATTTATTTTGTTTTTGCAGGTTACCAGAGTAGTGTTACTGTGGGTGAACAATCATTTTAATGACTTTGAAGGGGATCCTGCCATGACTCGATTCCTGGAAGAATTTGAAAAGAACTTGGAAGATACGGTAGGAGCAAAAGAGAATGAGTGTCACATTTTCTGGTGCTACATTATTTCAATCTTCCAGTGTTACCAGTGCCTGACAGCTGTAGTCTCTAAGTGTAACAGTTAACAGGTGGCTTTTAACGTTGGGCATATTTGTTCTTGAGTATAAATTAGATATAAAGGCCATATGAAGTAATACCTGTGGCACTCACTTAGGAGTTTTTGCATTTCTGCAAAAGAGGACGAGGTTTATTTTGTAAGATCTGAAAATCTGGCATCAAAACTCTATTTTCTGGCATTTGGGATATTTTTCATGACTGTTTTTCCATTTCTGATAAAAGAAACACTGCACTGCATTTTGTGTCTTCTGTGTTACAGAAAATGAAAGGCCATCTCAGGTTGCTGAATATTGCCTGTGCTGCCAAAGCGAAATGGAGACAAATCACCCTGCAAAAACCTTCCAGAGATTCTCCTCTGTTTTTCAGCCTTCTTGGAGGCAGTGACAAGGGGTTTGGTATTTTTGTAGAGACTGTGGAGATAGGCAGTAAAGCAGCAGAAGCTGGACTTAAGCGTGGTGATCAGGTAAAGACAATTACATTTATTTAAAATATTCTGCTTCCCCCACCTCATGGTTGTTCTCAACAGAAATGTTGTGCTGTGTATTAAAACCAAACCACTGGCAAGTGTGGGAATGCCACACCTCAGCTTCCATTTATATCTGTTAAATGAGTTTCTGTTACATAGTTTTCAAATTATGTAAAATATTTAAATATTTCAAAAACAGAATGGAAAAAGAAACCAAATTATGGTTATTTTTTGAAACTTTCTGATTGGAGATATGGTTACATTGAAACCATCAGATGGTTTTGTGGGATTGATTCCCACCTAATGTGTTTGATCCCAGCTCACTGAGGCAGGTGGAACAGTGACAGGTCACACTCAGTGAAAATCCAGCTTTTGAAGTCATATCAGTTCTGTGGTTCTTGATCCAACATTTTTGATTAATTGCAAGCATGTCATGTTATCATAGAAAATAAACTTATTTAAAGCATTTTTCAAGTAAAAATGGAAGTCCTGACTTATTTACAGGATATAATTTCTCTGACATGATGAAACTAGTTATTTTAGATGGAAGTTTTCATTCTGTAGCTGCTGTAAAGTTGATATGGTAATTTCTGGGAAGTTCTTACTGTGCCTGTATTATCACCTTTGTATTTGTAAGTCTGCCAGACAGATGTTCTCCTAACAGTCCAATTTTTGTTTCTTAAAGATAATGGAAGTAAATGGACAGAATTTTGAGAACATTACCTTTGTAAAAGCTCTGGAAATCTTAAGGAATAACACACATCTCTCCATTACTGTAAAAACAAACATTTTTGGTGAGTAGACTTTATATATGATACATTTTTGTATGTGTGAAGGATAAACTCCACTCCTTCTGGCTTGTTAAGTGCAATAGGATTCTACCTTTTTTTTTCTAGCTGGCTCTTGAGGTGAGAAGTTGTGCAGAAATTGTACCTCTGTTTGCTTGGATAAGTTCTTCCATGCCAAGGGCTGCACATTGAGTGGCACAGAGCCAGCACAGGCAGCTCTTCACTCCCTGAGAAATCCTCAGATGACTGTTTAGGCTGATTTAGTGTCCCTTCATGCAATAGGGCTGAAACAAAGCCAAGGGATCTGGACCAAAATATTTTTGCCAAGAAACAGCAAAAATATAAAACTGGGATTTTGTAAAACTTTTTTTAATGGCTGTAAGAATGAGGGGATAAATTACCTTTATAATTGAAAAGGGGATATAAAAAGTGGTATGGCATATAAGTGTTGGCTTTTAATTGTCATCATGAATATAAACACCTAAATACCTCTTTAAAATCTCAGTCAAATCATCTGTTCTTTTTCCATAATCCTGGTCAGGCAACAGAATAACCAGAGCTACAGAAAGAAGACTGTGCAGAGGATAGCTCCTTTCCTCCATAGTTGTATCCATATCACTGATGTTTTTTTCCTATTTCCTTCCTCCAGTTACCTGCCCTTGCTCACTATTGATTCTCTTTTCAATTATTATTCTGTGTTAATCACTGTGCAGCTAAAAACGTTCAAGCCCTCAGCAGTTGCTTATTAGCATAATACAAAAAAGGCTTGAAACAACCAGAGTCACCAGTGGTCCAGACTAATGTGAAATGACATGAAGTGAAGCATCACTATAACTGAGACAGTGATAGGTTGTTAATTTGTATTATAAATGTAAGCAACATACATTTACAAGTGGGTTCTAATCTCCTCCTGTTAGCTGATAGAATTTCAAGGTGATTTCTCTGATACATTTTAATGAAATAATGTGTTGAAGCTTTTTTCAACAGTGATACTTATTTTCCTGATTTTTTAATTGAGTGTTTAGTGTCTGGTACTGACAATGAGCAATTCCTCTTGTTCTATTCAAATCTGTACTGGGAAGGCTTATAGTCTCAGCTTTTATTATACAACAGAAATGTACCATTTAATTGGACTTTCCGTACAGGAAGTCTTGGTTGCCTTCTCATAGGGACAATCTGAGTAATTTGCTTTGTTTACAGTTCTGCATTCTTCAAGTATCACCATATTTTCAACAGAAAATACTGAATTTCTGACTTGAAAGGTTTTCAAAAGGTTTTTAAAGGATCTTTCAAGAAATAATTGATGTTGACGAGACAATTCAAACTTTTTTTCCACCTTGCATATGTGGAAAGACAAGGAACAAAACCCCTGTAATTTCCACGGAATTCTATCTTTGAATCAGTGTGGGTTATAGACTAGTTCAGTTTCAAAAATGCAGTAGGAAATTTGATGCAGCTGCTGTTCAGTTGTGTTACTAGAAGCAAACAAAGACAGTTTGGGAGAATATCAGTCTGTGTTGCAGTTACTCTTGAAGAAACATGTACACTCCATTATTTAAAAGATGCAAACAAAAAAGCCAGTAAATGCATAGTGGTGCTTGCCCATCTCTCTGCTTGCTGCATCTCTCTGGGATGTGGGAATCAAAGGGTTTGAGGGGAAAAGAAGAATTCATTGTAAAGTTCTGAGTGTGCAAAGGTTACTCACAACAACTGTATCTTCTCTTACAGTGTTTAAGGAGCTGCTCTGCAGGATAGGACAGGAGAAGAATGGAATTCCACATATTCCAAAAATTGCAGAAAAGAAAAACAACCGTTATTCTATCCCAGATATGCCTGGAGATGTGGAACAGATGTTTCCCCATGAAAAAGGAAACAAGAAAATGAAAGCAAACACTGTATCTGGTGGGAGAAACAGAATCAGGAAGATTTTAGACAAGACCCGTTTCAGCATCTTGCCTCCAAAACTGTTCAGGTTTGTCAGACTCCTTTGTGAAAATGTAACAGTTCATTGTTAGGTTGTGATATTTTAGTCATAGAATCATAGAATGGTTGGAAGGAGATTGGGTTGGGAGGGAACTTAAAGATCTTGACTATCCCATTCCAACCCCTGCCATGGGCTGTGGCACCTTCTCTACACCAGGTTGCTCCAAGCCCCATCCAAGCTGGCCTTGGACACTTCCAGGGATGGGGCAGCCACAGCTCTGGACAACCTGTGCCAGGGCTCCACCAGCCTTACAGGGAGGAATTTCTCCCTAACATGCGCCTAAAACCTACCCTTCTTCAGCCTCAGGCCATTAAGAGATACCAGTTGCTTAGTATTTCTAGTCATTATGTCCATGTTGCTTATGTTTTTTAAAAAATCATGGCATCTGCCCCATGAATGCAGAACAAGACCAAAATACCTTTTCTCTCCCGATGAAGGCTTTTAAATCTTTTTCCCCACCCTTGTTTTGAAAACCTGTCTACAGCATGTAATTAAAACGGCTGAACACCATTATTTTTCTTAGTTTCATTCACCCCAAGGTGAACAGGAGGGGTTTAGTGCAGACAATTGAAGCAGAACTGTTTTGCAGTGATGGCAGCGTGAGCCAGTCCCAGGACGACAGCATCGTGGGGACGCGGCAGTGCCGGCACAGCCTGGCCATCATGCCCATTCCAGGCACTCTCTCATCCAGCAGCCCTGACCTGCTGCAGCCCACAACCAGCATTCTGGATTTCTCTAACCCTGCAGGTAAAATGATAGCTTGAGGTTGATTTGCAGGGTGGTTAGCAAGGCAGGGTCAGGGGGGAAATCACAACAATTACCAGCATCACTGGTGCTGAGTGCAGTTGCCTGTGCATCCTGTGGGCCTAACAGGGCCAAATTGGAGATGTGCTGAAAATCCCCACTGCCTGAACCTCTCTTGCCTACTTTTTTTAGGGAATGTGGGACTTACTTATTTTTTACAAAGAAATGTATTTTGCCATTTCTAAGAACCTTTCATTTACTGGAGTAAATTGGCTCTGGTGGAAAGAGATTGTCTGCCCCTTTCTCTTTTGCCATCTCTCCTCAGTGCTTTGACTTGTTCATCCTTCCATCTGTCAGTATATATTTCAAGCAATATTGTGCATAGAATAGGACTGCCATAGTACCACCACAGTGATGTTCATGTTTCATATTTTACAAACATTATGTATATTCAACAGTATGTCTCCAGTCCTAAAAAATGTTTTGAGATACGTGGTCTAGGCTTTCATTGCTGTTACTGTAGGATTCCAGTTTATTGGGTGGCTGCAGGAGGCATTTGTTGCAATATGCAGCTGCCTGTAAACATGTCTAGTCCGATTCCTTTTTCCCTATTCTAAGTGTAAGTTCTGTACTGTTCTGTACTTACTGTTCTGTAAGTTCTGTAATGACATATTCTGTAAAGTATTTAGTGACTGTGACTTATGTTTACATAAACTTGCAGGTTTCCCCTTTAAAAGGGATGTGCACAGATATATCCTATCAGGTGCATAAATACCCATAGCACAAAAGTTCCCTTTTTGCTGCAATTCCAGATCCTTGCTGTCTGCATGAGAGCTACACGTTTTTCTAAAAATTTTCATTTAATACTCTACAAGTTACTGCTTACTTTGAAATGGTGGTAACTAGTTCATCTTGGATAGAATCACAGAAGGATTTGGGTTGGAAAGGACCTTTAATGATCATCTATTCCAACCCCCCTGCCATGGGCTGGGTCATCTTCAGCTGGATCACTTAGCTTTACTTTAAGCTTGCTGTAACAAATATGCTGCCATGTTTGAATGTCAGAGAAAACCAAATTATTTCTGACAGTGTACACTTGATAAGTTTTGTAAGCATCTCAGTCTTGATTTGGTGTTGACACAGTTTTTTTCTTTTTCTCCTGCCTGCAGCTGTTGGGTTTTACTGTAAGTATCCTCATGTACAGCATCCTGTAGACCTTAATATTGCATGGCTTGCCTGTAAACGTAACTCTATCAGACATTTCACTGACATAGTTATTACTGTAGGGCATTAGATAGCCCTGTGCCCTGTAATTTTCCTTAAAACAAACCCATAGGTTCCTGTACAGGCACAGTGCTGTGCTGAGGCTGAGACCTCATCCGTTTTATTCCCATTTCTGCCCCCAACACACTGAATGACCTTTGGCAGGTTCCTCTGCTTCTCTGTGGCCTTGCTTTAAAGGGATGAAGTTGCTTATATCTCTTTCATAGAACTGAAGTTTCAGAGGATAACAGTTTGAGATTTAGTTTGTTCTTCTGTTGTACTTCATAACTAAAATTCTGTGCATGCAAACTTGAAATGTGCTTTGTACTGTCAAAATGAGCTGAATAATGCATTAAAAATTTAATTTAATAATTTATGTTTGCCTGCTTGAAAGCAAAGACCATGAAGACAGAAATGTGCCTGTAATACATGTTTCCCTTATCTGTCACAAGTTAGATTGTTTTGGGTTTTGGTTGCATGGGTATTTTCCTTTTTTCTTTTCTTTTCTTTTTTTTTTTTTTTTACTTTTTCCTTTTTTCTCCCCATTTAAATTTCAGTTTTACACCTTGAGTGTGTTCTGATTTTTAGGTATGTTGATACCAAAGTATAGATGTTTCCCTTTTCTGTTTATTTATCATCACTTTTATGAATGATCTCACTTCTCTAATTATTCAGTATGTCATTTTCACCACTTTCACTCTGAAATAAAGTACAAAATACTTATTTCTCCCTTATACTGCTCCTATTCACGTATATATTGAACTACTCAAATTCAGGTAGAACCCAGCTTCTGATGAAAATATTCTGATAATGTGTTAATCATAATCATGAAAATGTTAGAGGAATTAGGTTTCAATCAGAATTTTTTTAACCCATGTTTTCTTCCATCTTAAAATTTATTTACAACTGATGTTGAGCCTTTCTTTTTTTCTAATGGGTGGAACCTTTGGTGCTGGATCATCGATTACCTGCTTACTTTTTACCTTGAAATTCCTTCTACCAGTGCCCCTAACACCTTTAAGTCCTGATGCCAGAAAAAGTAACCCCAAGGTCACTGTCCCCAAAGATCATTGTTGCCTCCTTAAGCAGTGGATTTTGATAGAGGAAAATCAATGTAGAGGCAGTGGGGTGAGCAGCATCTAAAACTGTGCTCAGAGAGCTGATGCTGGGAGTGCTTGAAGGAAGGAGCTGGAAGCTCTGGCCAGCAGGATGATCCCTGGGCAGGTTCCCATTGGGCACAGGGACATCTGCTCCTCACTGCTGCTCCAGGGCAGGTCACGTGTCTCAATCCACAGATCTGGCACTTAGCACTGTGTTTCTAAGGGCTGGACAAATAGCAGTGAGAGGAGGGAAGGACTGTTTGGGAGGTTGTTGCTTTAATGACAGCCCTTCCCTTCTCTCACTGGGGATCTCTGATGCAGGAGTTAGGGCACATCTGCCTCCGGTGTGGTTTTGGAGAGCTTCAGACTCTGAAGCCTTGGCTGAAGGCTCAGCAACAACCTCCCACCTTCTCAGGTCTGCAGAAAAGTTGGGAAGTTTTAGTCTTCAGACTTCAGGGTAGGGAAAAACTAGGCTTCCCTGTGCTTGAAATGACTCTGCATTTTGACTCTTCGACATTTTTTTAAAAATCAGTTTTATTTTGAAAATCAAACTTTCTATAATTGCTAATAGAGCAAATTATTTGCAATCATCAAGCTGAGGATTAAACACGTTTCTGTAGATACTTATTTCCTGCTGTAGGCTGCCTCAGATAAAGCTGTTCTCTAATGCATTTATAATACGTAAAATGTGCTATAAATAAGTACACCAGCCAAAGAAGGAACTGCTGGCAGTAGCTCAGCTCCTTCAGGGGAGAGAGCAAGCATAAAAGCTTGTGGCCAGTTCTGTGAGCAACCAACTCTCCTTTCCTCTTCATGTTCTCCCACACCAAGCCCATCCATCCGTACTCAGTGGCTTCCCATCCTTGGGAAGTGTGCCCTGGCAGGCGTGTGGATCTGGCTCTCACAGGCACAAAAGAGCCAAAGAAGGAATGATGCTGCCAAAGGTTTTAAGACACAGTGGGAAGGAGCTGTGCACAGTCTAGTTACATACCTGGATGTCTTGTACTTTGTGGTCATGGAATGGTGGAGTAATTGAGTTGTAGAGAAGCAGAGAGGAGAAGAGTCTTCTTTTTTCCTTACAAAGAGGAAGAAAAACCCAGAATATTTCAATATTTTTGAAGTCCAGCATGTTTTTTTTCCCCAGAAGCTGCTGGTTGGTTTTGTTTCCTGATGATCGAATGGGTCAGTAAATCATAGAATCACAGAATGATTTGGCTTGCAATGGACCTTAAAGACCATCTGGTTCCACCCCGTACCTTCCACTAGACTAGGTGCTCCAAGCCCCATGCAGCCTGGTATTGAACACCTCCAGGGATGGAGAGTCCACAGCCTCTTTGGGCTACCTCTGCCAGGGTCTCTCTCCCCTATCACAGGGAAGAATTTGTCCCTAATACCCAATCTAAACCTGCCCTCCTTCAGCTTAGGCCACTTCCCCCTTGTTCTATCACATGCCCTTGTGAAACATCTCTCCAAGTGACCTTGTGTCTTTTCAAAGGTGAAGTAACTTCACATATTAAAGGTGTTATGCTCTTTTTTTAGATATTCCAGATCAAGTGATACGAGTTTTCAAAGCGGATCAGCAGAGCTGTTACATCATCATCAGCAAAGACACTACAGCAAAGGAGGTGGTGAGTCATGCTGTCCATGAATTTAACCTGACAGGATCTCCAGAGACCTATTCCCTGTGTGAGGTGTCTGTCAGCCCCGAGGGGGTCATCAAACAGAGGAGGCTCCCGGATCAGTTCTCCAAGCTGGCTGACAGGATTCAGCTCAATGGACGGTAAATGGACTTTTTTTTGGTTGGGTTTTATTTGGCTTTCAGGATTGAAACATTGTAGGTTGGAAAATACCTCAGCGATAATAAAGTCCAGCATCAGGGAGAGATGTTTTAATTAAAGTAGACAGGTGTCTGTTGGAAGCACAAGCAAGTAAATGCCAGTAGCTTACACCTCCCTCTCTTCTTTGGGTCACCTTCCTCTTCTGCACCCAAAAATCCCTTCCTAAATCTGCAGCAAACTTGCTTGATGACAGCTAAATTTAGCAGATCAGGATAATGTATATAGTGGTTTACACTTAGAGAAAAAGGTTATATTTGTTTTGACACTTCCCACATGTACTTGAGGATTAAAGTATACAATTAATTTCTTTCTCAGTGTCATGCTGCGATGAACTGATATTAACCTGAGATAAATTCTTCCATTTTTAAGTAAACTGTTCTGAATGTTTCTGAAATGTTAAGTGCTTTGGTTTTATCTGATGACCTGATCCATACCAGAAGAAAGTTTATTAAAGTAAAATATTCTGTAGTTGTCTTTGCTAGGCAACAGAGGGAATTTCTGAGTAATAAAGTTTTGTGTATCTGAAAGTGATCTACCTGGGACTGTGGAATGAACTTTCCAGATATATTTTCATTTCCTGAATACTCTGTGCCTCATGCAAATATTAGTATGCCACACTAAATTTATGGAAAAAACACACTAAATATGTGTAAGAAATGTAGAAATACTTTAACAGGAGATTTCTCAGGACTAGTGTGTTTTTAAAATGCTGTTTTCACTGCTGAATTTACAAATGGAAAAGTAATGGACCTTTTACTGAAGGTGAACACTGCAGCATATTACAGAGTACAGTGTAAAAATATTAACAAAGAGCTTTTGAAATGTTTGTTTGCTTAAGTAATGGTGTTATTTTACATTAACTGAAGTACAAGGTTATTTTGTCCCTTCTTGTCTCTGTAAGCTCACAGGAATAGTACAGTTCAATGTCTTTGTGTTCGCAAACCCTCTGAAGAGCATCTCTAATGTGGTGTTGTTCCTCAATTATTCTTCAGGTATTACCTGAAAAACAATATGGAAACAGAGACCTTATGCTCAGATGAGGATGCTCAAGAGCTACTCAGGGAGAGTCAGATTTCCCTGCTGCAGCTGAGCACCATTGAGGTGGCCACTCAGCTTTCCATGCGCGACTTCGAATTATTCCGCAACATTGAACCCACGGAGTACATTGATGACCTCTACAAGCTGGACTCCAAAACAGGGAATGCTCACCTGAAACAGTTTGAGGATGTCATAAATCAAGAGACCTTCTGGGTTGCCATGGAAATTTTAGCAGAACCCAACCAACTCAAAAGAGTGAAGATCATTAAGCATTTCATTAAGATTGCTCTCCACTGTCGAGAATGCAAGAACTTCAATTCCATGTTTGCAGTGATAAGGTAAAATACTTCCCATTTCTCAGGTCTGATTCGTGCTGACACAGGCAGTTCTGATAATCCAAACAGAAGGAAAAGAAACAGGAATATCCTGAGCAGACTATGGTTGGGGCTGGGTGGTTTTCCAAAGCCAGGCTGGTCAGAGGTGGATTGCCACTGTAGCCTCTGCTCTGTCACCGCAGCACTTCAGTCCTGTTGCATTCCTAGGTGTGACAGTCTCTTTTTCACTGGTACCTCACAGGAAAAGAGGAGATGGGTACAAATGTTTGATTGATGAACTTCAGAAACCTGCCTGAGCACTGTGTCATTTTCTGTGACCTTGGCACCCAATTTCCCTTCTTTTTATCAGTCATTGTTACTTTTCCAAGGTGCACCGAGCTGTATGTGTAATGATGAGATTACTTTATTTCTTCCTTCCATTGTAAGGACTTCCTCAAATCAGTCTTGTTTTGGCTTAATTTTCCTCCTCATTCTTTCCTGTCATCTGCTTGCTTCTCTATTTTATTTTTTCCTTGTTCAGTTGTACATTTAAGCTTTCTCTTCTGATTTATACTGAATGCTGCTACTTTAACAGCATGAGTTCAGCATTTCCTGTATTTGCAATTATCTTACACCCAGCCTTTCTGTAGGAAAAAAAAGCACTATGATTCATCAGACAAAGATCTGGATTTGTTCTGTATCCCAGCAGCACTGTTGACAACATAATTTTAAAATATTTTCTCCCATGTCTAACTAGTTCATCAAATGGTATTGGCTTCTGCTCAGTCATTAAAGAATTTATGAATTTTTGTAAAGAGTACTGGACAGTCATTGAGTCTGTGGCTGCTCATTATGTGAGAATACACACATGGATACTGATTCTAATTTTTATATTCTGCTCTCTAATTTTTCATGGTTTATTGTAGGTGAGGAAATTACTCTTTCTGCCTCTCAGTTAAGTCCAGTCAGGCCATGACTGAAGCGATCTTTTGTCCAAAAAAAAAAAAAAAAACAAACAGCAAATAAGTCAGTTTTTCTTTACCCTTATTTCCAGAAGAATGTGTTTTTGTTAACATATGGCACAGGGGTTCTCTTTCTTGCCTTGTCCTGCACAGCAGTTTGGTGACATATGTCTCATGAAATAGAAAGATAACCATCCTAATGTAGCATGGAAAAGAGGAGCTGTGGGCTGGCATATGTTTGATTTTTTCATGTCAGAGAATGCTTTCTTTGGCATGGAGAAAAAATTATCTAAAAAATAAACCAATTACAAAATAAATTTTTAAAAAGAAATAAATCTGAGAATAGCAAATTCAGTAAGAGTGTGATCCTGGATTTGCTGAGGAATGCTGGAGCACATCCCTTTCCAATTCTGCAAAGGTGAGGACTCTGTAATTATTGCAGAACTTCTTGAGCAGAATTGGTGACAAATTGTGATAGGGAGGATGTATTTAAATCATTTAGTGTTTTTATTTAATGTGATTTTTTTGCAGCCAAATAATTCTGGATGTATTTTTACTTAATGGGAATGAGAGCACAGTGACAAGTTTTAGGATATCTGCTACTTCAAATTCTCAGTCTGTTGCTCATTTATAAATGCTCTTGTCTGAAGCTCTGAAGTCAGAGAATCACAGAATGGTTTGGGTTGGAAGGGACCTTAAAGATAATCTCAATCCCCCTGCTATGGATTGGAACACCTTCCACTACACCAGGGTGCTCCAAGCCCCATCCAACCTGGCCTAGAACACTTTAGGGACAGAGCATCGACAGCCTCTCTGGGCAACCTGTGCTGGGGCCTCACCACCCTCACAAAGAAAGAATTTCTTTCTAAAGTCTTGCCACTTCTGCTTGGGTTTTCTGTACAATATTTGGTTCACCTCATGCATTTTTTACCTTTTTTATTCTTACCATGGCTTGCACTTTTACAGGAGAGAAGTGGTTCTTAAGTAGACATCAGTCGTGTGTTACAGAGATATTATTTTGGCAGTGATTTGGAATTTTTACCTTGAGCAGTTATGGTTTTTACAGTCATGGTTTAACAGCACTGGGTTATTATGGTGACCTTGTAGCCTGCTATTCACCCACCTTCACAGTTAACCTTGGGAAAGCCATTTTTAATTCTTAGAACAACCTCCCAGCCCTTCACTTCCTTCTGAAAGGTAACAATTCCACTCACAGCTAATAATGAAAGGTTTCTGCCTTGCAGTGGGTTAAATCTTGCACCGGTAGCTCGTCTCAGAGGCACTTGGGAAAAGTTACCCAGCAAGTATGAAAAGCACCTCAGAGACCTTCAAGATCTTTTTGATCCATCCCGAAACATGGCAAAGTACCGCAACATCCTCAGCAGCCAGAGCATGCAGCCTCCAATTATCCCACTTTTCCCTGTTGTCAAGAAAGATATCACATTTCTGCATGAAGGTAATGTCAAACAGAGAGAAAATAAATGAAGCATTGAATGTACTTCAGCCCTTTCTCCAGTGCTTAGTGTCTATGTCAACATGTGTCTAATGAAGCTGCCACCGGTAGGATGCTTTTGAGGGATCCTTTGTAGGAGTAAAATAAAATAGGACTGGGAATGCCTGATGGAAGAGACTGGTCCTAGACAAAAAAATTAAAATAAAATGCATATTTTTAGTATTTTAGAAACAATGCTGTAATCCTCCTCAGCTGTCCTAAGGTTTAGGGTGGAAGCATAGGTGAGTGTGCTGTCTGGTAGCTACACTACTTCAAGTGTTTTCTCTTACAAAAAGCTTGTTGCTGTAATGTTTCCAGGTTTTCATTCCATGTTGTGGCATGCACACAGCCCTGGTGATACACCTCCTACTCTTGCTTTCAACATTTTCAAGGGATTTTGTTTAAATGTTTCCATTTTGTTCCTTTTATGCAAAGTCCTGTTCACAACTTGTTGAGGTGAACCATTTCCAAATATGGTCAATTCTTGGTTGTGATAGTTCAGAAATATTTGAACTTCTTTCCTAATGTGAATGTTGTTAATGTCAATTCTGTATTTACGTTATTTTAATATCATGTGAGTGAACTTGGGCATAGGTCACTTATTCCTTTTTCCTCTTACTAATTCTTGTTACTTTAGAAATAGATTACCTAAAGAATAAAGGGTAGTCCAAGTGGGCCTGATTCCATTAGTATTATGCCAGAGCATCCTGTTCTCTTGCTACTTTGATTAAAAACAGTGTGTTGACTGTGGGACAGGGAAGGGAGAAGGGTAACAAGGGGAGAACTAGAAACACAGTGGCTATTCAGAAATATTTATTACTCTTTTTTTTTTTTTCTTATGTGTGTGTTTCAATTATGCAGGCAATGATTCTAAAGTGGATGGCCTGGTAAATTTCGAGAAACTCCGGATGATTGCCAAAGAAATTCGCCAAGTTGTCCGAATGACCTCGGCAAACATGGACCCAGCTGTGATGTTCAGACAAAGGTGTGCAATGGGAAGGGCAGTAGCACTGAAGGGGTCTCAGTGTGGGGGGATCTGGGTCTCTGTCTGCATCAGCACGTTGATATTTCACTGTGTACCTCATCATTGACATCTACCATCAAACCACAACCTTTATCAAATTAGGGCAAAACAATCGATGCTTCTCAGACCTGCTTTGAATGACTAATAAGCCAATCTATTACCTTTAAAAAACACAGAAGAGTAAGTTCTAATTTTAATGATACATATTTCTACCAAATAAAATGTTAGTGTCAGGAGAGTTTTGAGAGAGGTATAATATTAGGGGCTATAATATTTAGATATGAGAGAGAGATAAAAAGCACCTAAATCACTGATGTATAGATCTGAAATGTCACTTGAAAACAAAACCCCACTGATAACATATTAAATTCAAACTCAATATTTTTTATTTATTCTAAGCACAGCTTGTTCCACCTACATAATGTTTGATATGTTCAGACTTCAGCAGGTGGAGGGTGTTTTCTTGGCTTGTTTTTCTTTTTTTTTTTCTTTTTATCTTGATGCCAAGTATTACCAGGGTTGGTGTTAACAAAGTGCAGAATAAAAGCAACATAACTTCTACTCTGGGCATGATTAGCTCCAGATTTTATTTAGTGGAAATTAATTGTTTCCTGCATCAGTTTCCTTCCCACTGGCTGAACTAAAATCATCAGTGGCTCTGTTGTGTCCATACAGGGTCCTGATCCTGTAGGTGTCTATGGGATGGGGGGTGGCCCCACTCCTTGCACTGTCTCCCTCAAACTAATGGGCCAGACAAAAACCCCTCAGGGTGCAGTTTGAATGGGGAGCTGGGGACAAAGTCAGGTCTGGTGCTGAATGGCCACATGGCTCTGACTTCAGAAAATGACAAAATACTCCCTTAAGATGCCCGTACCTGTGTGCACCCCAGCAGAGGCGAGCTCTCTGAACTCCCTGCAGGGAGTAGTGCAAGTAGGAGACACAGTGGACAGTTTCTGGGTGAAGTGTGCTTCATCCTCCTGAAATTCCAGTCACCTGTGCAGTTGTGATACTCTCTGATGTGCGAGTTCAGTTACATCTGTGCAATGGAAGGAAATAGGGCATGCAAGGATAGGGAGCATTTATAAGAACATAGAGATTTGGTTCCCTGTGCTGTTCCAGTGGTCAGGATTCACAGAGGATCATCAGTTCTGTCTGGGTTTTTGTTTGCAAGTCTGGCTATCAAGAAAGATTTTTTTTTTTTTTTTTTTAAATATAGGCATTTAAAGCCAGCCTGGATTGGGCTCTGAGCAGCCTGGTCTAGTGGAAGGTGTCCGTGCCCGTGGCAGGGGCTGGAAGGGGATGAGCTTTAAGGTCCCTCCCACCACAAACTGTTCTGTGATTCTGTGCCTCTAAAAATGGCCCAGTCTGAGGCAAAAATAACAGATCCATGTTCATGTTATTTAAAGATGGATTTGTGGAGATTCACCTTTATACAGGTGGATTGAAATTAGCAGGATTTCATTCTTAGCATAAAATTATCAAATCATTTACTGGAAAGTTGTGATTGCTTTTTAGAAACTTTGGCATTCACAGCTGAAATTAGTCTATAAATAAATTTCCCTGATGGCCCATGCATTTCCTAAGACCTCTTGAAGTCTAATCATTAAATAAATTTAATACCTTTAGTAAGCTTTTCAGAATTACAGAACACATTTTAATGACTGTAATTTAAATTACTCACAGTGCCATAAACTGCTTAGGCGTGTAATATTAGAGATAGTGCCAAAGATTAAAAGAAAATAATTCTATGTTTTCATGTCATTTATATTAATTTTCATTGCCTCTCATGTTTGATCTATCAGTTTGTGTTATGAAGCACCAAATAAATGCTTTTGAAGATGAAAAATCAACAAGAAAGGATGTGTATTAGTGTTATCATGAGACTTGCTCACAAGTTCATTACCAATTACAGAGAGTGTCTGGGCTTTTAAGGTGGATTTGGCAACTGCCTTGTTTTCCAGCCAGCAATCAAGAGAAAACAATATCATAAACTTGAATATTGATAGTGATGATTTCTTATACACTTTCAGCAGGCCTTATGCAAAGAATAAATTAATTTAATCCCATTTTCTGCAGTATGAAGGAGTTGCACAGTTTTTACTCACTCCATCAAATTTGAATTTGACTTACAGAAAATAAGTGAATGCAAGTTTGATTTTTTCAATTCATAGGTTAAACAAAAAACTGATAGATATTAAAGTATTTGTCAAGTCGTGCCCTTACATTTCATGAAAACATTGTGTTATTGTTTGAGAAGAATTTGGCTGTATAGAGATTTTTCTTTTCTGTTCTTTCCTGTCTACATCTTTCTTCCTGACTCTCAACTGTTTTATTTTTTTCCTGTGCTTTTCTGTTCAAATACATGCTTCAATGTATATGGCTCTTGCTTACAGGAAGAAGAGGTGGAGAAGTTTGGGGTAAGTGTAGAGCTGAATGCAACTAAGATAAAAAAAGATTATGCAACTCTTAACATACTGCATCCTCCTCGTTAGTGCATGCATCTGAAATACAGCATGCATTTTATTAACCCTGCAATACATGTTTTTTTGAAAACAGGAGTAAGGGGTTGCAGCCAACATTTTAGTGCAGCTGTAAGAATTCTGAGTTGCTTTTGTGTAATAGATAAGTTGTTTGAGTTTTGGCATTGTGCATTTAAAAAAAACCCTGCTGTGCAGTTATATTGGAAGGCAAACTCTTTTGGGAAGTAAATGAAATAAGTAACTTGCCTTTTAACATGTTTCACAAAAGTTGAAGCCATTCTGCATTTTCAACTACAAGGACAGTTTGAATTGTGGTAATGATGTAGTAATTTCCTCCATGAAGTTTGTGTTCAGGCAACCTTCAAAGTATTTATTTTTAGTATATGTTTAAAATGTATCTCACATTTCCTGCACCAAAATCCTGATTGATACCACTGGGAGTGTTGGTTGTGTGAGGCCTGGGTCATGGAATGACTAAAGATGAGAGTTCTGATGATGGCCAGGGAAATTCCTGCCTGGCCCAGGGCAGTGACTTTAAGTCTGCCATTGTAGCCATATTTTATGTGTTGTTATGTGCATTTTTGCCCATAAAGTGTTACCTGTGTGCCTTTGCATAGCAGAGATGGGGACAGTGCCAGGAGTTGGGCTGGTCACACTGGGGTGAGCAGGTTTGGGTGCTGATCCCTGATACTGATGTGGATGTCCTTGGCTGGCAGCTTTTGGTGCTCAATAACCAACAGCTCACAAGGCAGCTCATGGGGAGGAACAGCCAGGACCCATGGAGCCACTGTAATTTCTAACCCTTGGGATTACTGTGAACACAAGGGAATAAGGAAAAATAATTGTTAAAGGAAATAGAATTAAATTGCCTTAAAAAGTCAAAGCCAGAGTTGAAAGAAAAAAGCAATGTATACATAAATAATAAAATATTTCTATCATTAAAAATGAACATAATTTCCTGATCATTGTAGAATAGCTTTGTCCTTACCCATCAAGAGACAAGAGTGTCCCCTTGGTTTGAATAGCTGTGAACACTCCGTCGTGCCTTTTGCTGCCTTGTCTCCAATAACATTACTTTTTTATTTAATTAAGCTATAAAATGCTGACAATTTTTAGGCTTATATTTTCTCTCAGAATGTTTATTTAACATTAAAATATTGCAGTCAGCTGTTTGCCAGCATTTATTTTCTAAGCTCAGTGTACTTGATTCCTTGGATTTTCTTTAACAACGTTTCATTCTGACTCCTTTGGCCATTATGGCTCTTCTGTGCCTGATGTTGTTTATTCTGCCATTTGTGATTCTGTAAGCACACAAGATCTTGATAAATGTCTTCATGTAGCTTTAAAAATTTTCATCTGGAAGTTTAAAGGTCCCCACACAAACCCAGTTTTGAACAACTTCTCTGACATTTTCCATTAGAATTTACATGTGATCTCCATTTATTTAAAAATGCATCAGAACTGGTGTGGCTATAGGACTTTTGGCAGTTGAAACAGAGGTGACAGTGTTTAAACTGTACCCAGATCAGTTGTTTGGTCACTCTTTCAGTGTGATTTGGAGTGACTGTCAAGGAGAGTAACTCATGTGCTTTAACAATTACAGTATTATTTATATTTGCTTCAATTACTGGTACATCTGAGAGCTCAGAATTAGGAGTATTGAGGTGCATCCTCTTTCATAGATGCAAGTCTGTGTCTATGTATATCATCACTGCCTTCCTCACCTTTCTTGGAATACTTTTTTTTAATGAGCTGCTCTTCTGTGAATGTTTTTAGTTAATTGAAGAAAAGTTAAGTGTGTAGTCAAATGCACTTTGTACATATAATGTAATTTGTCCCTTGTTTAACCATTATGAGAAGCTCAGTTTTCTAAGAGGATTGCAGTGGTCACTCACTTCTGTGCTCAGCCAAGTGCAAGAAGTTCCTGTGTAAGGCTGATGCACACAGTGCATCACAGTTCCTTAAACCAACAAAGTTACCAAGTTTGTCGACTTTTAGATTCTACAGTCGAATTCATAGAGCTGTTAAGGTTGGAAAAGATCTCTGAGATTATGAAATCCAACCATCAGCCCAACACCCACCACCATGTTCACCACTAAACCATGTCCTCAAGTGCCTTAAACATGTGTTTTTTGAACACTTCCAGGGATGCTGACCCCACCACTGCCCTGGGCAGCATTTTCCAGGTCTTGACAACCAGGAAGAAGTTTTTCCTAATGTCCAATTTAAACCTCTCTTGGCACAACTTGAGGCCATTTCTTCTTGTCAGCTGCGGGTCTTGCAGCACAAGCCTGCGGTTCATTAGAGGAGCTAAATGAGTTCTGTACTCAGCACTGCCCCTTGTTCTTCCCAAGTCCACATTTCCACGTGCAGTCCTGTTCTAGACTCAAATTGCTGCTCTCAATTTACCCAAATATGTTAAGACAAGTGTTGTTTTAATGCTGTTCATCTTTTTTAACTCATTTGCATCAGCATGCACTAGCCCTAACTGAAGATTATTGGTATTAATCTGCTTTGGCCTGTGCTACTGTAGCTCTTTGTTGCTGTTGAGAACTGAACCTTTACTGCTTTGATCTTTTCTCTGGCAGGTCTCTGAGCCAGGGCAGCATGAACTCGAACATGCTGGACGTGCAGGGAGGTGCTCACAAGAAGCGTGCCCGCCGCAGCTCGCTGCTGAACGCCAAGAAGCTCTATGAGGATGCCCAGATGGCGAGGAAGGTGAAGCAGTACCTGTCCAACCTCAGTGTAGAGACAGATGAAGAAAAGATCCAAATATTATCACTTCAGTGTGAGCCTGCATACAGCACTTGTAAGTACAGTGAGCTAGAGCAGCAGCATGATGTATGGCATTTATAAAAAGCGTTGTTCCTTCTCTAGAAATACTCTTTTAAACTTGTCCCCCGAGGAGAAAATACTGTAGTAAGTGTTGTTTTGTCAGTTGATGTACTGAGAGCTTCAGCAAGACAGCATGTGTGTTCATGTTTTGGTTGAGCTCAAAAAACTTCTGTGATGTTTTGTGTTTTGACCTTTAGTTCCTAAAGCTGTGTATTTTTCCATGAGTCTGGCAGGAAATTCAATAGCACATCAACTCAGTTGGTGCCCTGCTGTCCTTGCACAGAATTAGGAAGGATAAAAGTAGTGTTTACCTTATGAACAGCAAGAAATGAAATGAGACAAAATCAATATAGAAACTGCAATGGCTTACACCTTAGAATAAATGAAAGATTGTTGAGGAGAAGTTAGGTCAATATTGACTGATGAGTTTGACATGGCTTGACAGTCACAAATTAAGGACTAGAGCAGGACAGCTCTCATAATTTGAGCTCTTGTCAAACAAACTGTTGTGTGACCTGCCCTCTTACACAGTTCAGTAAATTCTTATTTAGAAATGAGAAATTATAATTGCATTTTATTTAGATACTCTAGCAGTTTTCACTTAATTGAAAAGCAGATTTGTTTCAAAATAGGTAAGTGACAACCATGCTAAACAAAATAATGTTTCCTGCTTGTCTTTTGTCCAAATATAGCATTTTAAGGCTTTTTTTGTCTTCAAATACTGTTTTGTCTCTGATGAGGTAAGTTCAAAGCGTGACTAGGAGATGGCATCTTGAAGATAAAATCTTAAGTCTTTGTTATCCAGTATTAAGAATGCAAATCCTTGTTATTTCTTAAGATGCAGTCTTAATGCAAATTTTCTTTTAGCATTTCCTTTTAAATAGCACTGAAGCAGGAAACCTGGAAATGACCATATTTAACTCCCTTTTAAAAAATGTGCAATCCTCCATGTCTGAACTCTTCATAGATGATCTATGTGCAATCATAACAGGAACCAGGCCCAAGAGACAAACATAAATGTTATCAGGTTGTTTTAAATAAATTAATTAAAACCTTATTTGCACAATGGTAGCCATAGATACTTGGAAGTAAAAATAGGGGATGTATACTGATTGTTCTACTTCATGTAGTTAAATAAATCGAGTCCATATTTTCTTAAACATCAGAAAGGAAAATGAAATTTAAGTGGATATACAAATAATTGGCATATTATTAAAAGTACCATTTTTAAAAACTGGGGAAAAAGCCCAAAACTGACAGGTAGTAGATCCAGTTGAGATTATACTTGTTGCAGAGCTGGGAAAAAGAATGGAGGAGTGATGTGGAGCAAGAGGGAGCTGCCAGCCCCTTGGGGTTGTAAATGTGGTAGAGTAAGAGCATGACCTGTCCCAGGGATGTCCCTCCACACTTGGGTGGGTTACCCTCTTTCAGCCATTCAGTGCCCCCATTTCTTACATCAGTAATAAGCTTCTGGCCTTGCTTGTGGTAGGAATGAGCAGCAGTGATGCTGCAATCCAGAGTTTTCCAGCAGAATATAAGGAGAAATCTGATGACCTTAACTTCAGTCTGTGAATTGCTGGGTGATTAAAGCCGAGGCTGAAGCAGTGCCCCTGCTGTAAATCACTTGTGCCACCTAGTGAAACGTTTGATGCCAGTTGCAAAACCACGCGATTTTGAAGGAGATGCTATTATGCAATTGCACCTTGCATGCAAACATTTAAAATACAGGCTTGTGGTAGAAATAAACAACATTTTTTCATCTTTTGATTAAGTACCTGTATGGCACTTTCAAGAATTCAGGGCTTATTTTAAAGCTCTTTCACACAGCATCTTCAGTGTGTTGAGATTGTAATGTTTTGTCTAGAAATGGTTTAAAATACAATTTATCTTCTTTATATTCCTTTATCTGGATGGTTGCACTGTAATAATCCTGCAGTTCAAAGTGCTAGATATTTATATGCAGTTTCTCCCTAACAGTGACGAAGAATTTAAGTGAGAGAAGAGGAGGGAAATCCTCTGAAATGTCTCCAGTGCCCATGAGATCAATTGGCCAAACCACAAAAGCCCATCAGCATCAACAAAACCGAATGAGTCAAGTTCTTCAGGTCCCAACTGTGAATTTGTACCCCAGCAGGAAAAAGGGACTGACAAAGGACCATGTCACATTCAGTGAGTATCTTAAGTTCACCTGGCTGGGGAGGTTTAAAGATGGAAGTAAACAGGAGGGAGGAGCTCTTTTGTAGCTGGGTGGTTTATGTGAGATACCATTGTGCCTCATTAGATTAATTCATTTTGAAACAGCTGGTGCATATTGCTGTGTTTTAAGAGAGCATGCTGTCTACTTAGTCATTTGCACAGTCTTTAATAACTTTCCTTAAAACAGTTAATGGGGAGGTGCTGTCTCCAAATATGCTATTGCTTCATGAAGTCTAATACATTTAGGTGAAATCATTGAAACAAATCACAGACATTTAATATTTTAACCTCTGGGACATCATTTTAACAACATTATGGTCAAATGGAGCAACATCTATTTTTAGCTACTTGTAGCGAACATAATTTTTTTGTCTCTAAATTTGCAGTTGCAAAGCAGTAGATTCTTAATTAAAAAGCTTTTGTCCTATTTACATAACTTGTATCACTTGAAAGCTGCAATTATGGGTTATTAAATAAAGTTAGCTAGTTAGCTGCATTCAATAACTAATATAAAATTATTTTATAGTATATTGGGCATCAACATAATTTAAAATTGCTTAGAAAACAGTATATTACAGCAGGTAAAATACTGTTTCCAGTTAGTATTTATTTCAGTTCTCCTCTGAAAGGCCTGTGCTGTTTGGTAAGTTCCAGAAACTTTTCTCAGAGCTGTTTCTTCATTCCTATGTGGTGGTCCATGCTGATCTAACAAGTTACTGAGAACTAGAAACAACTCCTCAGCACTGAGTCCTCTGCAGGATGGTTTAATAGTGAGTAAGAAACACCAAACTGTGTGTGGGACACTGGTTTTGCTAAACTGGCCAAGCTGTGGATAGTGCCCATGAATCTTGATTCGAGAACTCCTGCTTGTGAAGATGGTGAGCTGGCCTGTTGGCTCTGACACACATGGTTTTTAACACAGTCCCAATAATGCCATGGGCAAGGATTTCCTCCAAGGTTTATACTACACACAGATTTTTTGTTTTTTACATAGTCCTTTGCCAAAACCATGAATGTGTCCATTGCAGTGGTTCCTGTTGGGATATGGATGTTTCAACACACTGCAGAAAAGCAGCCAGCAGAAGCAGTGGCCTCAGCTGATCTGATCTAAATTTAAATGGAGACTGCCTCCATGTGCAGAATTCTCTGAGCATCTGCTCCTCTCTTTGCTGAATATTCTGATTGTTCAACATGGTGCTTATTTGTAGTTTAAACAGAAATCAGTAACTCAGAAGAAGAATACTATGCAGTAACTGATGCCATTGTTTTCATAGGTACAGGCTCTCCACAGAAGTCATTAAGCTTGTCTGAGGAAGTAAGCAGTAAGAAACAAACAGATGACAGTATGTCCATGGCATCTTCTTTGCACTCCAGCCCACCTGCTTCTCCTCAGGGCTCCCCACGCAAAGGTACGTGTATGTGTGTGTGTGTGGCAGCATCAGTCCCAGGAACTGGAGCCTAAACCAGGGTGGGCAGTGACAGGAATATTTGTTGGTAATGGACATGTAAGAGAAATAGTAGCTTAGAATATTCATGTCAAGAATAGAATCATGTCTTTCTATGATAGACATGATTTTCCAATTTATTGGTATATTTTGGACTTTTAAGTCACTTAGTATTTAAAAAAAGGGAACAGTTGTTTTCTTAAAATAGTGCCTAAGTGCTTTTGGCAGAATTCCCAATAGATCAGAAGTGCTGACACCTGCCATCGTGCAGTTCAGATTTAGGTGGCCACTTAAATAAATGGGCTTCGCAAACCTGAGGATTTCTTGAAGATGACAGTATTGGACAGAAACTGCAGCTTTTGAGACAACTTTTGGTCTGCCCAAGGTAGCTGGAATACCAGGTGATTAGGTAGAGCTGGAGATGGAATGGTGTCATAGTTCTCCAGGACAGGTGGTTTAGATTGCTGCAGGAGTAGTGGATCCATCTAAACCCTCGAGTCGCTGTTCATATTTTTTGTTCTTGTGCACAGGGCTTTGTATACATCCCTGTCTCTCATGATGCCCTGAGAATCCCTTTATTTTTGATGTCTTCATCTTAAAAGACCTGCATCACTTCATCATTAGTCAACCTTGGATGGGAATTCATTTGAAATCTCTTAACACCACTCAGTAGCCAGCCCGGGTGGTCGGTGTTGGATGGTGTAAGGCCTCTCTCCCTCCCTTCTGTGCTGCTTTGACTCACTGACAGCCCATGGCATGGCATGGCATGGTGACCTGCTGCATCTTCTCACCCTTCTCAGTGGGAGATCAGGCTGGTCCGTCCACTTCTGCCTTCACAAGATCCTGTTTCCTTTAGGAGAATGCCACTTATTTTACTTAAACACAGCATATGTATAAAAAACTTAAATACTTGGGTTGCCAAACCTTGCTCCACTGAGGCTTCTGAGCATTGCTTATAAATATGTTATTTTTGTTAACTTTTACCTGGTTCTTTGAAAAAATGTTTTGTTTCTTGGGGATTGTTTCATTAATTCAACTTCCTTTCAGCACTGATCTCATTTGATTGAGGTGATCTGTACTTTGTTGTATGTGTTGTGCTAACAGCTCATTGATCTAAAATTAGGTGCTTCACAGACAGCTGAAAGACATAACTTTAGGCATGAACACATTCCACTTAATCTTGGATTTCATTTTGTTTTGAGCTATACCCAAGTGATATATAAATAGGATTGAAGAAAAAGGGATTTAAAATTAGGATGTTATTTTTGTTGTTATTTATCTCATCATCTGTCAACATCTGTCTGTGTCTACTTCATTGTAGTTGGCAACATCCAAAGGTCGGATAACTGCAGTCAGATGAATCTCTCTGGCTCTTCCTCATCACTGGCCAGTGAAACCAGCAACAAGAACAGTGGACAGCGCAGCTATGGAATAGGTGGGGCTTATTTACAAAAGCAAATTTGGATGATTTGCCAAGCCGGAGAGAGTTCTGAGAAAAGTGCAAAGGTGGACAGAGAGGAAGAGAGTAGAAAGGCAGAAGCTGAGCATGAACCCACAAAAATAAAGGGATTCTGGTTTAGAAGACTTAGGGAAAGAAGCTTCTCCAGGGAAAGAACAGCTTTTACTGCAAAAAGGGAAGCAGAGCCCACTGAAGCCTTAGAACACAGTGAAAATCAAATGGACAAGGACATTGATGTTCAGAGTACAGCAAGTATCTGTAGCAACAGCAGTGTGTACACATCCTACTGCCTATGCACAAGGCCCAGAAGAAGGAGGAAGACCATTTAATGTATTTCTAGAAGGAAGACTGATGTCCATGTTGTGTCAGATATTCTGAGTTTATCTAAGCTATTTCTGCATTATCCATTTACATGTTTAAGATGTTTGATGTGCTTCCCTTCCAGATGTTTGTGTCAGTTCTTTATAGCTAATCACCCTTACAGTGCAGTGAAGACAATAATGTGAAGTTTAGAAAATCAAGGAACAGGTACAGTGTCAGTTCAGTTACTTAGTGTGTCACAAATGGCAATGAAACAGTAAGTTCTGCAATGTGTGTTAATTAGACAGTCCCTGATGCAGTGTTAATTGAATACTCACTTCCAGCATTGGGGTGTATTCCATTGGTTGCATCTTCTGCTGTCCTTTTCAGCCCAGCAAATGTTTATATTTAGTCTGTTCCTACACCTGTGCTGTTATTTTATGGCTCAGCTTTCAGATAGTGTTAATTTCTTTCATGAGGAGAAGCCCCTTTGTTCTCCAGATAGTTGGAAGTTCTTGAAGAACAGTGTCTTCACATGAAGGAACACTGTGAAGACATTTCTTACTGCAATACAGTTGTGTCATTTTAAAGAGTCCCTTAAATAATGTAAAGAATATGAAATATTAGTTATTGCCAAAGGAGAGGAAACTGAAATTTAATCTTAGAAAGGCTGCTCTTAAGTACATTTTAAGGTTCTGTTCTGTAGTTTGATAATATTGATATTTACTTCTCATATTTGCTCTTAAAATCTTAAGCAATAATCAAAGTTAAGCTGAGAAATCTCAAATGACGAGCTTTATGCTCGGTGTCTGTGTGCTAGTGTTTCCACATGCCATAGTGTATCATCTCTGTGTTGTTTATGCACTTAACAGCATTGGTCTTCTGTATTAGGCTGTGTGTGTCACTGGCATGGCTTTTACACTGCCTTGTCATTTCACTTCTTCACCTCATCAGTGTAAATAAGTGGCAGTCCTGCTAAAAGGCACAGGTGCGGAAATTTAGGGGAAAAAATAGCTTGGCTGAGGTGTTAGATATATAGGGGTGTATACCTTATTTGTGTCTGAAAGAAGTTATTTGAGGGTAAGCCAAGGAGAAAAACAAAAATTATACATTTTGCTCTGTATCTGGTGGGGTCTTCAGTTGTTCCCCTCTGTGGGAACAACACTGGAGTCTGGTCCAGCTCCTGCCAAGGCTGTACTTCCTGCCTTTGCTTCCTTCTCTGTTAGTTTTGGAGCAGATAATCAAACTGAAATGGACCATATGGCTAATCCCTGAGTGCTAATAGCTGTCTTTTACCTTAGTCAGCATCTCCTCCTCCACTGCCAGAATCTTTTTTTGAGTCTTGCATGGCAATATGGCAGAGTGATAGTGGGAGGTGTGCTACATTTATATTGAAGGAGTCAGCACTTGCAGAATTGAAAAGACCTGATCTGCCCACCCAGTACTGATGCAGTAGGCTGTTGATTCTGGTTAGATTAAAGCTGCTGGTGCAGGTTAAAGCTGCTGCTCTGGAGAGTGGTGGAGTTACAGGTGGGTTATTGGTGTCCCTGGACTTCCATTAGTAAATCAGTGCTAGATGGTGATAGATGCTAAAAGCTTTGGTACCCTAAAATCTTCAGTGGACTGATTGTATGCAAACAGGGTTTGGTTGGTTTTCTTCTAAATATCCTCGCTGCAATGTGTGTGTCAATACTTTGTTGTCATACGTTGATCAATGCATTCTCCTCTCTCCCTCTCTCCCCTCAGGCTATGCCCTCATACCTTCCACTAAATCTGACAACTTCTCAGACTCCAGTCACAGTGAGATTTCATCCCGGTCCAGCATCGTGAGCAACTGCTCTGTGGACTCCATGTCAGCAGCCCTGCAGGATGAGAGGAGTTTGTCCCAGTCCCTCATTGTGGTGGATTCCAGTGGGGCAGAGAGAAAGGAGCATCCTCAGGCACTAACAGATTATGGCCAGCCCTGCCCGGGGTAAGGTGCAGCTGCTTCTGGTTGGGCTTGGTGTCCTGATGTCAGAAGGGGAAAGGAAGCTTTGGCCAGGACACAGTTGTGCACTCCACTGTGGTTATTAAGCTTTTGCTGGAAGCTGGAGCACTGGCTGCTGTGTGTGAGCCTGTTTCCATAAGAAGCTTACGATATTACTTGGGGAGACAACAGCTTGTTCCCATTGATGGGGTTTAGCTGGATATTTCTTGCAGAAGACTGGAAGCATGTTAAAAGCCAGGATACTTAGCAAATTAGTGCCATGGTGAGAGACAGCAAAAGAACAACAGGATATGATCAATTCTCTCTGAGTCAGCAGTGCCAGTCACTTAACATGCCCTAATGTGATTTGTAAGGATTTTTCTAATTATCATTTGTTGCTTAGGCAGACTGGCAGATTTCTGCCACTGTCTTCCTGACAATTTCCACACAAGAGCTCTTGTTACTTCGGTGCAATGAGAATTTGTGCTGAAACGATGTTTTGGACTGGAAGGTTTTGGATTTTTCTTGCTAGATGTAGCACCTTGATCCATAGGATGTAATATCTCTTAATATATCTTGGAATAGCATTGTCTATCCTCAGTTGTCATGGATTCAGCTAAATGAGAGATGCTCCTTACATTTCTAGTTTTTCCAGCACATGGAATCATTGAATGCTTTGGGTTGAAATGGATCTTAAAGACCATCTTGATCCAACCCCCTTCTCTGGGTAAGGATCAGGGTGCTTCCAAACCCATCCAGCCTGGCCTTGAACACATCCAGGAATGGAAAGAAATGAGTAATTCAGTTTAATTCATGGGATTAAAATGGGAATTTAAAGATGTGCTTAATCAAAGAAAATAATTCCCTTTTCTAGAAGGCATAACACACATTGAGTTCATATTTGGTGGTGGTTCCTTTATTCTTTAGTTTCAGTGGGTTGTGAGGGAAGAAAGTGGATTTTATCCTAGGACTTACAAAATAGAAAAGGAAGGAAAAAACCCCTTGCTTGCACATACCTAAGAAACATTCCTTGATTTCACAATGTGTCAGTAAACTGCTGAGGGAGGGTGTTGAATTTTAATGTTGTGCTGCCCATGCAGCACACCCAGAAATAGTTGGGAGACTTGAGTAATGTCTAGCAATCCTATCTTCATGTATTCTAAATTCATATAAACCTGGCCTTATTTTTCCCCCCTGAATTATGCATTTAGAGTGATTAGAGCTTTCAGCAGACATTTCTTTAAAAAAGAAATGTTGGACTTTGCTTTTCAGAATCTGTCCCTCCATGTTGTTCCCACAAATGTTATTTATGTTCAATATTTCCAAATGTTCTTGAAATTCAGCTGCTTCCACTCTGTCTAAACAACTTGATGTTGCTGCCAGTGAAGGGTTTGGATTTTATTCTAAATATTTATTTTGATTTTAGTTTATAAATATAAAGGAAAAGGTGGTGGCAGACTAAATGTAAGAGATAATTTACTCCTCTGCTTTCTGTCAGGCACTGTTGCTGTGATTGGTAGAGAAGAGCTTCTGTGGGCCAGATTTAGGGATCTGGGGTGCAGCCTGGAAATGCATATTGCAAACTTGTTATTCCCTTGAGAATAACTTCCTTGCTGCTGAGTGCAGTAATGATTAGGGAGTAACAGTGTCCCTTGTCAGGGCTCCCTTGTGCCTTGAGCTTGCTGCTCACCTGATACAAGCCCAGAGCTGGCTCTGAGTACGTTGCTCTTATTGTAAAAGCTTACAAGTGGTTTTTTTCCATATTTCTGTTGTTTTCCAATGTAGCTGGTCCATCACTAGGCCTGCTCTGATCAGAGGGATGGCATTCACATCTTCCATGAGCAGCGAGGAGATCTCCCACGAGCACATCATGGTAGAGGCGGCAGACAGCGGCCGGGGAAGCTGGACTTCATGCTCAAGTAGTTCTCATGACAATTTCCAGAATATCCCAAACCAGAAGAGCTGGGATCTCCTCAATTCTTACCGTCACACCCAGCTGGACGGACCTATAGCTGAAGTGGATCCCACAAACTGTTACTCTGAGGAGGGTTATTTGTACTCGGAAGCCTTTTCCAAAGCCAACAGGCAGTCAAAAGCCAGCATGGAGCTCGATCAGTCCCGGCAGAGCTGGGCGTCCTCCAGCTCCCTGTCAGACACTTACGAGACAAACTATGGGACAATTAAGCGGAGGGGGCTGGAGAACTCCACAGCAGAGCAGACGGAGGTTTTGGACTCTAAAGCGGGCGCTGATACAACTTACAAAACTGTTACTTCCAGTACAGAGAAAGGCCTGATAGGTAAGCCAAGCCAACAGCTCGTGGAAGCTGCTACATCTGTTTTTCATTTTGATACTCAGTTGCTAAGAAATTATATCAGCAGGTCTGGGGCTGCCTGGCATGTTGAATTCAGCTTCACACGTGGTTGCGATCAGGGCACTACACTGTGTTTTCAAGCCACCTTCTTTTGCATTAGGAATAACAAGATAGTAAACAAGTGCACTTCCCCATCACTTCATGGGTCTGCAGGAAAACTGCCTTCAGGAAAATGTCAGGCAGTTTTTCTCTGTGGTATGGTATTTTGCTTTTTTGAGTGATTTTGGAGCTGTACTCATCAGTGTAGATGTTCTTCTGACAAGGGTCAGTGATCCCATGCTCCTTATAATACAGACTTCCCAGGAAGCCAGAGAGAAGGGCATGGCTGCAGAGTAGTGTGGAGCTTATCTGCCTCTCTGGAGCTGTGCAGCCTTTCATCCACAGGGCTTTGGGCTCTGAAAGCTCAGGGGCAAAGCAGATTCCTTTCCTGTCTTTGCTATTTTAAGGTGCCATTTATTTGATTATGCAGCTGCAGTTTGGCTGCTTATTAAAGGAGAAAAATTTAAGATGTTCTTTCAAATATGCATAGTTCTATCAAGCAAGATATTCTTCCCCCGGCCTAGTGAGTTCTGAAACCAAAATTAAAGGAACTGGGTTAGCAGCAAGATAAAACATGGAATGCAAAACTTTCTAAGACTGTGAGGCAAGGGTGCAGCTGAAATGCAATTTAATTACTGAGCGGATTGCTGGAGGGGTTTATGTTATCAAAGGTAATTGCCTGAATAAACATTGCACGTAGGGTGGAGGTCTTGGATTGTGTTCCTCCTTCTTGGCTTTGGAAAAGAAATCATGGTGGAGCCTTGTAGAAGATTTGCCCCCAGCTTATTGCTGTGCCTGTGCTCTGCCCTTGCAGCCTTTCAGAGCTGTTCATGAGCCTCTGAGCTGTATTAGGAGATGGCAGGTTCACTGTTCAGTACCTGCTGTCTTTGCTGACAGCACTTGTCCTTCCTTTTAATTCTTTTTCCATTCTGCACCATGTGGCTGTGAGGAGCACTCACAGAGTGCTGGAGTAGGGCATGTGTATGTCTGCTCAAGGAAAGGTCTGATATGGGTGGATATAATTCCAGGTTTGCTAATGCAAATCCATTACCTGTTTGCTATCACACAGTATGCCAAAGATATCTTAACTTTATTTCACTGTTTATAAAATACTATGAATTGGAACTTGACAAAGGGACATGTTATTCTTTCATTAGTACAGTAGACTAAAGGTTAGCTTTAGGGGGCCTGAAGCTTTCTCCTTTGAAGGAGAACATATCCACCCTCATCATTCCTCCTGCAAATCCAACCAAAACTGAAGGTGAGGTGAGGACCCAGCCCTTCCCCATCCCTCCAGGGAAGAGCAAACCTTCCTCACTTCCCCTGCTTTTTCACAGGGGCCTCGTTCAGTGCTAGTTAAATGAAAATAAATCCTGTAATTCAACAGGAGAAATCTCTGCCTGTACCCATGTGTATCTGCTAAACCCCAGACTGACTGAATTTGGTTTTGGTTGTTTTACTGTGAGCCCAAGCATGAGCTGAGGCCATCAAGTGTTCCTGATACCAAAACCTGGAATCTCACAAGTAGTGAAATACTCACAGTAAGAATCTCACAATAAGAAATACTCCTTTATTTTTCATCCCTTCACATTCTTCTAAGATAAGAAGCTATTACATTTGCTGAAATAAATGCTCTGTTTAAAAGGGATCCACAGGAAGAATGCAAATTCAGTTAACTAAGAGATTAAAAAAATCATCCTGGCTTTGAAACTCTCCTGTTGCAACATGTTCATGGAAAAAAAGCCCAATTTAACATGCACATGAGTCCCAGACCTGGGGTGGGAGGAAGGGGAGGCAAAATAAGAAGAGATATATTTTGGGTTGAGAGCCTCTGTGACTTGAACTACTGCTGAACAGGACAGGAAGGGAGAAGATGAATTATGAGGCATGGACATTGCAAATAAATAACATTGATTTTAGCCTTTTCATAACTGCACAAGGTGTAATGCAGCTGTTCCAGTAACTGTTCATGGTTTTTTCTCATTTGTAAACAGAGGACATAGTTTAAGATGAGGGTATAAAAGAAGAAACCAAAACCAAGGGAAAAAAGTAACAACTAAAAGTATGGGTGTGATAAACCATTACTCACTCTGTGAAAATGTAAAATAATTAATGCAGGTTCAATACAGTCTGCCTCACAGGATCAATTTTATGTGATGCTATTTTTTTTCTTCCTATAGCATAGCTGCATGATTTCATATCTTTATACACATCAGTTGATAATGGTGATATTTTATTATAATGAGTTTGTGTTCAGCGACTGACCTCTTTTGGGTGATGAAATGGACGTTGGAAGCCAACCAGCAGTTCTTGCTGTCAAACACCAGCATGCTGCTCTAAGGAACTCTGGGCTGGTTGCCTTAATTCCTTCTGTTTCAGTTTCCCAGCCTGTAGCAGTGGCAGCAGGCTTGGCTGTGCTGGCTCTCCATCCTACTGGAGAGCTCCAGAGCATCCCCTGGTGCAGCAGGGCCACAGGAGCAGGGACTGTAATAAAAGGTGTTATTTACAGTCTGAATGCAGACAAGCTTAGAGTCCTTCTTCCGCTCAGTTGGCATCTCACCTAAGGAGTTCGTGGGTTCTCTTGCTACTCTGACTTCTTAAAATAAATAGAAAACAGAAATGAAGGGATAAATACCTGCTGCTGTCGTTATAACCAGTGTTTCTGCATTTGCATTTTGTTATCAGTTTCTGTTTTGCCATTGTAACATTTCATAATTTAACGTTTTGTTTCCTTTGTTTTTCTTCTTTAACATTTCCATTGCTTATTTCTCGTGCCCAGTGTACTGTGTCACCTCACCTAAGAAGGACGATAGGTATAGGGAGCCACCGCCCACCCCTCCGGGATATATGGGGATTTCTTTAGCGGACATAAAGGAAGGATCGCCCCACCACCCACACCTCAAACCTCCAGACTATAGTGTGGCAGTGCAGAGGTCAAAGATGCTGCACAGTGACCTCTCTAGACTTCCAGCAGCTGCTGTCAGTAGTGACCCGGTGGCCTGTGTCTCCTCGAGGACGCCCCAGTGGCACGGCCGGCAGCCGTCCAGCCCCAGGGTAGCAGAGCTGCCTGACGCAGATAGTGAAGAGGATGGTAGGTGAATGGCTTGGGAGTGGGGCTCTGCAGGGTGCACTTCACAGCAATGCTCTGGGCTTTCTCTTGGGTCGTTCCTGGAGATTAAGAGCGGATTAATCTCTGAATACACAGTGGTGTTTGTGTGGCTGTGTGCACATGCGTGGCTGTGTATGTCATGCATAGCTGTGTGCATGCACATACACGTTGAAAGCAAAGGAGAATGCCTTCCCCTTAGAAGAAGCATGTTGGCACCAAACAAACTCAAAGTATATGTAAATACACAAAAATATACATATCAGATTTCCTAAAGTACAGCTGAGACACTTAAGAGCATGTAGATATTACTATTTTTTTTCCTTTAAAATCTGTCCCCTCTCAAACAGTGATGGGACACTGACAGACTACATGTGGAAAAATTCCAGCCTCCCTGGGTTGATTAACTGGTGTCCCACTGGTTTGGCTGGGATCAGGGTGATGGTCTAAAATGAGTGATTTGGATTTGGTGGAGTGAACTCACGGATGTGCTGGCTTTGAGCTGCCTTATGCCTCAACAGGTATTTTTGAAGATTGAGTTTCAAAGTATTGAACAAAATAATAGTGAACTTCTGTTCTTCTGGAGACTGCATTTGATGAAACCTCTGTTCTCTGCCTAACTTGGCCTGACAGTGTCTCTTCCAGTTAATTTTTCATGATCTTGTTGGAAACAGCAGCCAGTGCTGCCAAGCATGGCATTCGTGATGTGACCAAAATATGAGAGGATTTTCTGATAAAGACTGCTCTTATATTGTGTCAAAGCTAACTTCAGGTCAGGGAATTTCTGCTTAATTGTTTATATTCTGATTTGCTTTTTAATTTCTGTGCACTGATGTGATCTTCTGTACCCTTTGCTGGTGAACTTGTTTTCTTACTAGAATGTTGTGATAATTTCCTTCCATTTCAGTCTGATTTAAAAGGAGCCTGTATTTAGATTAAAATGATTTCTGATGCAAAATTATTATATCCTGGCCCTTTAAAATGTGTAAGCAGTAGTTAACATATATATTAGTACTGCAGTTCAAACTTACAGTAAACGTAAAATTGCCTGGCATTAATTCTGTTGTGTTTTTGATGTAAAAATAAGGAAGTCATCGCTTCAAACCTTTTTAATCCAAATTTTTCTAAGCTAAATTTAACTGTACACTTTTAGAGATACCTATTCTGCTATTTTTGAAGTGCTTGGTTAATTTCATTTGGGATAAAATGCTCACTGCATGGAAATTTGCTGACTTTTTTCCCAAATCCATAGCTTTTGGCATACTGGGAGCTGCATGCTGATAATTTTTGGAGGATCTGGGATTTTCTGTTTTGCAATATGTCTTTATTGTATGACCATCATACCTCAGGCTGCAGAAGCTGTGGCTGCCCCATCCCTGGAAGTGCTCAAGTCCAGGCTGGATGGGGCTTGGAGCAGCCTGGATGGTGTCCCTGCCTATGGCATGGAGTTGGAATGAGATGTTTCATAAGATCCCTTCCAACCCATTCTGTGATTGCCTGAGGATCTGATAAATGGTGATGTGGAATGTGTAGTGATCAATGATAAAGACAGTGGAAGCAGGCTGCTGAAGGGCTGGAGTTGTCACAGACTCACTGTGATCACCTCACTGGGTGCTGCTCTGTGCCCTGCGTGCCCGAGGTGGGGACTGGTGGAGTAACTGCCTATTTCTTTATCTTGTTTTGCAGAAGATGAACAAATATCAGCAGTTTAACCCTTGGACTATTTATATAAACCACTCACAGCACGAGGGATGTGAGAGAAGGTCTCATGGTTCTGTTAGCAACTGCTGCCAACTTGCTGGGACTGGCCTCAGACCTCGCCTGTGTCACAGATGAGATGGAACGGGTTGGATCACCTCTCCACACCTCCCTTCACTCAGCCACCACCACCTAAGAAGCTATTTCTGCCTGTGAAATAGAAAATCCTGTTCAAGGAATGTGCTGACTGCCTGGATACCAACATGGGTACCCAGAGATGGACCGAGCTTTGTGCGCTGGGGAGGACCAGTTGTAACCACCACTTGAAATTTGGGAGCATTTTTCTGTATGATATCATATAATCCTTTGGTAGTTTCCATTGTCGTTATTTTCTACATGACCATTAGAAGTCTGAGAGTGTTATTTTATGAACTTCATAAAAAAAATTATATCAAAATGTCAGCAAAAGCGAAGGATGTTGCTGAAGTATCTGAAAATAATTTATTAATTTAATATTTTTAAATTGGAGTTTCCTTTATGTGCGTTGGGAGTGCTCTGGTTGGCTAATAGAAATGTTTAGTCAATGTGACAGTAAATTAGCTACACATCAACTGTTGTGCTCTCGAAATAAACACAGAAAAGTAGAAACGGGTGCAGAAATTTATAGATTTTAGAGAGGGTTTAGATTTAACATGAATGGAGCCCAAAGCCCTGCAGAGCAGCTTGTGCCAAGCCAGCACTCCTGCTGCTCCCCTCCCACATGGACACAGCAGAAACCTCCTGTCCAAGGATTTTTAGAAATTCTTGTAGCTGCCAGCCAAGTAAGGCAACAGTTGGTGCTCTCCTCCCCTCCTAAGGAATGTTTGAAATGTGGAAGCTGTAGCTTATGGGGAGCATTTGGGGAGATCTGAAGCTTTCCCAAGAGTTTTAACCAGGTTTTGCCCTGCAGAGTTCAACATGCAAAGCATGTTCTAAAACTCAAAACTCAGCTGTGTGTTGTGGTTTTTAAGATCATCTCACGTGTCCTGGCCTTTTCCCAGAGTTGCACAGGATTTAGGTGCAAAGGTTATCTTTGAAAAAAAAAAAATTAGAAATCACCTACATTTCACAATAAAATTTGTGAAACTGAATAATAAATGACACAGTGCTTATAGAAGAGCATGATGCATTTTATGATGGGTTAAAAAACCCTGTGGTGTTTATCTGGAAAATAGAGATGATCTCAAACATTTTTTTTAAAAATCCTTGTTAAAAATCCTGGTGTTGTTGATGTCAATGAGAGTTTTGACTTACAGCCAGCCAGTATTAACCCATGATCCTCTAGTTTGACTATGGTCAAAATAATTGCTTCTTTGATTTTACTTTTAGCCAGCCAGAGTGCAGATGGGTAGAACTGGAAATACCTGCAGGTTCTTTTCCTTCTTTCTCCTTTGTTCCTTCTTTCCTTCTTTCCTTCCAGACATGACACCCCATTCTAGTGTTAAAATCAGACATGAATGTGTGAATATGTATTTAAACATTTAATTGTAAATCTTTGTTGTGATGTTTACAGCCTAAGCTAGAAAGATGATGTTTGTCATTTTTACAGTGCCTCAAAACTGATTTCTATATCCATAGTTGTGAAGAGCTTTAAGGATTTTTTTTACCTGTATGTGTGCAGGGGTGCGAGGTGAATGCAACATTATTGGAAAATGCCACAAGTACCAAAAACAACCCAAAGCCTTTGATGTGCTTTCTCCACAGTAGCTTGGGGCTGATGCAGCCAGGGGTGTGTTAATGATGCAGCCTGTGCCTGCCTGCAGAGCAGTGCCAGGGTCAACATTGCCTGGAGTGTACCTGTCCTGATTGGAACTGGGAAGGTGTAAATGAACAGTGATGCTGAGGAAGGGGATGCCTAATTTATAACTCACTGGTTGGCTGTATGAATTTTTGGCACAAGTATCAGAGAAGCAAATGGTTGAAAAGATACATTAAAATCCACTTGAGGTATGGCATAATAAATGCATTTTGCTTTCTCGAGGCCTTAATGCTTATAATGAACCTGCACAGGCCTTAATGACTAAAGGTTAATGTGTCAAAGCAATGCAGGGCAGAGAGAGTGTTTCAGCACATGCAATATTGATAATAGAACTGTTGAACTGATATTCCTGTGGGATGTAAATCCATGTCCTGCCATCCCACTGTCAGCTGTTGTTGCTTGTTAACTTCTACATGGAAACAACAGGCTTTGTGTTCCATCAAAAGTGGTCTGTGTTGTGCCAGGTGACTGAAACCCTGCAGTTCCCTGGCCTTGCAGGGGGAGCTGCAGTTTATTCCAGCCTGTTGAACAAAAGTACAGGGGAAGGGGTTACTAAAGTGGCTTCCTTTTCCCCCAAAACCCAGTAGAGCTGCCTTTGAGGACATGGGGAAGCCCCTGTGGGGAGCAGGGTTGGGGTCTCCTGGCAGTCAGCAAGAGCAGCTGAATAAATCACCCGTCCAAACACGGTGTTTGATGGTGTTTGCACATCAACAGCACCCGTCTGTTCCACAGGGCTTGGCAGACACTGAAAAGTTCTGGAATGACTGAAAGTCTCACTAATCATATTTTCCTAATAGCCAATACAGCTGGTGTACATAAATCATGCATCAGTGATGGACAGATGAGCTACTCCTGCTTCTCCTGCGTCGCACAGTGTGGCTTCTCTGCTGCTCCTTGCTGGGCTTTTTGTTTGTTTGTTTGTTTGTTTGTTTTTAACTCAGCCGATCACATTGATTGGGGCCAATAGCCAAATGTAGTGTGTCTGCTGTGGGTTTGAAGAGACATTATCCCTTTTTGTGGTAATTCAGACAGAAGCAAGATGATGGTTAGTACCTGTTGTACACTGCTTTGTTGAAGTGATGTCTTCTGGACCACAGTTCCCTGAGTCTGCACCTCTGCCAGGTTCTTCTAACTCGGGCTCTGATGCTGATAAGAGTTAAGGTGCCTCACGTCATGTTCTTCCACTGCCATACCTGGCTTTGCTCACTTCCTGCTCATTGTTTGCTCCTGACTTGTTGGTGAAAGATGCATTTCAGATTTCTGTGATTCAAGCACACAGTGTTTTGTTATAAATCTTAAAACTTCCAAATAATTTGTGAGAAAGCAGTGTGGTTTGATAAAATTGAATTGGCCTCTTCAGTTGCAGAAAGGGGAAAATGAGATCACTGAGCCTCTGAGCACCAGGTTCATCTCCCAGGTACACAAAAGAATGGAAAGACAATGGGTGTGGATGTTTGCAGTTCATGTTTTTGCAGTGTGGACACATTTTGAGTGGTTGCCAACAATAGGCAGCATGGGGCTTTCCTGGCTCATTCCTTTTGCCTTTACTCAGATAAATTTGTAGGTGCAGCCTCACCCTTAGTCCTGTATGTGATTTTTTGGGCACCACGATATGAAAAAGACATGAAGCTATTAGAGAGCATCCAAAGGAGGCCACGAGGATGGGGAAGGATCTGGAGGGGGGAAGCCTTATGAGGAGTGGTTGAGGGCACTTGGTCTGTTCAGCCTGCAGAAAAGGAGACTGAGGGGAGAGAGACCTCGCTGCAACCTTCCACATCCTCCTCAGGAGCAGCGCTGATCTCTTCACTCTCATGACCAGTGACAGGCCCTGAGAGAACAGCCTGAAGCTGTGCCAGGGGAGGTTTAGGCTGAGCATTAGGAAAAGGTTCTTCACCCAGAGGGTGGTTGGGCACTGGGAAAGGCTCCCCAGGGCAGTGGTCACAGCACCAGCCTGGCAGAGCTCAGGAAGTGTTTGGACAATGCTCTCAGGCACAGGCTGGGGCTGTTGGGGATGGTGCTGTGCAGAGCCAGGAGTTGGACTCAATTATCTTGATGGGTCCCTTCCAGCTCAGCAGGTTCTGTGGTTCCAGGTGAGTGAAGTGGCCAGAGCCCAGTGTTTGGGATGGGCTGTGCTGGGGCTGTTTGCACCTGCCAGGGGCAGAGGGTGTCCCCAAGGGCTGAACCTGTCAGTGATGCCACTTGCAGAGGGGCCTCTGGGGTGTCAGGGGTGTTCCAAAACCTCTTTCATCACGTCCTGAGTAATTTTACTGCAGACAACAGTGGAAATACAACCCTGTTATTTAAGTTTTCATAAAACATTAGAATTTTTGAAGGATAAACTTACCACTGCCCTTGAAAAAAAAGAGAAGGAAAAAGGGATACTCTCTCTTTAGAAAAGCTTTACACATTATATTTTAGAATGCTTGTATAGAGGATAATCTATCTTGAATTCCCAACCCAGCTTTTGCTTCTGTTGTGCTTTTTATTGTTTTATCTTTATTTCTGATATACCTGGAATGCAGTTTAGCTTGGTATTAATTAAATTCTAAATATGTGAGCATATTGGCAAAACTGCACAGATGTAATGATACTCCAATAGCAATTGTACTGCACAAGTCAGTGATTGTAAAGTATTCTGTAACAAGCAATGTTTGTCTCCTATTTTTTGATACCTCTTACACTTATGTCTTTTAGAAAGACAGTGCCTCTGTATGCTTTTTGTATTTTTACTGAGTGATTGTAAATATTTGTTATATTTTTGGTTAAGAGAATGTTTAAAAGTACTGTTTATTATCCAATCTATTAATATGTTGGAATCAATAAACAATCAACATATATTAATTGTTTTCAGCAGCAGTTTCCTGGCAGCCAGTGGGGGATGTGGAGGTCAGTGATACAGAGCTGGGGAGAGCCTGGTGGGAGTGATGCTCACCCCAGGATCAGAGAGGAGCCACCACTGAGTGGTTTTGTTGTGTCTTCAGTGAGGACAATGGGGACATTACAGAGGAGTGATGTTCACAGGGTTGGAGCACCTCTTCTGTGAAAAAGGGTTGATACAGTTGGAGTTGTTCAGACTGGAGAAGGATCTGTGGAGACCTTAGAGCCCCTTTCAATGTCTAAAAGGGCTCCAAGAGAGCTGGAGAGGGACTGTAGACAAGGGGGAATGGCTTTAATCTGAAGGAGGGCAGGATTAGTTTCGATCTTGGGAAGAAATTCTTGCCTGTGAGGCTGTTGAGTGCCTGGCACAGGTTGCCCAGAGCAGCTGTTGGCTGCTCCATCCATGGAACTGTTCAAGGCTAGATTGGACAGGGCTTGGAGCAACCTGGTCTATGGAAGGTGCCCTTGCCCATGGCAGGAGTGAGGGGGTTGGGCTGGATGACTTTGAGAGGTCCCTTCCCACCCAAACCATTCTGTAATTCTGTGATCTTTCCCACTTACCCGGGTCCTGTGCTTGCTGCAGCAGCATCAACCCAGAGAGACCTGAGAGAGCCTGAGGCCCTTGGGCAGTGTGTGGTGCCTCCCAGACCTACACCCTGTGCAGCTTGTACAGATGGAGGGGTGTGCTGGCACTGAGGGTGCAACCACAGAGTTGAAAATATTTCGTCGTCCCCCCC
>VZTZ01010448.1:225008-428921 GCA_013400955.1 Drymodes brunneopygia | reverse complement strand
TTTTTTTTTTTAAACTTCTGAGAACTTCCGCTCTTTTTAAAGAAGGAGAAGGACCAGAGCTGCCACAAGAGGCCAGCATTGCCTCTGGTTTTCTGAGCGCCTGTGCAGGGGCTGTGCTCGCTGTCGCTGCGATGCTCAGCCGGTACCCAGCACCCTGGCAGGTGACACTGGGGACATTCTGCGCTTCACCTGCTGCTCTCCAGCCGTGGGCTGCCCTGGGCCCCTTGGCAATGTCTGCAGGGACAACCCAAACCATCCTAAATTCCTGTCCTTCCTCCAGCTGTTGTCCATTCCCCAGCAGCTGCCAAGTCCAAGAGTTCAGCATTTCCCTTTCGCCTTTCAAAGAGGCCACACATTCTCGTACAGCACTTTAAATTCACGCTTGCAGCCCTGACACAGTGATGGAGCTCTGCAATTCAGGCCCCGGTGTTCTTCGATCCTGTGCAATGCACAAACCAGCGGTGTCGGGTTTCACGCTATTTCCAAGCGCTCGAGCTGCCTGTCTCAGAGTTATTGATCTGAAGAACTCAAGCTGGCCACACATCATTTGCCCGGTGAAAAGCCTGCCTGGCTATTGACACTGCCCACAGGCAGCCCCAGCAGCCAGCAGTGACAGAGCAGGAACCCTGCCCAGCACACAGCTGCTCACAGGGCAGAACCGACCCAAAACCAAGTCACATCACAGCACCACAGGCAGATCTGGGTTAACAAGCACAGTGGGGTGTCCCCTACAGTCACTTTTCTTGTTTGACAGGACGAGATGAAACGAATAATGACACCTCCAAGTCATTTGTGTTTGCATTACTCGTGTAAACACCTGGTGCCAAACCTCTGGCGCACAAACCACAGCACTGAACTTCTTGATCTGCCAGTTCAGCTATCTGTGAAATAATAATTCAGATCAAAAATATTAACCCAGCACATTTCTGGTTGTCCCTGCCTTTGCTGGTCAGCAGTGGGTTCTGCAGCAGTGTCACTGCCCATTGTGGATCAGCATGGTGCCAGACAGCATTCCCTTCCCGTGGAATAATAAATCCTGCAAATAAAACACCCCACAGCTGCAGGGCTGTGCTGCATGTTTAATGCCTCATGAAGGCCCAGCTCACACCTTCCAGGGTGACATTCAGGCATTCAAGCAACCCAAGGCACCCAAGAGCAGGTGCCAACGCTGCCATCCCTCTTCCCAGGGCTCTGAGCAGCACAGGACAACTCCCTCTGGTCACAGGTGACATTTCCACATGGCAGGAAAGGGCACAGGTAACAGAAGCATCAGCTACTTAATCTCTTGGTTCATATTTTCCCTACACTGGAGGAGAAGAGCCACGACTAAATTGAGTCTTTTTAATTGGTAATTTCCAACTGACCAGGTTTCTGCAACTCTGCAAACCCCACCGAAGGTCTGGTTTTTAAACTGTGTAATTTCCTGACAATTAAGTTACTTTTAATATCTGCTTTAGTCAGGAAGGTCTCTACAGCACAGCAAAGGTTTTACAGCAAAGTCAGGAGATGAAGCACCCTCCTCCTCATCCCACTGTGAGGAGATCTGCAATGGGACAGCCTCCTCCAGAGACAAGGCAGCAGGAATCCAACAGCTTCCCTAGCTTCTGCAGCTGCTTTCATTTTTAAAACATTCCTTTGCTGATGAAAGGAGCTACTTGAATACCAGTGGATTTCTCCCACCCATTAGTGGCAGTGCTGTTCAATTAAGCCAGGGCAGAGGCATGTCTCTAGTAATGAACACCACCAAGGGAGCCCAGGCAAGGTCACAGGTTCACATCACACACCACTTTTGCATGTCCTTGGTTATTTATTTGGGTTTTTTTAATGTGAAACATCTCATTGAAAAAACCCATATGGCCTTGTTTAGAAGTCGTACCTCCAATTACATTTAATTACTACAGCTGTAAAATGGATGGTGACTTCTACTGAAGTTAATTACTTCCCTCTGCAGACAGTGAAGGTGGATGGCCAAGGTGTCTCCCAGGCTAGCTGGTAAGAGGCACAGGGCAGCCATATGACAACACAGGCAAGGGAAAAGACCCCATGGGAGGTGACAACCCATGCAGGGAGCACAAAACCTGTGCAGGGAGCACAAAGCCTGCCCAGGCACCACAGCCTGGCACAAAGCTGCAGTGGCAAGAAGAGTTCTCAGCATCCCACTGTGAGATAGCTGGGAAACCAGCAACAAATCCACCTGAACACCAACCATGGAGAGCCAGGGGCATTCAAACACAGGGTGCTGCTGCTTCCCAAAACCTCTGAAACCTCAGTCACCTGCAGGAGCAGCCTGGGAAACCCACACTGGATGGCACCTGCACAGCACCTCCCATATAAAGCTCATAAAATTCATCTCATTCTACCCCTTGCCATGGGCAGGGACACATTCCACAATCCCAGGTGGTTCCAAGCCCTGTCCAACCTGGCTTTGGACACTGCCAGGGATGGGGCAGCCACAGCTTCTCTGGGCAACCTGTGCCAGGGCCTGCCCACCCTCACAGGGGAGAATTCCTTTGTAATACCAGCTCCTTCATCACTCCTTTGGTCCTCCAAGCAGAAGCCCACCACGAGACCTTCCCCTCCACAAGCCTCACTACTAATGCTGAAAATCAAATGAGAGAAAGCAGAGGAGCCATCACACTGCAGCACAGCATTGGTGCTGTATTTACCCAAAAATACAATACACTGAGGTGAAGACAAGGTGTGCTAATCCTGGGCAAGCAGGCTATGAAAGCTTCCATCATGCTCTGATATCTCAGATGAGTTTTTCCTGAGTAAAACACAGTCACTTTCCTGCAAGGGCCATCTCCTTGCCACGGCAGGATGCAGTAGCATCCTGCTGAACAGCAAGGTGGAGTTCTACTGCTCCAAACACAACGTCCCCAGGACCATCACACTGTGCAGTTGCTCAGCCCAAGTCGGGTTTACATACATGAGTTTGAATTTACAATTAACTTGATGGTGCCGAACTGATAAATCTAAAAATAAGCTAGTTATCTGACACTCTGCTCTGATCCTAAAACAGATGTTTGAGGATATAAAATTAGGTTGTGAGCTTTGAAATTGCACATACAATTACAACCTTCATCTTTATTGCTACTCATAAATGTTAAATGCAACTACATCTACATTGGAACTTCACTTATTACCATAATTCTCCCTCTCTCCCAAACAAAGACTGACTTGCAGGACTGTGGCACTGGTAATTATTTTCCTCATCTGACAAATCCAGGGGAATGAACAGAAATCTTTGTGGAGCCCATTTAACATTCATCTTGTACAAACAACTTGGTTCTTCCTCCATGTCCAGGAGTGTTGGCTCACTCAGACAAGTAAAAGTCTTCAGAGCAGGACCCTGGGGAAAGACATTGTGCTTTTCTGTTAATGGGCTATGGGAATTCAGCACCAGGAGCCAGCAGCTCAGTGCTGATGAGAGCCAGGGGCAGGTTAAATCAATATAGGATCTTCATTTCCTTCACATTTTTTTTTAAAGAATTCTTTATATTGTTTGTGTTTTCAAGGTTTTTGTAGCAACAAGAGCTGCTTCATATACCCCCTCCACCAAAATGTCATCAGTTCATGTTGTCACGTGCCTCCAGGACCTGGATCTTCAGGAAAGCTAAAAATACTGCAGATTCTGGGTCAAACCACAAGAGCTGATGCCACAGCCTGAAAGCACATAGCACAAACACCACAGACTTGAAGTGCTCCTCATGAATGAAGGTTGGATGAAGAGAAATGCATTTACTGCAGCCTCAAAAGTGCAGGAGTTCAACCCAGAGGGAAGAATGGTGCAGGGACAGGTTTTAGTCCTGGTGCTCACACGTGGTTTCTCCAGCACATTTTACCCTCTTAATAAATGATGAGTGGCTGAAAGCACTGCCTGACCCTGCCTGCAGAGCCCTGCTGGCAAGTCCCCAGGTGGTGGGGACACCTTGGGCTGTGTCCCTGCTGCTGCCAGTGCAGTTCCTGCCATCTCCCATATGGCAAAAAGAAATCGTGTTTCCAGCAGGCAGCATCTGCTGGGTAAGCAATCTTCTGTGGAGGGAGAGAGAATTCATCTCTCTTTTCATGCTTACTTTGGAGGGACAATTCTCAACTTCTGTGTGAGCAAATAACACACGGCACTACTGCAGCCTAACAAGAAATTGTTAACTCTTCCCAATAAAATCAGATTGATACTGACTTTCCAGCAGAAAATCAGAAAAAGCCTTGACTGAGTGCCCCCAGGGAATACACTCACTGAGTGCAGCTCCAGCAGCCCTGAAGAACAGGGAATAGGAAGCTCTGTCAAAGCAAGAAGCTTCCACCATTCCAAAGGCGTCAGGTCTAACCCAAAGGCTTGGGCATGGAATGTGAGGGTGGGAAGTGATGCTGCACATCATGTGCTGGGTTTCCACCTCCTGGAAAGAGAAGGTGAAAGAGAAGCCCAAAATCCAACTAACTCATTAAATGATTTGCTCGCTAATGACACTGCTTCTTCTCCATTTGATTTTACCAAGGAATTGCTGGCTGCAGTCAGGCCATCCTGGTACTGCACCTCCCAGCACAAACTGAGAGCTGCTTGCTGCCTTCCCACACTGTCCTACCAGCTGCTGGTGCTTCTGCCATGGGAAGAAATACTTCACAGCCTCCCTCTGGCACAGTGGATGGAGAGCTGTGGAGAAAATGACACAGCTTTCCCAAGGTGGGATAACTATCATGGATGAACAGGGATCATCATGAGGGAGAAATCAGGACCAGGTACCAGGCAGCCTTGGAAAGTCCTAAATGCAAAGTGACCTGCTAAATCCTGTCCTGCACCTGCAGGGACACTTCCAGTCCAATGGGAATTGAGGTTCCTAAACTCCCAGAGGAAGAAGCCCTGGGTAGAGGATATAATCCTTGTACATGGCAGTGTCTGTTGTGAGCAGCAGGGAATTTGCTTGCCTTATGGCCGGGATCCACAGGAAACTCCTTTTCCACTTAGGCTGATAATATTTGCTATTCAGCAGAATACTGTTTAATCTCTTTCTGGGGTGTTTTTCATCCCCCAGAAGAAACACCTTTTCTGCTCATGTTCCTGAAATCCATATGCATGGTGAGTCAAGAAAAAAGATCCCGTGGTACAAAGCTGATGTAGAGCTTACAGGAATGTTCTTCATTATTTTATTACAGGTCTTGCATTTAACCCAGTGTAGCTGGTTCTTAAATGCTGCCTCTTCTAAAAGATATTTAAAGAAATTTACATTTTGAACATACTATCTTCAAAGAACAAATAAAACTGCTGTACCTGGAATGGTTAAATTACTGATGCAGCCTAGGATTCCTCTCCTTCCTTTTGCATTTTAGTTACTCTGTTTGCTGTTGTTTTAAAAGGTACCGGTGCTTTTAAAGCATCAAATTTTTGTCTTTGGGAAGCAAATGCCTAGGGAGGAGTTTTAAAATTGCTTTTTCTAATTGCTGGGAAGCGAAAGTTAAGCAAGATAATCAGGCACTGAGTAGAGCTGGCAGATGACAGTCATTACAGACAGAAAAGTCTGGTGTCACTTGTGAGAAGGTTTAGTGCAGCAGTAGTAAAACCAGCACAATGTCATTAGAGTCTTTATAGGAAAAACATTTTGGAAGCAGGCTCTGAATCCCAGTGAAGTCCGTGCAAACACTCCTGCTCACTTTCAAAGCCTGAATAAAATCCGAGATGATTGCTAAGCTAGCTGTAATGTCTCCAAGGTCAGAGGGAACTCCCTGCATGGGCTTATCAGTGTAAAAGGAAGAAGAAAACACTCGAGCAAGAAGCCAAACTAACCCTGATGCCTGAAGAAACAGCATGATAAAAACTTGCATAAAAAGAGAAGTTTGAGTACTGAAATTGTGATGGGATGTGTCTTTTCCCCCCATGGAATGTGAGTGTCTCTATGAGCCCAGCAGTTGAAATGACTGTACTGAATACATGGTGACTTGTGTCCTTGTTGTTTTGTCTCCAAGCTCTATAACTCAATACATATGTATTTGTTGGACTTCTCACAGCCTTTTAACAGATGTCATTTGCCTGTGAACAAAGGTTTTCTGTGGTGGTGCCTCCCCATCCCTGCCATCAGCAGCCTTTGCTGAATAATCAAGATGTAGCCCTTGTCCCACTCCCGTAGCCAGAGGGGTTTGTGCAGCTCTCTGGGGTTGTGTCATTCATTTGGATGCTTTGCCAGTGTGTTGTGCACCTGTACAATGCCAAATACACATTGCCCACAGCAGCATTTCACAGACCTCCTGGTGTCAATGGAAAGTCAATAACTCGAGATCTTAATTGCAGGACGTGTCTGGGTCCTGGCTCACAGATGGTATTTTCTGTGTCAAATAACTTCAGATAATTGGAAAGAAACTAGAATATTGTTTTCTCTATGGCCCTAGGAAACAAAAATAACATTTTGAGATGCAGTGGTATAGAGTAATGTTCGTTTTTTTCTGGAGAAAGAGCTGCAAGGTGGGTCCTTTTCTCAGTACAATAAAACATTTACCAAATTGCTCCAGTAAGTCAATTTTGTAGAATAAAAGGAAAAGGATTAGAGGATTCTCATTTGTGAGATCAGAAAGGAAAAGGTGATGTATAGACAAAAATAATGATTAAAAGCTACGTTCATCCTTATGAGAGGAATGCAAAATATCCTGATGTGATGTGTTGTGTGGGGGAGTGCAACCTTTTTATGTAGTTGATTATTGAGCTAATACTATCCTTAAACAGTCTACAATTGCATGTAGAACTAGCTGAGGCTCAGATTCTCTCCCCTGATTTTCAGAGCCCTGCACTAGAAATAATCCTGGCAGTTTGTCAAACCAGGGCTGGAAAGCAGCAGTTTTAAATCCCCCAAAGCTGTTTCCTTGCATGGAGGAAGGAGGGGCAGGAGTGCTGATGGCATCTGCCCTTGTGGTTTACAGCTGGAATCTCAGCCAAGTGAGACCCCAGGGCAAAACTGTGAGTAAAAGGTGTAATGCATGCAGCTGTGCATTACAGGGACAACAAACAGCAGAGCCCTGACCTCCAGCATAAACATTCTCTCCTTTGCATATGTACTAAATCCAGAATTTATTGTGGTTTTAGGAAAAAATAAGACTTTCAGAGACAGCAATAGCCAGAGCTAAATCCAGCTGTTGATGTGACCAGTGGTTTTGAGCTCTTGACCCTCAGCCATGATGCTGGCAGAGCTGCTCAGACCAAAAGATGGCACTATTTTTCTATTTCACTGCAAAGGAAATTCCACTCTAAATCAGATTCATTCACTGTCAAACCTCTCTCTAAACCACTATTTTTCTGAGGCTTTACATACAGTAAAGTCCATTAATGTGAAGGCTAAATTGCTGCCAAAAAAAGGCTTCAGCTAAAAAATATATACCTATAAACTAATAACACATTATCCTGATGAAAAATAACACAGGGGAGGAGTTTTTCTCAATTATTAATGGCCAATGTTTGTTATATTGTTGTGTTTAGTCCAAGAAGCCTGGACAGAGAGAGGCAGCTTTTCAACATGAATGGTACTTCAACTGGCATTTTATAAATTTTGCAAAAACAAAATAGAGCTCTGAGCTATTTAAACTCCCTGTTAATATTAAAGAAGGGAAGCTGCAGGCTGTGGGAGAGGGATCAGACTTGGGATCAGATGGCAGTGCTGCCATCCCTGAGGACAGGAGAGCAAAGCTCAGGGTGCATTCAGGGGCACATTCCCACAGGTGGGAGCACACCCAGCACAGCCCTGGGAGTTTTAGCTTAAAGCAATTCAGGTATTAGCTAAGACAGACTCTAGGTCTTGTTGCAGGTGAAGGTTCCTGATCCTCAGGTCACTATAACAGATTGATTCCTTCATCCCAGCAGAAGGCAGGAGTCTGTCCCAGAGCTGAGCACGGCTCCCACAGCACCTCCCCTCTGGTTACCCAGCTGGATGAATTATTCAGGGTCAGCACAGGATTTAGACCCTCCATCATGGTATCTTACTTGTCTTTGATGGAACAATTTGGCTGCCCTTCTTCTTCCCAGGGAAAGCCTTGTGACCTGGTGCCTGTCTGGAGCAGGGTGCTCTGAGTGTCTGGGGGGCACTGGAATGTTCTGGTGGCCTGGATTCCCTGGAGAAGCTGTGACATGGCACGGGCTCCCTCACTGTGGCTGGGATAACCAATGGCAGTATTTTCCTCTCATATGAAGTCCCTATGACTGCCTGATACAGCCCCAGAAATGAAAATTTAAAGCAGAAGGGAGTAGCAACACAGGGTTGAGTGATCTGAGGAGACTCCTGTTCCCTGGTGAGGTCACTTAGCCCAGCTCCTTAACTGGAGGTGATAATGCAGCACACATTTCATCTGGCACTGTCTCTATTGCAGCTTATCAAACAGGCTGGAAAGCTCAGGAATAGCAGAACAGCAGATGAAAGACCCCAGCAAAGACAAAGGGATGAGAACAAAGTTCATTTCATTAAGAAAATGCAGGAATAAAGGAAAAGGGCTTTTCAGACCAGCCTCATTAAAAGCCTAGGCAAATTAGTGACATTATGGTTTATTAAATATCATTAAGCCAAGGACAAAAACCCTTCCTGCAGAATGCTCACAGCAATGGCAAAAAGAAAAAGAAAAAAAGCTAAGAAAAACAGTGTTTTTGTTTAAATGCTGCCCTGTAATGTAATTCTGAGATCTTTTGGTTTTAGCTTTTAAAACATTAGAACATTTACTAAACATAAATCTGGAATTGAACTGTCCATGTTGAACTTGGACATTTCAGCCAAACATCTTGGGAGGTCTCATAAATTCAGAGAAACACCAGCCAGTGAAAATATTTTTCAAGAGTCCATTTGTGGAGAAGAGTGTCACATATTTTTCTTTTTCCTTTTTTTTTTTTTTTTCTTGAAAGCTAATTTGCAGTGGTACATGTGCAAGTGCTTGCATATTGATTTTATTAATTAAAATTAAGAATGTACAAATCTGCCTCTATGGAGACTGCAGGGAAGGGAAAGGGAAGGTTAATCACACTTAGCATTTCCTATTTTTGTGCTCAGGATTCTCTGCACACAGGCTCTACGTGTCAGCCCCTCATTGGGATGCAGAGCTCCTTCTGCCCATCTTCTGCCTCTAGACTGTGGCACACATTGTGAGGAAGATGAAACAGAAATAAAGAAAGATCCCTTGACCAGCTGTTTGCAATGCAAAATCAGAGCCATTTGGCACAGACCCTGGATTTGGGAACAGACTCATTGTCAGCAATTACAAAAGGTAGAAGGGCTTTGAGTTACAGACACAGACAATTCCTAAGAGCAAACCAGATATTGTGAAGTTGGTTTTGGGCACAGAGGGCAGGGAACAAATCTGGTGTGAAATAAATGAGATTAATGCATGTGAAATTTCATTCTTTTTAGCTGGTTCTGATTGACAATGCCCACTGATGTGCTGGAGTGGAAAGGCAGGGGAGGGTTTATGGTTTGTTGCCACACAAACTGATAAAGAGACCATGAGTAAGTAGTGATTATTGTTAGGTTTGCCACACAAGGGCATCATTTCTGCCAAAGACTTGGACAGGCTTTTCCTAGAGCTGACCCACACATGAAGCTGCAGTGGGATTTTCAGATCTTGTGCCCCACTGGAGTCACCTTCTGTATGACCCAGTGCAAGAGAAGAAGTCTGTGCAGGCTGGCAGGAGTGTGAAGTAGCAGGTCAAGGATGATGGAAAATAAAGCCAATGTTCTGCTCCGTTTTGACAGGCTAAAAGCTGCTGCATGTCTGTGGATGAAGTGAAAGGAGTCCCAGTATTTGATCAAGAGATTAACATGCCATCAAAACACAGAACACATTAAGGAGCAAACTGGTCTCCTGAGCAACCTGATCTACTGGAAGGTGTCCTGCCCATGGCAGGAGGGTTGGAAGGGGGTGATCTTTAAGGTCCCTTCCAACCCAAACCATTCTGTGATTCTGTGAGTGAAGTACCTGCTGTAGCTGATGATCTGTGTGTGCAATGTGCATCTATAAGGGTTTCTGTTTTACAGGGGTAGTGGCCTCTCCAGTCACCTCCTGCAGAGATGGTAAAGCTGGATGGCTGCTGGATACGGGTCACACTCATGTTTTCCCACTTTGTCCCCAGGCCATGTGGTCAAAGGACCAGCTGGACACACAGACTGCTGGACACAAGCACACAGCCAAGGGTAGGGGCTGGAATACGACAGAGATGTTGCTTGTGCCACTGGCTTTTACAAAGCCCAAATGAATTCTTACAAAGGTTGATAAAAATAGCCTAGTTCACATTCATTTCAAATCCTATGAGGTGCCTGTCTTCATTTTTAGGCACCTAAATACTTCTGCAAATCTCCCTCTTAATGCTGCGTGAGCTGGGGACTGATCTGGCACATCAAACTTCAGCTAAAACAGGAGCTCCTAGATCTGAGCAGTTTCTAAAATGAGAAGCAGAACTTCTCAAACATATGCTGAGGTCAAAATTGCTCATGCCAGTGAGAAAGCAATTTCTGGAGATATAAAGATTTTTAAATTTTTAATGTATTTTAAGGGCTTTTGTTGCAGTTGTTTTTTCATTTATGCCAAAGCAAGAGGCAGAAGATATTTCTATCAGCAGCAACACATTGGGAATTGTTTGGGTCAAATAATTTCACCCTTCCATTAAATGTTGCTTTAGGAATATTGTCACATCCATTGATTATGTTCGCAATCTATTTATCCAGGTAACTGAGAGGCAAATGTAGCCTGCCAGCTTCTCAGGAACATAAAGAGTGGAGAGTGTTTATATGGCCCTGCACAGAAATGACTTCTTTATTTTGATATTAGAGAAATCCAAAAGAGAGGTTGGACATATAGCTGTAAAATACTTGTCCACCATGAAATAATGCCCACTTTCTGTGCCTGCTGGGCTGCCTGTTGGTAATACCAACCCAGATGGGTGGCTTGGCTGGATGGATCACTGTATCCAAGAGGCACCATGCCCAAATCCTAATACTCTTTTATGCTGGCCCTGGGGCTGTGAGGATGCTTGAGTGGGTGCAAGGGCAGCTGTTCAGGGCCTTGCTACCTCCTTATTTCTGGGGGTTGAAAGGGGAGGTTGATTTTTTCTTGTCTTATCTAGCATTGCAGTGGCTTTGCTCGGAAGTCTGAGCAGGTTGAGGTCTACTGGGCCACAGAGCTGGCTGTCCCTAGCCCAGGTCATTCCCATCTTGGCATCTCCACTTTGGTGAATGCAACAGCAGTGCTGAGATAGCTCTGCCCTTTACTTGTTTCTGAGTATTTTGAATGTTGCTAGAAGCAATGTAAAATCTGCTCTTTAGTTTGTACCTCCCCTCCAAAAAAAAAAAAAATCTCTCTGAGAATGAAAATTGCTTAGAATCTGCTGTCAAAACAGCAATGCCACCTCTGCAATTACAGGGATCGTGCATGCATGAGTGATGAGACTTTTACATACATGAGAAATAAGAAAAAGGTCTTTTAAAATACAATTTAGTTTTACTACATAATTACGTGGAACCAAGATGATGCATCACAGAGATATCCCTATGCTCAAGTATGAAATTGTTTGAGCATTTATTTTTATCCAGAAGCGGTGCCATGAGCAATACTTCAGAATATTCTGAATTGACTAGAATTATATTAGTCACATTTTTATTATAAAGACAGTAATTTATGCAGGTGATTTAGAAGGTTTTGATTTTCATCTCTGAAGAGCTGAAGGGTCAAAACATAAATTAGAGTAGCACATGGCAGGGCTGAACATCCAGGCTGTGTAAGTACTGACAGTGCTATTATGCTTTAGTAAACCCTTAAACAGTGTTGTATGGAGTGGAGAGTCTGTAACCCTGGGAAAAGAGGTCATGAAGTAACTGATAGTATGGAATAATTAATAAATATTAATTAATAAATAATAAAATATTCATTCTTTTAAGCATCACCCTGGGAGCATGAGTCACAATGTGGCCTCACAACTTCTCATAAAAGCAGAGACATCATCACTTTTTGCAGCTTTGTCTGAAGGAGTTGAACCAGCTTTTTCCTCTCTGGAAGGTAAAATGTCCCACACATTTTAAGAGTTACTGGTTGTGAAGAACTTAAAATGGTTTGTTTTGTTTTGTTTTGGTTTTTTTTGTGAAGAACTTCATATGAAAGGTACTGAATATCATAAACAGGATCATTATTCTGCACACCACTGTGTAAAAGATGCAAATTGCCTTATGTCTGGAGTGAAACAGGCTGCAGGTGCCAGTCACACCTGCTGACTCCTGGGACTGAACCTGGAGATCCCTGCTCATAATAAAAATAATAATCCCAGACAAGAGGTGCTACAGGGAAGTCTGCATTTCTTGCACTGTGTGGAATGATAGCCTTACACATTACTTTTTTGGTTTTTTTCTCCAAGGTGCAGGCTTGAAAATCACAGTTCTATAGAATCATGGAATGATAGAATGGTTTGGGTTGGAAGGAACTTTAAAGAGCGTCTCACTCCAGTCCCCTGCCATGGGCAGGGACACCTTCCACTGGAGCAGGTTGCTCCAAGCCCCATCCTATGAGCCCTTATATGCATTTTGGGTGTCCTCTTCCAGGCACCACGGGCACAAATGTGTGAAGACAAGGACATCTCATAAGCACAAATTGCTTACTAGCAGTTTTGGATTGCTGGGTAACCATTTGCTTAGGGCAATTACCACTGATTATTTAACGGAATTGGAAAAGCAGAAAAACAATCCATAAAGGGTATGAGGGACACATTACTGTGTGATAATAGGATTTTACAAGATAGACCAAAAGAACTCAGTTCTAAACATGACTGTAGAGGTACAAAAAGAGATACAGATTTTTGCTACTTGTGATATTTCATGAAAAAAGCCTTGTATTGAGCATAAGATTAGGTTTTGGCTGATATTTATTTATGGAGGAGGATCTTGATAATTTAGAAAGTATGTAGAGTGCATCTAATTTTATTCCACTAGATACACACATGAGATTCTGTCTAAGCTAAAAGTAGCTGAGTGTTTTTTTGTCTAGACCATCTGTAGATGTAATTTTATCTTGCAGAGTACATGCACAGCCAATTGTAGCATGTGATGACTTGAGCCTCTTGTCCCCTCTGAGGGGCAGGAAGGAGAAAATGCTTCATCTCAGATCTATGGGCTGGATTTTCCCTCTCTCTTGGTCAGGGTTTCTGCTTTCTACCTCAGCAACCTTCCTTGCCCAATGACCTGAAGTCAGGTTTATGGGGGATTGTGACTCTGTTTTATTGTCCCTGCCCTTTTCGTCTGTAAAAGGAGTGTAAAGAAACCCATTTAGATCACATGGCTGCTGTGAGGATTATTACATTAAAAGTGGTTTTGGACTGTCGGTTGAAAGAAGGTCCAAGTACTGACTGGTATTAGCTCTGGGCTTTACTCAATTTATGTAATTAATTAAGATGATAACTGTATTTGGGGAAGAGTTTGATCATATGAAACTGCAAGGGCAGGAGTGGCAGAGCTGTGACACCCACACCACAGCTCCAGTCCTGCTTGTGCTTTGCCTGGGGGTTCCCCAGGGGGTTGCTGGAGCCCTGGGTCACTTCTGGGCTCTGCTGCTCCCCTTGCCCTCTGCCAGGGAGGGCTGTGATCTCCCACTGCCCCACTCTCTCACACATGGACATCTGAGACCCACTTTGTGGCTTTGGACAGCTTCTTGCTGCACAGCTGTGCCATTGCTGAGCCAAGCAAAGTGAGAATAGGTTATTTTGTTATTAGAACAAACCATGGGCTACTGGTTGCTTTCTTGTATGTCATTCCAGCTCTCCTAGAATCATGGAATGGTTTGGTATTGGAAGGTGCCTTCAAGATCATGCAGCTTCAACCCCCCTGCCATGGGCGCTGACACCAACCACTAGAGCAGGTTGCTCAGAGCTCTGTCCCCAGAGAAGCAGAATGTTCTAGTAATTATAACATAGTAATAGTAATAACAACAACAACAACAACAACAACAACAATGTAATGTTTTCTGCTAAATGGTATCCTAATTACTTTCAACAGTTTGTTAACAAGCATTAATAATGGCTTTTAAAAACATATTTTTATAATTGGAATTCTCATTCCAACAGTTCACTTTGTTGGAGTTCATCAGGAGAACAAGAAAAATCTCCTGGCTTAGTCCTGTTGGTAGTGAATGGAATGAAGCCAGTGGATTGCAAGATATGAGGGAAACTGATTCCTGGAGAAGTGGGGTTTTTTTGCCAAGATAGAAAGTACCATTGAATGAGGTGTCTGTGGGCACTGCTCCCATTTGTACAGGCATTTTGTGTGAAGCTGGCCAAACCTTGTTTGCTGAGCACTGCTTTTAATGCAGTTATAGATCTCAACTGCTGTGCGTCAGTGCTGGACAAAACCCTCTAATAATGATGACAATCTTTTATTTATTACCTACAAGTCTTCCATTCGAATGGACCCCCATTGTGTTGATTCAACATACAAAGTCTTTAATCTACAGAATTACAGCTAACAAGACCTTTGTTTGCCCTGAAGTCATAATATTTTCCTGTGAATCATCTTTGCATCTTGTGCTTTGGACAGCTGGAGTTACAGTGAAGGCAGTGTATAGCTTGGCTGGAGTTTTCCACCTCAAGGTGGAAAACAAAGGAAAAATTGCAATATAATCAGCTGGCCTAAAAAAGGGGTGTCTCTTCTGTGACTATTAACTAAGTAACATTGTTGGCTTGATTGAGAAATCCTTGATAGAGGGTTTTAACCACGTAAATTTGATTTCTTTGTTTAAAAATCCTGTACTTAGAGATTTAATTCAGTCACTTGATATCAGGTGTTTCCTAGGTAGTGCAGTCAGATGCTGTTGATAGTCAGCATGTTGTCAGAATGCTGCTACTTCCTTCAGAAGGTTATGCAAGAGAGCCATGTTACCAAAATTAAGAAAACTGAAATGTTAAAATGTGGGGATTGGACTCAGAAGGAGACTCTGAACTGCTTTTTATAACCTCCTGCTTCACTCTCTTCATATTGACTCACACCATTATGCAAATGCCATAAATTGCAATAAAATCAATTAAAGGGCTATTGAGTCTCATAAAAATATGTACCCATTAGTTTTCTGCTGAGAAGGTATTTCTGCTCTGCTTGTTTTTGGCCAAGGCAGAGAGGAGTGCACGGCACTGGGAGCACTGGTACCACGTTCCCACAGGGCACAGGTGATCCCTGTCCTGCTCACATCCTCTGAGCTGAGAATGCACAGCTGGGGAGAGGGCTTGTGCTGGGGGCCAGGGAGGCTGGAGAGGGATGTTTAATAAAGGCATGGAGTGACAGGACAAGGGGGAATGGCTGCAAACTGAGACAGCAGGGTTAGATTGGATGTCAGGAAGTTCTTCCCAGTAAGAGTGTGAGACCCTGGTACAGGATGCCCAGAGAAACTGTTTGCCCCATGCCTGGAAAGGTTCAAAGTCAGGCTGGAGGGGGCTTGGAGCAACATGGTTCAGTGAAAGCTGTTACTGCCCATGGCAGGGGGTTGGAACTGGATGAGCTTTAATGTCCCTTCCAACCCAAACCAGTCTGTGATTCTGTGATTTCCAGCCCTGCTCCAAAATCTGACCATGCAACCCCTCCTCCTCTAACCATGAAACTGCACCCCAAAGAAAAGACCTGAAACACCTGCCTGCAGGCTGCAAGACAATAATTGAGCCATAATTGGAGAGAAAATGTGGATTAAGAAGTAAGTCTTTAATACTTGTGTTTCCTGGAGAACTGTACCTGACTGTGCTCAAGGGTGTATTCTGATCCCTTCTCTGTAGTACCTTTGTCACAGAGAGCCTTGATTAATTTCTTAGGTTTTTAGGTTTTGGTCTTTCTTTCATCATGCTAGGGCAAACTCTACCTGGAAAAAAAAAGGGCTCTGCAGGATACTGTGCAGTGTCTGGATTTTACATTGCTTTGGGGAGAACTCCTGTAGCTAAAATCTTCACTGCCAGGCTGGGAAAGCTAATGCCTTTTCCTGCAGACCACAAGGACTACATCACAACAACATAAAAGTGATGCAGCAAATCACTGCAGTGCTCTGCAGTGCAGAATTGGTGCCATTTTTCAGTGCAAATAAGGTTTGCATGGACCCAGCTGGTACCTGAGCTCAACAATATCCCCTGTCAAACTCTTCTGTTCAGTCTTACTGTGGAAAGAAAGGGAGTCTGCTTTGTCCCATCATTTTGAAAATATAGAGCTCATGGTGCACTAGGAAATACCACCCAAAAAAGGCAATAAAAATTAGATGAAGGGAGGTTTATGTAAAATATGCATGTGCCTCTAACCCAAGAACCAAGAAATGTCATTCTCGGAGTGCTACTTCGAAGGAATTTTACTTGAACATGATTTAATGTAAAACTGGTGTATCTGCATTGTTGTACATAGCCCTATCTTATTTGGATTTAACAAGACCTTAATGTGAGTGTCCAAGGCCTGACCTGTCTGAAGGGTAGCTTAGGAGAAAGTGCAATTGCACTATAAATAATTCACTTCTGTGCCTTGGCTACCATCCACTGTAGCCCTTTTAATACCCCATAAACTCAAATGTACCATGCTATTTCTCTCCATTTCAAACTGCTCTCACAGGGACAGCAAATGGAATAGCACCATCAGACCATATGCTGTGGAACCCGGGGAGAGCAGGAAATTGCAGAGGTACCGACACGTGCTGGATTTTTCTGGCTGTTAAGTTCATGTGATAAAACACAGCTCGTTCCTCCACCTCTGTGTGATAGGCATTGGGAAAGTTTTAATATCACAACTTCTTTGTGGGATGCAATAGCATCTGCAGTGAGGAAGGAGAGTTCTCCCTGGGTTTTTTGGTGGGCAAAGAGTGTGCTGGTGCTTGTCCTTCCTCATCTGCTGCTGAAAGAGGGAGAAAAGAAGCCAGTCTCACCTGGCAGCTGTCCTTGGCTCAACAACTTAGGCATGATTATTTCTGAAGCCCTAGTGTTGCAGATCTGGCAGAAGTTTATGGGAATTGTGAGTGCTTCAGGCAAAAGATGCAGCTCTCTTTAAAGCACTGTAGTGTCCTTGTTTATCCCACATGTTGTGTGACAAAATTTTGGAGATGTTACCCAGCTCAGTTAGTGCCATGGAAAGAGAAGGGAGAGCCCAAGCCCTGAGCTGGTGTTTGCAGCAGAATCCTTTATCCATCTACATTTTTGGATTTAGTTAAAAAGGGGGGTTCACCACAGCCCCTGTCTGCAGAGTCCCAGAGTTATCCATGACCTGGCTTCTCCTTGCTCTTTCCCTCCCTCCCTAAAGGTTAGTGAGTGGATTTTGGGCTTGTGCTGGAGTGAGAGCACTCTGGCTTGTGGGCACCTTGAATTTACTGATAAAGAATCTCAAATGAGTTTCCCCCAAGCTATGAAATGCATGGCACCTCTAAGGCTATTGTCCAACCTGGCAGGAGACCTGCAATCCCCACTCTGCCTTGTACCAGCCTCCATTAAGCCGTGTAAGAAAAGTGTAAAAGGTGTAGTTCATTTTAGGGTCCAAATCTCAGGATGAAGTTGAAAGGACAAGAGCTTCCAGGAAGGCAGCCAGGATTTGTCTTGCCCTTTTCTTTTTCCTCTAGAAGAACAAACCCCTCAATTAGGACAGGAAAAGTAAAGTAGAGCCAGGGGGAAGAAACAAGCTAGAGCTGGAAGGGGAGAAATGCTGCTCCTGGGCAACAACATCTTTTTGAAGATTTTACAGATAAGAGGTTGCCTTGGGGCCTGGTGTGGAGGGGATGTCTTGAAGGATGATTTTGGGATTTGGTAATCCCAACCCCTTTCTAAATAGGCCTGGTATTCCTACTCCCAGCTGTACATTGGCCTCCCTTCTCTTAGTGTTAGTTCTTTTATTCCAAATTTCTCAAGTTATCAATTATTGCGAAAATGAGGTGTGAGAGCAAAGCTCTGTGTGTGTTGTTTGATGGCAAATTCCAGGTTAGGATGAAAGCAGTTTCCAAACCCAAGGAGCTTCCAAATTCAGCAGTGAGTCAGTTTCTTGGGTTTGCAATAATTTCAGCTCAGTTTTCCACTGCAGACTGCTTTCCTCAGCTGATTTTCTAACCAGGCTCTGCCCTCCAAACCCTGAAAATCACATATTACACCATAAGACCCCTCCTCTCACCACTGCAGCACTTGCATTTAGTGCAATTCTCTCTGGAGTTACTCATTGGCCTTGGTTATTACTGAATAAAATCTTCTCTCACCACCAGCTCCTTCTGTTTTCTTCTGCCACCAGTGGCAATCCAATGTTTGTCAGGTAATTGCAACTTCTGTGACCTGAGATGTGAAAAAGGCAATGGCAACATCGTGGAATGAAACTGAGAGGATGAATTGGGCACTGAGAAGGGAAAATGCACCTGTTTGCAGACAGTCAAGTAACCAAGAAAGGATGAAAATGAAAAAATCTGGGGATTTAATAGTGTGGTAGTGTGAGCAGTATGGAGGTGAGCCTCTGAACCCTGCTGCAGTTTCAGGCTGGGCTCCACCAGGATCCCTGGCACCTCCCTGGCTGGTGGCATGTCTGAGGTCACCTCTGAGTGGTTGGCTCTGTTGATGTCTGCACCAGTTAGCTCATCTTTGGAGACTGATGCTTCCAAAGGAAAGCAGACCCTGGGATGACTGGCATCCCTATAAGGGACTGGTGAGTTCTGCAAAATATTCCACCCTGCTTCTGACAACAGCATCACTTTTTATCACTTTGCTTGCTTTACTGTAGCTTTCCTGTAAGTTTTGGGGTCAAATGGGCCCCAAATGTCCCTTGACCCAGTGTGATTTTCCTCCACTTTGTGTCACAAGCTGTGAACGTCACATCCTTCTGTTGCAAAGTGACAAATCACTGCTGCCTTGTGACCATGGTGGAAGGCATGATTAGTATCCTGTTGCTGCTGGCTAGCAGCAGGTTTTTGGCATGTTGAAGGAAGCAAGCTTTGTAATGGGTTAATGCCTCCTTGTTCGTAAGCTTAACATTAAACACAAGCTTAATAAATTTGTTTTCTCGAAGTGGGGCCTGCAGCAAGTGACTGAGAGCTGGACTTTTCTAGGCCCTCTGCTTTCACTGGCTCTTTCTATAATGCTGTGGAAAGTCATTTAAATGTCTGCAGTATGTAAGTTTACCCAACTGTAAAATTGGGTATAATAAGGCTTGCTTACTTTACAGCTGAGGTTTAATTCAATAATGTTTGTTGTGAGTGTCAGATCTCATCTAGGAGGTATAATAGGAAAGGAGTTATAAATGGGCAGCATGGGTGATGTCCATTAGCAAAGTCATTGTTATAAGAAAAATCTCACTGGAACAGAACATAGAAATCAATCAGCAGCTGACAGAATCAGATAATGATCTTTCCTGTAAAACATAACCTAGCAGATAATGAGATGAAGGTGTTAGGAAGGGAGCTGGTGTGGCAGAATGACAAGTGTCACTGACTGCCTGAACCAGCCTATGTGCCAAGCACAGCCCCACACCAGCACTGTCTCTGTTGGGATGTACCTGCCTGGCACTGCCCAGCCCTTTGCCCTCTGCACTTGTGCAGGTCAGCGTGGCAGGGAGAGCTTGCAGGGTAAATCAGAAACCACACGGTGGCTTGGGAAACCTGCCTGCTGCACCCTCGTCTAGACCACACAAACAACAGTAAGAGCAATTCACTTATTTTAGCTCAGCTGCCCTCCGGCAGCTTTGTTGTGCTGAACAGCCCTGTTGAACAGTGCATGTCGTTTGTTTTAAGTGCACATTTATCACCTTCATGTGTGATTTATAATATGAAGCACATTCAAAGAATAAGGAGCGTGGTTTGTCCTGCCATAAAGGTCTTTGTGTTCGTGTTTGTGTTTGTGTTCTGAGGGCCTGTCTGCTGCAGAGTGAATCGTGGGGGGTTTGTGGGAGGTGCTGTTTGGCTGAAGGCTGTTTTTTATTAAACTGCTCTGTGTTATGTTAAAGGCTGGCAGACAGCCAAGCTGGGCACTGTCTTGGCTGGCACATGGAAAAATTCATTGCATCAAGGTGTCAAAAGTTCAAAAAGTGGTGGTAATGGGGTAATGAGGGATAAATTGCTCTGAATGGAGGTGAGAATAGAAAAGGATCAGCTGTGGGCAGTGTGCACTGGGAGAAATCCAGTTGTGCCACACCCAGAATCTGGTTCCAGCATGGACAGGCAAATGCTTTGGGGGTGGTTGGGGTAGCCATCCTTGCTTTTCTTCATCACTCAGGTGCAATCATTAATCTAAATAATCTAACTAATGATGTGAGAACCCAGTTTTGACTGTACCAGGGATGGTGTGGAACTAATGTTGTGCAAGCCAATGTGTCTCCCCAGCACTGCTGCCTGCAGAAGCAGCAGCTCTATCAAATGCTTTCACCAAAGGGGTTCCATCTCTAATTTGGCCAACAATTACTTTGTAACATGGAAGCCCTGAGGCCCGATAGGTCTTTCTTATCCTCCAGTACTCTGTGGCTTTCCTGCCTTGAGCGTTTTCTTTGTTTTCCTGGTTTTACAAACAAAATTGCCTTAGTCCAGCTGAGTATTTTAGATTTATTTGTGAACTATGTGGTGCTCAAATCACTTGGTGTGAGTTGTAGTAATGTCCAGAAGCTGTAGCTGTTTAAATTATAATTATCAGATCAATCAGGCAGTCTGGAAAAGGTGCTCCCAGAGAAAAACATTATTCTGGTTCTGCTTTTCAAATGAACTCAGCAGCTACTTGCACTTACTGTATATTACAGTCCTTTTTTGAATTTTATATTTCACGCTTCCACTACATAGCTCTTTGCTTTCAATGTTAGGAAAATGTGGCCCACTTCTCAAAAATCAGGGCTTCTAAGGGCTTCAATAAAATCTGACTTGCCAAAGAATTTCCTCTATAAAGGGTCACATCCTCTGCTTTTCTTTCTCAGCCTCTCCACAGTGGAGAATTCTGCTGGGATAGAACTGTCCCCCTGACTTTGATAGTTGCCATGTTACTCTTATAAGTGTCTCCTCTGTATATTAATCTTCCTGCTGCATGTTGGCACAAGCCAGGGACTCAGTGCCTGGGATGGAGGGGAGAGTTCCCCTGTGCCTGGCTTTGCACAGGGCTGTGATGGGGACATTACAGAGACTCCTGAGAGCTGCTGGCCAGGGACACACTGAGGGGCTGGGCTCAAATACCCCTGACAGATTCTGTGTAAATGCCCTTCAGCCAAGCCTCCCTCTCACTCACACAGTGGGTAGGATAAAAGATGGCAAGTGGGTAAGAGAGTGACAGGCTAAATAAGCAGACAAAAATGACAAGTTTATATTCAGCCAGGGCTCAGATTTCAATCTGAGAGCACAGTGCATTTCATTGCATTAAAGGGTAAGGGATAGGGCAGGTCTCATCTCTTTCACAGGTGTAGCTCACTGGACGTGGAGGTCAGTCAGCAGCCCCTCTGTGTGTGAGGACAGGGCTGGCCCTTCAGTGACACAGAGAACCCAGAACAAGACCCAGAACAGGACTGTGGCTCCAGAGACCTGGCACAGGTGAAACCTGCCCTCTGGGGATGGTGCTGATGGCACCATGAACGAGGAGCTCAAGCTGTGTCCACAGGCAGAAAGCAAGTGGGAATGCCTGGCTGGGCCAGAGGCATGGTGCCCAGCCAGTGTGATTCCCAAGAGATGGCTTAAAATTGAAGATAAATCAAAGGTCTTGGAGCTCAGGAATGGGCTGAATAATCTTGCTGCCAAAGGGAACACCACAGAGCTCTGACCAACAATTTCTTACACTGTTTCTCCCAACACTTTACTTCTACCATGGCATTCTGTTTAAAGGTGTTGCTGCTTCTCATACTTTCTCCCTCCTTATTGATTTTGAATGTTGCCTAATTTTTATCTCACTCTCCAGCTGACCTTTCACTTTTGCTCTTTGTCTTCAGACAATCTCTGGGTTCAGTTTGTCCTTTGCAAGTGGTGTTGGAGAGCCCACGTGTGCCCCCTGGTCTGTCTGTGCTGTTCATCCTGTTCCATTGGAGCACTGAGGAGTGTTCAGCTGCCAGCCTGGCTGTTCCCTCTCCCCAGCCTGCCAGGGACCAGCAATGCCCATGAGCAGGTTGTCAGAGGTGAAGCACAAACTTTTATGCACTCTCTGTAAGTGTTAATGAACCTTGTAAAGCAAAAGCTCAGTGAAGGATATCAAACCCCAGCTGTTCTCCCTGGGGAAGATAACCTGGCAGAAATAGCACTGCTATTTGCTGAAAGATTCTTCCTTTTCTAGGGCTGGTGTGGATGTACAGGAGGTACTTGCAGAGGGAGGTGCTCGCACAGGGATTGCTACCCTTGGATCAGTAGGTTCCTTCCAACATGGTGATGTTTCCTTTTAAAAATGTGTTATTTTCTCTCTTTCTTTTATTTTTTGTTTAAATCCCTCTGCCTGGTCACTGCCCTCAATACCCCTCCAGTATTCTTTCTGATGCCCAGGAGGGGAACCCAGTTTTATCCACCCCAGGGAGGCACACTGACAGAAACACAGAGCATCATCTGGTTCAACCTCCCTGCCCAGGCAGGCCCTTCCTGGGGCACTGCCCAGGACTGCAGCCAGGTAGGTCTGCAATATCTCCAGTGAGGGAGACTCCACAGCTGCTCTTCCCACAGCCAGATTTTGGAACCAGTTTGTGAGTCTGTACTGGACAGAATCAGATTTCCAGTAGTGTATCTCAGTGTGCTTCTGGAGAAACTCAGAATTTTGTTCCCTCCCTTGGCTGACTAGAGCTGACACAAACACTGCAGCTGACATTTTTGAAGTGATCACAGAGAGCACTTGGAGCTGAGCTGAAGGGCAAAATACAATATCCACTGCAGCAGAGGATGCTGCCAGGTGCAGATGGCAAGTCCTAGGACAAAGGCAAAATGAAAGATAGAGGAATGGAGTGACACTAAAAGGGAAAATCTCTTTATTTTGAAGTCAATAACAGAAATGTTAAGGCTAAGCAGCTTCTCTGAGTTAGTTATTAATAACCTACAAATGACAATGAACTGACACTGCCAGCCTGGCTGCTTGCAGCTCCCTTGGTGAGTATCTGTTGTGTAAGTTAAGATGGACATCTTTATTTGAGTTAAGTTAGAGGAGAGAGGTAGGGTTATGCTCTTACAAGCTCACCCTATGAGAAAATGATTCACCCTAATACTTAAGACAACAGAAAGCCCTTTAGTTCTCAGAGGAAAAAATGTTCCAGCTTTAAATAAAATATTTTTGCATCACAAAAGATCTACTAACATCAGTTATTTCTTTATAGTTACGAATTGTCACTGCTGTAATTTTTTACATTTGAGATTTCTAGAGAAATAGAAGATATTTCCTTTTGGTTCTGTTTTGCTTTAGTAAATTGCAAGTTGTAATTTAAGTTTCTGCATTCAGGTTTATTTCTGTCTCCCAGTGGGATAATATAATCAACAATACTGAGTATTGCTTTTGTTTTTAAGAGAGAATTGATGAACCAGCTCACCTACATGTCCTGTACGAAGTTTAATGAAATAAATATTTTAGATACATGTTTTGATAGTTCCTTTTTTTTTTCTTTAACAGTGAAAGGATATTATTTAGTACAAGAACCAAATATGAGAAATCCCAAAGGTGAATTTCTTACTGTACAAATTCCCAGGCAATAAATGAATGAATACCCTGTAAGTGAGGATGAGTTCTAATCTTTCTTCTGCAGATGAAATGCCTGTGGACTAGTCATGAGACTGAAAAAGGCATCTATGTCCTTCATCTTATGAAATCTTATGTAATATCTGACTGGGGATCACTAGATGGGCTTCAACACATCTTGAATGCATTTGATGGCCCATATGTTTAAAATCTGCTCATGTAGCCATATGCTGAAAACTTCCACAAATGCTGCTACTTCTTATTTTTAGGCTGTTTTTAAGTTTTAAGAAAATGACAGTCTAATGGTGTGAGCCCTGTTACTCCAGACTGTGCCAAGCATATTGTAGCCAGTTACTCCACAGTGACCCTAAAGAAATGGAAAGTGTAGGTGGGAATATTGAGGAAGCAGAGAGAGAAGCCTGGCAAGTGACTGCAGGGAGGGAAATGAAAACAAGTGTTTGGAAGGTGCTGTGGTTATTATCTTTTTCTTTTCTTGGTAACAATTGTGCAAAAATCTTAATTCTGAAAGGAAGGACATTATAATTGATAACCAAACTGTAATCTCTCTCTATAAAATGCTGCAGATCATCAGCATACAACTCTCTCCATATGCACACCACTATAACTTTATATTCTCATCTTTAGGGCTTGTTCATGCTCCAGAACAAATTAAGTCTCTTTCTGTAGAAATGATTAGATTATGGGCCTCTTTTAAGGTTATCACCTTCCCCTTCAACAAATCAGATTTGAGTTGAAACTCAGAAACTATCAGTTGTCCCTTCCAAAGTGGCATCACTGGTGAGCCATGGTGGACCAATTGCAAGACAAACAGATCAACAGGTGATAGGAATTCCCTCCCATACCTGCATGTGCTTGCAGTGGCTACTGAAGCTGAATGAATAATGCAAAGAAGTGTGTCTTTTCTCCTCCATTTCCTGCTCAAGAGTACAAGATATGCTCACATCGGGTGGGAAATGCCATTTCTCCCATTTTCCCCATCTCTTTGTGAAAGTACTGAGCAATTTACACTGAAACTGAAAGGGAGCAACCCAAAAGTGTGCAAAGGAAATAATTTTCTAAACTCAAATATATTAGAATATGAACCATGGCAATGTAAAATGTCTAATCCCTCTATCAGTGTGGAGTCTTTGGTATAAATGCTAAGTGGAAATGCAGATTTTAGACTGAGGACTTGAACCTGATGGAGGGTTACCTGTCTGATATGACAAACAGAAATAACCAGTGTTACAAGGGTTCACAGTTAGAAAAACTTTCTGGAGGGAGATTTAAAAGCTTGTGCTCCTGAATCTAAATCAGTATTTGTCCAGGTATGGGGCTAGCAAACATAGAATCATAGAGCTCTTTAGGTTGGAAAAGACCTTAAAACTCATTTAACTCCAACCCCCTGCCATGGGCAAGGATGCCTTCCACTATCCCAGGTTGGTCCAAGCCCCATCCAACCTGGCCTTGGACACTTCCAGGGATGGGGCAGCCACAGCTTCTCTGGGCAACCTGTGCCAGGGCCTCACCACCCTCACAGGGAAGAATTTCTTCCTAATCTCCAATCTAATGCTGCTCTCTGTCACTGTGAAGCCATTTCCCCTTGCCCTGGCCCTTGACAAACTCCAGCACAGCACAGACACAGCAGCTGGCTGATGGCTTTGGCTCCAGTGAGACATGGACTGATGAAATGAGGTTGAATACAGCAATCAGTAAATAGCTCAGTGTACTGTGCTCTCTGTGCCCTCTGCACTGACACCACAGAACCAACACACTGCTCTTGTGTCTGACTAAAGCAGTCTGAAGGGAATTTTTCAGGAGAGAGCTAGAGCCACCACAGCACAATTGGCAGACTGCCTCAATATGTCAAGGCCTCCAATGTGTTAAATATTTTGCAGTTTTTCTGCCAGTAACAAAGTTAATGTCCAAACACATTTTTTTGATGCTTAGGCACATTTCAAACATTCACCATCAGACTGATACGTCTGAACAAACAGAGAAAATTAATTTATAGAGCAGTTAGCAGAAATATTTGGAAAACATAAAACATGATTTATCTGCTATTTCCTATAGCAGAGTGAAGCTCTACATGGTCCCCACTGTACTGCTCTGTCCTGGCCATCCCCCAAGTCTCCCTGGGGCTTTACTGCCCGGTTCTGGCAAAATTGGGAAGAAATTTACTTTTAATTCAAATCATAATTTATAATATCCTTAGGCAATCCTTAGGAGGCCTTGGGGGCTCTTCTGGGGTTTGCAGCTTCAAAAAGCCCAGAATCAAGTTATATTCCATTTAACTCCATTAATATCAGTCAAACTATTTAAAGGATAGGTTTTTTTGTTGGTTTAGATTTTTATGCTGTAAAAACACTATTCAGACATCTCTAACAAAGAAAAAAGTTGTTTCAGCTCGTGCTGCAGGTGAATGTCTGTCATTTGAAGATCCATCCCATGATGAAACTCTGCCCAGTGATGGAGCAGGTCAGTCCAAGTGTCACCACTCAACATGTCCAACAACCTAAAATCAGACCAGTTCTCCCTCAAAGAGATGGCTAAAGGTCTGTAGGTCTGTGTGTACCTTTGGAAATGAGGGCTCTGACCACAGGGGCAGGACAAAAAAAAGAAGGGCCTGGGGGCTGGAGGTGAGACAGGAACCCTGGAACCCTCCTTCCTCCTTGCTCCTGTGATGCATGGACTGGCTGGGTGCATGCTAATTTGGGTGGGAATTGTTTAAGAGTTGCTCTATTGACCTGAAGGCAATTTTTTTTCTCAGTCTCAGACCTGAGGGAAAACGCAGTGAGAGAATTTGTGCTGAGAATTATAAAATGGAATAAAGGTGTGTGTGTGTGTATATATATATATATACACTTTGGCCTCAAGCAGAGTTTGAGTTGAGAACACGCCCCCCAGACAGCAGCTTTGATTTTATACCTTGGAGAGGCACCACAGTGCAGCAGGAGCTCAGCTGAACACAGAAGATATTTTGCAGCAACTTCTTGCCATGGGGGCCCCTCATGTGGGGGGAGCTCTGCAGGTCCCCCCTGCTCATGTGCTGTGAGGTTTGCTTGGGCACTGCACTGCAGCTTCCCTGCTTGGGCCCCAAAAAGTGAAGTCCTTTCATGTCTCTGGCTCAGTTTGCTCAGCCACAGGACTATCTGATCCCTCTTTGATATGGTTAATACAGCATCAGGAGGAGCTTCCCAGTGCCCTGGGATGAGTGGTGCCACACAAGTGCAGAGTACTTTTATATAATAAAGCACTTAATAACGAAGTGTGCCTCTCAGAGAAGAAAATCCATGAGGAACTCTGCTCTGGAGAGGGCACTTGGTTTTGTATTGCTGTCAGCACTCAGTGAATACCCTGGAGAGCTGTTTGAAATGAGTGTGATAACTTCCAGGGAGATCAGGGTACTTCCAGAGGGATTTTGCTCAGAAACCTGTGAAGCTTCTGTTCCTATAGCTTTTGACAGCTTATAGCTTTCTCTGTTTCTGTCATAATCATTCATTAGGTTTTGTCAAACTGTTCCAATTGCTATAGCAACTCTAATGAAATCTTGCTCCCTAAATAGCCACACCAATTTTATCAGGTCAGAATCTGCCCTTTCCAACTAATTTTGACCATACTTTTTTCTCAGTAGAGAGTTTGCAGTGAGAAGGAGCCCAAAATTATTAACCCAAAAGTTTTTTTCTCTTTTCAGCTTAACCCAAATGTTTGATTTTGTTATTTTTTCTTAAAATCATGCATGTAGTCCACAAATGTTTATGGAAAGACAAACCCTCTGGAGAAGCAAGCCAAAGCACATTTCTTGTTCCTGTGATGCTCTCGCTGGCTGACCTGAGGATTTGGAGTAAGACAATGAAAATGCACCATCATTATAATCCAGCAGGTGTAGGATAAATGCCCTGTAAATCCAGGGAGAGGGTGTAGTGTGTATTTATGATAAAATCTCTACTATTTCACTGCAGTGAGATCTGATCTGGCTTGAATTCAAGACACCAACAAGGCAGTCTATATTATATTTGCAGCACCCTGAGGCATTTAGTCACCCTTTTCCCATGGAAATCCAGGACAGAATTTTGCAGTACCTTTGCTGGCACGTGAGCAGGTCTGTAATTGAATGGTAAAGGCCTCTTTTTACTCCTTTCCTTCTGGAATAATGTCTTCTGTGCAAAAGCAAGATTTTCTTCCAGTTTCTGCCAGTGAATGAGCTCTGTAGGTGGTTTAATTTAAAATAATTTGTTTAAGTTTATGGGTTGGAAGGAATAAGATGAAAATAAAAGATGAGTGGCATGCTCTGCCCTGAGTTTCAACTATGGCCAAACAGCATCAATAGATATTCCCCAGCTGGACAGAGATGAAATTACTCTCTTTGGCTGGACAAAGAGTTTTTTTGCTAGACGAATGACTGAAGCCATACCCATAACTGACAGCACCCTAATAATAAAACCAGCATATTTCACAAGTTTTGAACAGAAAGCAGGGAAATGGGGAATGAATTTGGCAGCTGAAATAGTCTGCCTGATGTGTATTAAGGTACTTTGAAAGGGTATTGTGAAATTTCCATTATATCTTCCTACATTTTACATGAGCAGACACCTTCTTCTTGCCTAGCTTGTATATATTTCTCCACAAAAGGAAATGAAAAAACTTTTTCCTTACTATTGGAGAAAAATGGTCAAACACCCTCTGAGACAGCAGCTATGTCCCCAAATCAGAAAACTGTGTAATAAGCACAATGCTATGAAGTCTGGGCTAAAGTACTGTTTTCATTTGGCTTGCAAACCCTCATCCATTTCCACACTGGAATTTCATTAGGGGTGGGATTTTTGAAGATATTTAAGGAATAGAGTAGAGGCAGAGACCCAAGTTTTGCAACTGCACCATGCAAGTTTCATGCTTTGTGTTTCCCCTGTTGCTCCTGTGCTGCTCAGCCCTGCGTGCCTTGGTCCCACGGCTTTGGTGGTACATTGTGCTCGTTGTGTGCCCTCTGATCCCTGTGCTGCCAGAAGACTCAGCACAATCCTTTGGGAGTGGCAGTTCAGGCTGGATATTGGGAAAAAATTCTATACTGAAAGACTGATTAAGAATTGGAACAAGCTCCCCAGGCAAATGGAGGAGCCACCATTCCTACAAGTGTCCAAAAAAATGAGTAGAGATGGCAATTTCAGATATGGTTTAGTGGGCAAAGTGGTATTTGGTGAAAGGTTGAACTTGATGATCTTGGAGTCCTTTCCAACCTTAATGATTCCATGATTCACCTACCCAGAGGATGGCACAACTCAAAAATCATTGCCATCCTCTGTAGAATCTTGCCCTATGCTCTCAAACAGGCATGAGGAGTTTGGGAGGCAGGAGCAACATTCACTTTATAATGGTAAAACATGATCAGGATGCAGCAGGACTCAATAACAGAAGTAAAGTTGAGTTGGAGAAGCAAGGGGATGTCAGTAACCTGGCAGCAAGAACCCCTCCAGCTGATAACCTTCATGAAGCTGCCCTTGGTAGAGCACTCACTTGCCTGCAGCTGTTTTTAATTTCTTCCACACTCTGCTGAGATTTCCATCACCCACCCACACTTCCTGTGTTTAACCAGCACACAGAGCTTTCTGGAGATCAAGATTTGTATTGCTCTGGGGTTGCACCATGTAAATACCATCCAGCCAAAGTCTGACCCTGCTGGAAGTGGTCCATTTGTAGGAAGATGGTGTAGGTGAACATAAGTATTTTGTAGAAATCCACAGCTTAAGAATTGTTAAAACCATTATTATTTTGCATTGCAGACTGGTAGCAACCCATCAAAAGAAAGGAAAAGGCTGGAGGCAGGGGTGCTCAGATTTCTCTGTGAGAGCAGATGCAGAGAGAAAGGTCTGCAGGGCAAAGTCAGGGGGATCACGTCTGAAATCAAAGCAGGGTCTAATTAAAGTGAGAGTATTTTGATGCTGGGGGAATTTAAGTATAGGAGATAACAAAAAGCCAAAAAATATCTCCAGAAGCAATGTACAGATTCAAATGGTGATACTTTAGTGACTGACAAACATGGTCTGTGATGAAAGACAGGAATCTGATTTCCAGCCCTAGGAGGTTGGCAGTGCCACAGTGTTTGACGTAGTTAAGACAGACTTTGAAATTCTTCTCAGAAAAACACACTGTCCTCAATTCTCTACTCATGTGTTCAATTAGCAGTTTGTTCACTAAATATTTTATAATAATCTCATGTCGCCTCCGAGTCTTACAGGAAAATGCTGGTACTTAGGAACTCTGCTTCCTTGCATTACAGAATTTTGATTCCTTTTGTAATTTTCCTGAGCTTATTCTACATTTAATAAGCTGCTCTGGCTGACTGCATCATCTGAAATCTCTGCAGTTAGCAAATGCTGCTCTTCTTTAGCTTCTGCTGATCTTGACAAGCAACCTGCTCACATCACTTAAATCACTAATCCCATGAAATAACTCAGTGTCACTCTCCAGAGTACATAAAAAACCCCAAACAAAACCCTCATCTAAAATGTAACATTAATCACAGAGAACAGTTATACATTCAGTTTTAGCTACAGGGAATGAAAAAGCCCAAACCTCTCAATTTCACTCATAAAAATCTTTTTAGTTGTGAGTTTCACAAAATGCTGTCTAATTCAATGCATCCATGATGTTAAATTACCATTTACCTGTAACTCTTGTACCCACAGCCATTAAATCTCCCTCAGCCTATGCCTGCCTCCTCTGGGAAGGTGATAGCATTTCTTCCTCTCCAAGCCAGAAAGCAATAACTTCTTCCCAGCATTTTTTTTTCTGAGAAAGGCACTACAGAGGAATTGAGACATCTTCAGTATTGATTACTTGAAAATAAATGTTTTGCTGGCTAAAATAATGCCCTTGATATTTTCTCTTTGCCAAACCACATTTACTTTTCTAGTCTTACTTAACTAGAATTTTTCCCACATCTGTTGCAAGAAATTAAGGATTCATATTCTGGAAACTGTGTTTCTGGAGATAACTTCTGAAACTGGGAACATCTTCCCAGGAAGAAGGACTCTCTCCTGTACACCCTCTGTCTCTCCAGGAATCCTTTGGGATGTAAAAGCTGTCTGGGGGCAAGTTTCTAATCATCAGGATTTCAAGGAACTTGGGTTCTTCTTAAGTGTCAGCAACTGAGCACAGATGTCTGGATTGGCAACCATTCTGAACCCAATTAACCCAGTTAATGGCACTCCAGCCCTTGGTGAAGTGACAGATTATTGCAAGCAGACGTGGCACAGCCACTCACCCCTGGCACGTGCCCTTGTGTCACTGAGAAAGTAACTGGAGGAAGGAGCCACCAAGTGATTAACTGTTATGATATCGTTAATTAAGCAACAGCAGGAAGTTTGCCAGAAAAGTAGAACTGATCTTCATCTATTTCTCTATCCTGTGTTTGGCACTGTGTTATTGTATTACATAAAACAGTCTCAGTGCAGTATCTGCACAGCAACTTCAGGAGGTGATGTGAACATGAAGCAAGATGAGAGATTCAGGAGGTGTAACCTTGCCTGAATTGAATAATTCTATTATAATCCACATAACTGGAGTGAATGTGTGGCAAATTCAAATCAAACAGCTCCAAAATGTCACTGGGTCTCCCATTTCTGCATCCCTATGATGGTGGGTGTTGTGGATTTTAGACCAGGACAGCAAGCTGGAGCAGCCAGGAGTTGTACTCTGTCTGGGTTGGACAACTTGAGATGTGCTGATTTGCAAGATTACACTCCCAACCTGCTGTTGCAAAGCAGTGAATGGTTCTCAGCTTCACAGGGGCTGCACAAAGTAGGTGAAAGAAAATAGCTCATTTTTTAAGTAGATCTTCCTGCAATCCCTTCTGTCTCTTCTGTCTGGGTAACAACAGCTACAGCTTATGTGTGTTACTTATGGATCCTTGCAGTTTTACACAAATGGTTCATTTAATTTTACCCAAATTAACCAGCTCAGGACTCCTGCCACCCTATTCACTAGTTCAATTTCTCCCCGGATTTGAACTACTTTTTTTTCTGTGCTGTACCATGAGACTCATTTTGCTGAGGGTTAATCTCAGTGGAGAGCTGTGGGAAATGGCACAGCTAAGGAGCAAGCTGCTGTTGCAGAAAGAAATGCTAATGCCATGTTTCAGAGGAGATTTTAAGAAAACTAAAGATAATATCCTGGCCTGTGTTATCCATTCAGATAAAACTGAGTGTAATCCTACTCCTATCGCTGCACCACTAAATGTATTTAAAGGAAGAGATTTATTTCCCCTCCTATTATCCTTCTTTTCTCCTTTCCTCTTGCACTCCATGCTGCTTAGAAGTTCAGAAATGAATAGTTTAGCAAGAAACTTCTGCTCTCCCTCTCCTCTCTGGGAAATTTCTGGGGTAATGTTCATGTATTTCAATGCTTCCTTCCCTCTACTATTACAGTTCAGGACTTCAGGGATCTGTTTTGCAGGCAGGCTTTAAAGGTTACTCCCTTTAGTACCTTAATACTTCTTACTCTAAGGTTATTCTGCCATTTTTTCCCTTAGAAGTCTCCAGTTTTTGTTTTAAATGACAAATGTCTCTTCTAGCCCTTTTGAAGAGACCTTGTTGTTTTGCTCTGCTTTTGCAGCTCTTTGTGTTACCACATCCCAGTTTGATCACAACTAACTACAGCAATTATTATGAATTCTTTAGAAGTTCTGCTAATTTATGCTAATTTAGAACCAGCAATGAGTGTTGGCCATGGTCAAGTAGGTCTTTCTGCATCTTCATCAAAATTCAGGCTTGAGCCTATTCTTGGTATTTTGAATAAATTTTTTTGAATAACTGAGAAATTGAACCTTGCCAGGACAATAATGCTCATTATGTAAATTCTAATCCAGAGCAGGCAGCATCATTTGGATTTTGAGTTGACAATTTTCTCTTATTCTCTGCCTTCAGGACAGCATGACCCACCACTTCCTGCTGTGCTGAGATCTCTGTATCATTTATCCCTGTGAAAAGGGAAGAATGTAATAAATTTAATATTTGAATTCATGATTTGTTGCTTAGCGACATATGTCATGAAGGAAAATATTAAATGCAGTAGTATTGCATGATTTATGTAACCAACTGACAGTCCAAATATTAAGGCTTGAACATTGACTATTCATGCCGTGTTTGCATGAACTATTATCTACAGGGGGGAATGTCAAGAATAAATTCAACATCTTCTCTTGAGCATTTTTAAGCAAATAAATTATTAGTTAGAATACTTGGCTTTGTTTTATGATTAAATCCCTAAGTGTGGTTGTACATAGAGTAACTCTTGGCTTGAAATTTTCTCACCATGGTGATGGACAGATTCTGCTCTCTAAATTCTGCATATTAGAGTGAGAGTCTGTACAGAGACAAAGTGTGCTTTAGGAAGGGAAAGAATTCACTATTGAAGTAAAATACCTTCAGTTCCTCAGGGAACAGTGGAAGTGCATTTCCCTGTGTACCCAGTACAAAATATCCCCAGGACAATAGGAGAGGCTTTTCTCCAGAAGAGCATATGCTTGGGAAGCTGAAAAAGAAATGCCTTCACCATGACAAATGTACAGCAGCACTTAAAAAGCAATGTCTCCTGAAATAAGGAGATTTGCAAAATAAAGGGCAAATGCATTTTATCATTTCTTCGGATGAAATGATACTAAGATTTTAATTTTCAATTGAATGTGATAAATTCTTCATTTTAGGCAATAATATATAAATTGAAAAGATTTATTGATTCCCCTAAAATGTACATTCCCATACTACAGCAGGCAGTCTGTTCTGAGCAGTCATCAGACAGCTGAGCTGCTCTTTTGTGTCCATTTTTGCACACAAACTTGCTGTAGCTCAAGAGTATGATGCAACATCCAATGAAGTTAATAAGAATATTTCAATAGTTTGTATCAGGCCTTTAAACACTAAATATAGTTTCTAAGTGCAGCTTTGTGCAATATCCCATTTGTTTTTATTAATTTTAAGCTTATTCTGTCCTACATGTCAGGAAAGGATTTACACTAATCTGACAAGTACTGAATGATTTGGTTTAAATGGGCTACTGCTTTAGTGTTTGGGAAGAAGACAAACCATGTTATGTGATAGAAGACTGAAATTTAAGCCAAGTCCCAACATTTTTCTTGTAATTTTAGTTACTTTACAAAGGCAACTTCCCATCTGTGTCTTCATACATATGTGAGAACAGTGCAAAAGCCTTCCTTCCTCAGCAATGCCATTCTGAGCTGTGTCATTGAAGAGGATTTCTTTCTTCACTTGTTTATTTATTTATTGATTATTTTTATTCTAGTGTTCAAAAAACCAACTTTGCAGTGTGATTTAGTGGACATGGGAATGTTTGGTCAAAGGTTGGACTTGATGATCATGAAGGTCTTTTCATACCTTAATGATTCTGTGATATAGCTTATTACAGGATGCTGCCTTGAACATTTTTGTGCATGAACTGGAATATGTTTTTTCAGCCAAATGTCATTTGAACTGAGTCATGCAACAAAGCTGAGACCAGGGGTGGATAAAGCAATGATATTTAGGGAATTGTGCATGATCTTTAACCAGTGCAGCCTGCAAGCCCCATGAGAGCAGCTCTGCTCATTCATCTGGAATTCATACGGAGGCCTGAAGTAACATCAGGGTTTTCCAAGGACCAGCGACTGACTTGCCTGAAGAGCTGAGTCATTTGGCCATAACAATCAGGTCTCAGATTGACTTCATGATGAACAGGACTCTGTCACAGGCAGGTAAACAATCTGGGAGCCTGTTTGAGCAGATGAGCTCCACCATGACTCAGGCAACAAGGAAATATACTTTACCTGCCAAAATACACCTTTGTTTCTGAGCTGGCATCATTCAGTATGATGAAAGATCAGCTTGTTAGAGGAGCAGGCTGCACTCAGAGAGCCAAAGAGGCTGGGGCTGCTCTGCACAGCAGACCTTGACCATGATCCATAGCTGGGCTGGAAAGGAACTGGAGAAAGGAGATGGGCTCCTCCATCTGGCGTTGTGGAGCAGGGAGTGAAGGAAAGGATGGGTTTCCCTTTGACAGCAGGAGGTAAGAAGGGCAAACACCTTTTGGACACTGTAACCTAGGGTGGAGAGATGTGTTTGGCACATAGAATCTGTTCCAAGATACCTGTTCCCTCCCTGTGCATCTGAGGGATGTTACTTAAGGTTTGAATCAATGAGGTTTCACTGCATGTGGCAGATTTCAGCTTCAAGCATAGAGTGAAGACATTGAGAAAATGCAAGTTTACTGGGCAGTTGGAGTAATTTTTCTTGGCCCATGTGTTTTTACTTGGCAATAGGAATACAGTAGAGTATTATGTGTTTTGGAGAAGGTATGGACCTGTTTGGAAGGATAACATATAGAAACCTTCTGTGAGTGACTCAGGTTTTAGCTTCAGTGTCCTCAAAAGCTGTGAATTATGACTTTTTACTGCACTTCAAGGGTCAGAACTCTGTCCTTGTCTCTACCTCCTTGTTCAGAAAAAAAAATGGTCTCCTACCTCTCATCAGTGAGGTTTTCCAGTTCTGATGCCAGATTGCTTCATTCTCTTCTGTCTTGTAATGAACCTCTGTTCCTTTCTCTCATTTTCCCCCTTTGCTGTTCTCCCTCTTCCCGGGCTTTATTACCAAGGACTAAATTTCTGAAGTGTATTTAAACACTTAAACGTTTTTTGCACCTGCCTGAATTTTTTTCCCCTACTGTGATAAGGATATAGGCCTAAGTGATTAATCTGTCTTCTTGAATAATGACAAAAATGTTGCATCAGCATGAGAGGATCTAACCTTTGCAAAATTCCCCCAGGAGCATCCACTTCTGCTGGGGATTTCACTGCCAGTCAGAGCAGTTAATAAAACAGAGAAAGCCAATAACACTGCCAGAAGTTTTTGCCACATAGAAGTCAGAGAATCAGTTAGAGGCTGTCAAATGTAATGTATGACATTATTAATATGAAGAATTTCAGATCAAAAAGGGGCTTACTGTCCCAGCAACTGGGTCATGTGGAAGTGGCTGAGGAAACGGGGAGTCTTCAAGTGGAACTTTTAGAGAAGAGTGCTTGGGCAGACTTTGCAAAGTCATTAATCTCAGTGTTTCAGGAGGATGGGAAAGTGAAAGACAGGAGAGGAGATATTCTAGCTGTAATGCTGGATGTCTTTTAGCATTTGGGCTCTGACCTCTTCAGGATGTGGGAAGCCTTTCCCTTCTGGTGAGCAGTGTGGGCTGCAGGAGCCTGGACAATGCTGAGGAACAGGGTAGGAGCCTCCCCAAATACCCACCAAGTCATCTTGGCTGGCTGCAGTGCCAAGGCAGTGACACCATGAAACGCAATCAATGTTCTCAACCTTGCCCCCAGTACTTTTTCTCTGCTCTTTAAAGATGTGACACTCTGAAAACATGGGCTTAAACCGTGCAGGAATTTACAGTGCCTGGTAAGAATTCATTACACAGTCATTTCATAAAGCCACAGACTGTTTATTTGTTTAAATATTTGTCTTGTTTGTTTCATAGAAATGATCCCAACCTTATTATCTAAACACGCTGTGTAATTTCATCTCTCAGCTAGTGGGATGATGCTCTAGGACAGCTGCTTGGAAAGCTGGCAGCTTAGAGAAATATTCATAAGGCATCCTGAGCCTAAAAATGCCTTGGTAACCTATGGAAGCACTTCAACAGCTTCTGTTGAGTGCACAATTTATTTGACAAATCCCATCTTACTTTCTGTGTGTGAATTATCTACCAAAACAGTTGCCTTTTAAAGCATTGGTCGCTTTAAATGATTTCTCAAATCTGTGTAGATTTTCTTGTTGCTCTTTCATGTCAAGATATTTCTTTGAGTGCAGAAGGGATGAGCTGTGTTCCTGGTAACCCCTCATTCCTTGACTGACCATAACCCCTGGAAGCAAAATTTGCTGCATATGTTTGGCTTCAGAAATGTCTTTGCATGAATGCTTGCAAGTTCCCTGGGCAGGTCTGTGGCTGTCCCTGGTACTCTGGGCACCCCAGGCACCCCAGGAACCCCAGGGACCTGGATCCATCACCCTGGCCCAGCTGTGGGCTGTGACTGGGTAGGGAGCCACGAGTCCTCACAGGGGGTGAGGCTGAGAAGGAAAAGTGCAAAACCTGGTAATAGTTTTGCTTATATAAGCTCAGCACCAGGTTTGTGTAATCATTTTAAAGCAAAATTGATTCTTATCCTGCTGTGTTAGAGGTTTGTATTTAATTTAATTTAATTTTCTTATCTTAAGGGCAACTAGCACACAAAAAAATGATGATTCAGGTATGGTCAGCTGCTTCCATGTGACTTTTGCAAGGAGCAGTATTGCTGCCCCACCGCAGAGGAGTGAAGGGCAGTTAGCAAAGTGATTAACAACATAAATCTCCATTCCTTTTAACCTCTAATAGCTTTGACAGGAATACCAGTAGATAATAGGTTTTAGTTGGCCATCAGGTTGGTGGGGGTTTTTTTTTTTGTTTGTTTGTTTTTTTGTTTGTTTTTGGGTTTTTTTTTTTTTTTGCTTTCTTTTGGTGTTTTTGGGTTTTTTTGTTTGGTTGGATTTTTGGTTTTGTTTTTGTTTTTTTGGTTGGTTTTTTTTTGGTGGACCACGTTTTATTTTTGTAAGTATATCCCTACCCCAGCAGTATTAACTGGTCAGACACAACTTTATTTTCTCTCATGAGCAGGAAGGAAGGTCTGTGACAAAATACCCAACTGGAAAAACTCTTTAGTACCAAGACATGGATTCATCCCATGAATACTGAGACCTTTCCCTTTCCCTCCCTTCCCCTCTGTCCTTCTCCCCATTGTGTCTCTGACCACTCTCTATAATTGAGCTGTGAAATAAGAGGAGATTTCTCTTTCCAAGTAAAGTCAGATGAAGTGTTCCTCCCTGGAGCCCAGGGAATCGTTACTTTAATATTTTGTGTTTGATGTAAATCTCTCAGCACCAGAAGGGCACTGCTACAAGCTGCACCTGTATCCTGGGCCATCTTCTTTAACTCCTTCATTGTGATGGATCATGTGTAAGATAGCAGGAAAAGCCCATTTTCCCACAGGAAGGTTTCCCAGCTCTCTAATTGGTGATTTTTTCCCTAATTACAAATCATGGGCTGTTCATCAGCTCCTGCCTGAATCACAAAGTGATTTTGAAATGTCTCAGCAACTCACAGGCAGCATGCCCTTGTACCAGGGGAAATCAGAGAGTATTTACTTCCTCAGATACTTTCCCTCATAATGTAATCATGCAGCTTTTCAACAAGGATTTAAAATACTTGTTGACACAGCGAGGAAGGTCTGTTCTACTTTTCATCCTGGTGATGCTTAGTGTCTTTAGGGGCTGCTGTATTCTCCAAGAGTCTAAACTTTCAAGATTTTAAAGCTCTTTGTGCTAATAATATTTGTCTTGTAACGCTGTCTTTAAAAAGGTAAGAGTGAAGTGCAACTGGGAAAGGTTGTACCTGGAAGATTGCTTCTGCTATGCAGAGCAAAACACCGACTGTTCTTAACTAAAATTTGAAGTGGCATATTGAATTAGATTTTTCTCAAGATAAAAATCATACAGCATGCTTTCTGTGATGTTTTTATTTCAGTAGCATCAGAGCATCAAAATATTACTGCCTGCTGATCATCGGATAAAAATTATCCAGCATGCCTTGAGTGAGATAATATTGAGTGCATAAAAATGTTTATATTTTCAGTAAATCCTTCCAGTGACGGCAACACTAATTTGGTTACTTTAAATCTTGTTTGATTACAATAAACGTTTTGGCAGCAGACCTGCAAGAACCAATGCAATATGATGCAGGAGACCCACTCACAGTATTTTTAGTTAAAACCAATGGGGATCAAGATTTTATCCTTCAAGGTGTGAGGCACCACGTGTGGCTCCAGTGTGGGACTGAACTTGCCTTGGGTTTGGTGTGAAAAGTATCTGGATGATGAATGAACACACTGGGCCAGCTCAGGGCTGTGTGCTGGCCCTGGGAGGGGAGAAATGAGACCTCACCAGGATCTCAGTGCCACCAGAGAGCCTTGACTGCATTTTTTTTTTTACAAGGACATGTAGTGATAGGACAAGGGGGAATGGCTTAAAACATAGGAGAGATTTAAGTCAGATATGGGGAAGAAATTCTTCCCTGTGAGGGTGGTGAGGCCCTGGCACAGGGTGCCCAGAGAAGCTGTGGCTGCCCCATCCCTGGAAGTGTCCAAAGCCAGGTTGGGCAGGGCTTGGAGCAACCTGGGATAGTGCAAGGTGTCCCTGCCCATGGCAGGGGGGGTGGAACTGGAGGACCTTTGAGGACTCTTCCAACCCAAACCATTTAATAATTCTATGATTTCCTGAGAAAAAGATATTACCTGAAGCCCATGGTCTGGGATCAGTTTAAAATATGTCTATTTTCTCACCTCACAGGCTCTGAGTGTGGCTGAAGAGATGTGGAGCTCCCCTTCTGAAAGCTGGTGTCCCCTCCTTTGCTGTGGAAGATTTATAACAAAGTTTTGCCCAGAAATGAGTAAAAAGCAATGGTCCATCCACATGCCTTATGAATTCCAGATGGAGAGAACTGACTTGTCCCATTCCGTTTTGCTACAGTGATGCACAGTGTGAAATGTCAGACTGCACATTTGCCTCATGACTGCTAAGATCAGTGTTAAAAAGGGGGGATTTAAAACAGGGATTGCTTGAACCTTCAGTTAATATTGGATTCGTGGCTGGAGCCATGGCTGGAAAGATCTGTGGTGTATCTTTATGTACACGGATGATAGTGCTCAGAAAGTACAGGGGTGCTTTTTTTTAAAGGCTTTCTGGAAATTATCACCAAGATGACCTATATGGAGCAATTAAGGTTTTAGCAGCTGATTGTGCTCTACAGCAAGAAATAGAAGTTGTTTTCACTCTGAAGGTGCAATACCACATTGGGGTACCTGGCCCTCTGCACATGGTGCTGGGGTCTGGATCCTCAGTCCCAGCACTACCCACAGCTGCAACTGGTGAGGAGCACCCTGTTTGTCAGAAAAAGAGACAAATCGCAGGATTTTTTCAAATCTTTCCAATGTATCTGTGAGCATGAATGACACTACTGTTATCTCACTGGGTGTTAGAAGCGCTACCTTTTTATATCTTTTGGTTTTCAGCTGTATTTCTTCACTTGAGCAGAGAAATATTTCTCATGCACCATTGTGAAGAGATGAACCCACTGTTTTTGGGGAAGGGGGTGGGGTGTCTGAGAGTTCCCAGTGTTGCTGGGACCCTTTGTAATACATGATTTCTGTCTTTCTATGAAGAGGTACCTCTTTAAAACCTGAATTAAAATATGCCATGCAGGCAATGAACAGAGGAGAGAATAGACTGGAAGCTCTGTCTTGGAGGCAATACTTCAAATATTGGAGAAGAAATTGCATCTGCAGTGGTGGGATCCCTGACCTGGTGCTGTCTGGAAAAGGGCAGTGATGCCAAGGTTGTCACAGTGAGCAGGGCACAGGAGGGAGCAGCCAGCCCTATGTGTCACCCTGCTTTTTGCAGGGTTCCATGTTTGTAATTTTGTAGTAGAAGTTCCCATGAATTTTCTATAAACGCAGTCCTTACTTTCCTAACTGGCCAAGATTCTTTTGAACTTTTAGATTGTTTTTCATTCCTTTCCCCTAAGGCGGAGAAAGATGATTGACCATGTCTTTATCCTGTGAAATTATAGAGGTGTTAAGCTCTTTGTCCAATCCACCATTGTCCTAAGAAAGATATGTAAATGAGAAAATAAAGAAGGGCAGGCCCCTTTTGTGAGGTCCTGCCTGGTGGTTTGGACTGCTGCTCTGAAGCCTGCGTGTTTCTGTCGTAGCCAGCAGTGCAACAACCATGGGCAGCTCCAATGCCCAGCCTTGTTTACTGCTGGCCCTGTGGTCACCCCGCAGTGACAGAGCAGCAGGATTAAAAGAGGAAGCAGAATTAACACCAAATCAAAATATCAGGCGGAGAATTAATCAAGGAAGGAAACTCTCTGGATTTATTACACTGAGCATAAATTCCACCCAGATGGCATTACTGAAACCAGACGAGGAGATGGGTATGACTGGAACATTGGTCATTTTTAAAATGATTTATTTAGTAAAATCTGATTGGGCTGAAGGGGAGGGTCAGTGACACTGGCAAAGATATTGTTCCTTGTTGGAGCTAGTGACAGCTCAGAAGCAAGTGACCTTCTGGCACTAGAGGTTAAAATATGAGAAAGCATTGAGTACTTCTTACAGCTGCTACCAACCCCACATAACACCCCCAGAATAAGCACAAGTGGCTCAGCTTCCCATCTTCTCTAACACAGCCCCTGTCATGCTACAAACACATACAGGCCAGTAAAAATTAGAGACTGCCAGTTTTCAAAGTGTTGAGTCCTGAGAAAATGCAGCATTTAGACATTATTGTAACAGATCTGGAGAATGCAATCACCAAACCAAAATGTAGCACTGGCTGAATGAACATCATTGTGATTTTGCCATTTCCAAGCTGGGTCTTGTGTATTTATGGGTACAAATCCCACAGCACGTGTGTGTGCAGGTATCTGCAGAACACACACACACACACAGAGACAGAGTGCATTGGAACAGCTGGGGTCAAGAAGCCAGTAAGGACTTTAAAAAAAATCAATGTGAAGGAATTTAAACCATTCCAATTATCGTTCATGTTCTTTTGGTTTCAAACCTATTAGCAGACACCAGGGAATTAACAATTAGGTGTTCAGAGACTGAAGGATAGGTCAATTTAAGAATAAAGAGGTTGATTATCTAGCAAAAGATATCAACAGAATCTCATTTAATTCAATTCAAACATTTTGTTTTATTAGAAGTAGATTTGCTATGGTACATATCTCTGGTTATCCCCATAAAGGGACATTAAGGGCATTTTGCCATTAACTCTGCAAAGGAGGGTGAAATAGAAAATACAGCACAAGAATATCCTCTTGAAATTCTTATAAATCTGCAATGTTATATTTACAGATTCCAAGAAGATTAGCTACCCCTATGGCAGCAAGGAATGCCCACCATTACAACTGGAGGATACAAACACTTGGAAAGGGTTCATGCCTGTGCTTTGGTTTCAAGTTCAGTATCAGAAGATCAGACGGGGAGAGGATGGGACAATACTGGGTCTGTGTGTCCTCCTGTGGGTCACTGAGGTCTGGACACTGATCCTGTAGAACGAAGAGAAATCCTGGATTTCCTGGATTGGATCAGATCTGTATATACAGGTAGTTTATACAGATACCCATATAAAGTATACACGCACAAAGATTCCAATATGTTTGGTGGTGGTGCTTACTCCTGTGCTTTTCTGCCCAGTCCCACTTCCCCATGTCCCACTGGTCCCTGGGCAAGCTGGGGGGTCACTGCAGCCCTCACCTTTAGCTCATAGTCCTCTGCTGCTGAACACTGGGGAAGGTTCTCATTCACCAAAACCTGCATTTTTGTGTGACATTTATTTCAGTAGTTTGCTCTTGTTGTCCTTATTTTCATTGATGAGGACACAGACACGGGCCTGTGTGCCAATACTTACTGGGCTGAATCAAATGTGAAATGGTAACTTGGGAAGATAAAAGGCTTTCTAATGCTTTATTAATTCTTGAGTTAGCTGTTCCTGGTTCTGTCTTCACCTTTAAGTATTTGCATTAAGATCCAGATTCCAAGTAACTGGCCTCAGAAAAACATATGAAACAGGAATTTTAAATGGAAATGTGGAATGGAAAATGTGGCATTCTGGAGTTGGGCTTATCTGAGCATGCAGCAAAGATGCAGTTGTCTGCTAAAGCAACAACTCCACTCAAAGGACATTCAGCAGGGCAGGCTGGATGCTTTTTCTCTGCCTGGAAAATGCAGACTGCCTTCCTGCCATCTTCCCTTCATAATGCATTTTAATCAAGTCACAGGATGGTGAATTTGCAGTCAATCCAAGCCAGGAATCTATGATCTCATCGAAAATTATTTTAGAAATAGAAACAATTTAATACCTTCGTGTAAATTTATGTCCACCATGTAGTTGGGATTTAATATGAAATGTGATTTCTGTGCACCTGGATTGAAAGTGGATAAATAAAAGCAGCAGGAATATTTCAATTTGTTTTTTCATGGTCATGTGGGGGGTGTTCATTGTGTTGATTGCTGTTCAAGGCAAGCACATTAATGCAGCACCTTCCCTTGCATTCTCCATAGCAAAACCACATTAGCTGAAATAGCTCACACACAAGTGGTACTGTATCATATATAATGAAGAAATAATTTAAGAGCCAGACATTCCCATCAAAATGTGTCACTGTGAAAGAGAAGCCAAAGCTGTTGTGTTCTCTGCCCTCTGTTTCCATGTTTCCACCTTTGAGGAGAGCAGGCAGGGGCGAGGGCTGGTGCTTGTCATCCCCAACCCCCTGGTGTGACATCTTGTGACCATAAAGCACTGGCACCATCATGGAGCACAGGTGAGGAGGCAACTGAAGGTGAATGTGTTTGATAAACTCATTTAGGGATGGTGTAGACATGTGGGTTTGCTTGCAGCAATCAGTGCTGCTGGAATTGTCTGCCTGACCAGGGCCCCTTGCACCAGCTGGGACAGGATGCCCTGAGGGGCAGGACTGGACCCAGCTGAGTTCCCCAGCTTGCATTTGCCATTGGAAAGATTTTAATTTTGTCTAGATGATGTTTGTGTTCCTGAGGCAATAGCATGAAGCTGTGTCAGGGAAGGTTCAGGCTGGGTATCAGGAAAATGTTCTTCCAGCAGAGGGAGGTTGGGCACTGGAACAGGCTCCTCAGGGAATGGTCACAGCACCAAGCCTGACAGAGTTTTTGGACATTTGGACAGTGCTCTCAGGCACAGGGTGGGCTTCCTGGGGTTCTGTGCAGGGCCAGGAGCTGGACTCAACAATCCTTGTGGATCCCTTCCAACTCAGGAGATTCCATGATTCTATGATCGTGTGCATGTCCATATTTCCAATCTCTCCTTTACACCCTGGGGGCATTTTCCTGCAGTCCTGCAGCTGCTCCCATGGATCAGAACTTCTGGTGCATGCAGACATGCAAAAATCAGACTTGACCTAAAGCCCAGGAGCTGGGGAGGGAGAGCAGCTGTACCTGCTGTCCCACAGCACCCACACTGCAGAAAAATGGGGATTTCTGGGGACTGTGGAAAGAATAGAATGGAGAGTAAAAGGTCAATATTAAGGCTGGGAATAAGGGATAGAAAAATCATGGTAAATAAAAGAACTGCTGACAGCAATGGGAAATGAATAATTTCATACAGCAGCTATTGCTGAAAACTCTTCCAAAGGACTGCTGGAATTACTCATTGTGCTAATTCAAAGTTACCATCCCAAGTTCTGGTGGCTGCTGATAAAAGGATGATCAGCAAAACTTGCTGCTACCTGAGAGCACTCAAAAAAGATGTGGAATAGCAAAGAGATGTGAAGCACATGCTGGGGCAATGCTGTCCTCTGCAGCAGGTGCAGCCCTAGGCCAGGGGCAGCAGTTTGGTTTTAAGGTCCAGGCCCAGTAGGAATGGGGTGCAAGAGCTCCCAGCCTTCACAGCCAGCCAGGGACAGCTCCACAGAGGAATCTTCAGAAAACCAACTTGTGGTCAACAGTTACAAAATCAACCTTTTTATTTCCACCCACTAAGTCTTTAAAACTGCCATTAAACAGCTGGTAATTGCTGCTGTAATTAGGTCATGCTCTATACCCTTGAAGCCAAGCAGTAAACCTAAAAGAATTAGGGGGAATTTGTTTTGGGAGACATTTATAATCATGTATGTAATAGAATCACAGAATGGTTTGGGTTAGAAGGCATTTCAAGGTTATCTTGTTCCAGTCCCCCTGCCATGGATATGGACACCTTCCACTAGACCAGGTTGCTCCAGGACCCATCCAGGCTGGCTTTGAACATTTCCAGGGATGAGGCTTCCTATGAAATTTCAGCAAAACAACCTTAGTCATAACGATTTTTTTTCACATCCCTTGGTTATATCCTCCCTGGGTTAAGCAGCCAAACTGGGAATGTCTGTGCTGGTTTTGGTGGTGCAGTTCTCCAGAGGGAATCACCTAAGTGCCATTGCAAACAGCTTCAGGTTGTCACAAAAGAGAATATCTCCAGATTTTATGTGAGTGATTTGCTTATTATGATTTGGAAAAGTTTTCCACTAAAGAGAATACAGTTAGGACTCATTATTCTTTGTATATAGGCAGGTAAACTTGTCATTTACACACATAAATATGTGTGTGCATGTGTGTGTGTTTATACAAACACATATACATATGTATACTCATGCATATCTGGCAGTTATTTGAAGATAATGCCTAATGTATATTTATTTTATTATGCTCTTTTTAACATTTTCCATTTAACCATACAGGAAGCCCAGGATAAAGAGGCAGGGCTGTGTGCAGAGCAGCTCTTTCCCTTTCTTTTTGTGTTTACACACAAATTTATATAATGCAATTAAAGAATGAAAAAAATGCCATAGTATGTAGGTAAATCTGTATTATTTTTTAAAAAGCACATGCAGTAAATAAAAAAGCAATATTCAGACTAAAAGGAAAGTGAGAAGGAACAATTGTTTTCATCTGAAATACTATAGAAGTCTGAGGAAATTTTTTTGAGGTTATGTCACCCTCTCAATATATAATAAAGGATTTATGAAATGAAGCAGAATTTGGGGCAGAGCTTTTGTTTCATGTCTTCTTCTTGGCTCTCTTTATCCTTTTTCATGCCTCAGCAACTTATTTCTATTTAATTTCCCCAGAACAGTCAAAGACAAAACATGGATTAGTACCCTGACAGCAGCTGAAACCTGCACTTGGGTAACAGCATCAAGAGTAAAAGTGTCCAGATTTAGGAGATTGTTCAAAGTTTTACTAGACACCTGTGAAAAATATACCTCCAGAGATGATAAATCAATATTATTACTGCTGGTTATTATTAATTTAGGTCGTTGGCCTTTAAAGAGGACTTTGCTGCTAAACGTTGGATGTTAGAAAGTTGAGCTACAATGAAAAAATGGGATTTGGAATGGTGGTGTATCACACAGGAATTATTAAACAGAAAAGTTTTTAAAGCATCCCTAAGGTACACTGATCTTTCCTCTCTAAGCCAAAGCCCTCATTCATGGCTCGACCCTTTCATTACTAGACTGATTTACATTTACCTCTCTCTGTCCTGACCTTGTTAAGTGTTCTGCAATGACAATGGAACTGCAGATCCTTTCAAAGATAACATTAATTCAAAGATAATTGACTAATTATTGTCAAATAAGCCCAGCATAACTCTCTGCAGTGTGGGGTAGCTCAGGCTGGGTCCCCTGGTTTTCCATTGGGAAGAGAATGTGGTGGTCTCTCCTCAGTCTGCCCACATTGCCTGTACTCAGGACTGATACCAAGTTTTCTTGTTTAGAAAATAAGTACTGCAGGTTCCTAACCTTTGTATTTTTAAAGGCACTTCTGTTTATTATGCTCATAACCACCAGACCAACTACATTTGCATTTTGGCCTAAGAGAAAAAATCTGTACATTTAGTTTCATTAAGAGGATTACTTTGTTCTTGTCCGAAACAATGCAGCAAAACATCATAATTGTTCTGAGTGATCATTGGGAGTGTGGGTGCTAATTAGTGACTGATTTGAGGAACAAAAAAATCTACTTGGGAAACATGATAATTACCCACATATTTCTTTGAGTCAGGCAGCCATGTTACATCAAACACTGGATTTATTTTTCCATTCAAATAATTTTGAAATAATTAAAATTGTGTTGTGCATATAACTGAGCAGATCTGAAGTACCAAAACATACATCTAAATTATGAACTGAATGAAGCATTGCCCAAAAATGTGAGTAGTGAAGTCCATTTCTACTTCTGATGCAAAAAGAAGTAAATATACATTTTCTACGTCACAATTTTTCAAAATAGTTGCTGTTTTATTTCCATTTCTTTTCCAGTGCCTGAAAATGTGCTAAAATATGGGTCCAAGCAGTATTGGGAAAATGTCAATATCTCTACATTGGTGGCTACCTCCATTTCCAGGTGTACTTGGAGACAACTGCTGGGCCAGGGACAGCCTTGACTGATGACAGTATTGCAGGGGATTTAGTTTATTATATAAACTAAATATAAATATTTATAAACATATAAATATATATAAACAAAATATAAAAATTTATATTAATATCAAAGCTGGATGCTTATTGAGTCAGAATTGCCAGATATGTTCAGTCTGAGAGAGAATCCAGCCACTCTCACGTCACTTCCTAAGCTCTAATTCTTAGGATTAAAGTAATATGTGATCTCGTTTCTGTATTTCCAAGGGATGAACAAAAGATGCCTGTGTTAAACTCAACTAAACAGCATTTGGGAAAAAAAAGTTACTGTTAGATACTCCAAATCAATCTGTCAGCTCACTGCTTTAATCTGATATCAGCAGAATGGCAGTAATTTGGAAAGTGTCCCAAATAGAGCCTTATGATAAAATCACCAAGGTTGTGGGCTCAATTTCCATATAGGCCATTCACTTAAGAGTTGGACTTGATGATCTTTGTGGATCCCTTCCAACTCAGAATATTCTGTAATTTACAAAATTTTCTTCTCTAATTTTCTCTTCCTCTTCAATATATAGTGAATCCTCTGAAGATGCTTCTATGAAATATGTTGGGTTTTTTTTCTGAGTATAATCCAATGAGCTGGAAGTACTGAATTTTGTTTTGCTTTCAGTGAAAATGGTATCAGTAATGTTTGCAGGAGAGAGCATGTGCCACATCTACTCATTTTTTGAACATTTCCAGGGATGGTGACTCCACTCCACCACTTCCCTGCAGAGTCTGTTCCAATGCTTAAGCACTCTTTCTGTGATTAAATTTTATCTGGTATTCAACCTGAGTATCAGGAAACAAATAGTATTTTCAGTTTGTAAAATGGATATCTATTAGTGATTTTTCAAACATGGTTGTGGTAGGGACACACACAGACCAGGCTGGGCATGGCATCACCCACTGTGGTGCTAAATTCCTCCTGTTGTCAGAAGTCAGGGTGGGCAGAGGGATGGTGTGAAGAGATGAAGGCAGCAGAGCATCACTGGTACCCACAAGCTGGCTGGTGTGCATCTCCCACAGCGACCCCTGTGCTCCCCGGGGTGATCCACAGGGAAAGGCACAACAGCATCTTTCTCCCATTTCAGTATTTTGATGTTTTCCCCCAGTTTCCAGCAATTCCACTTTTCTGCCACTGCCTCTCCAGGGTTTTTGCTGACAGATCAGAATGCTGGTAGCAAACACATTATTCATCATGATTGAATGCCTAGTAATTACATTATATTTTTTTTCATTTCTCAAATTAAACCTCTTTGCTATTAGGAACAGATGTTAAATTCGGGACTCTTGTTGATTGTTAGTGTGAGACACACATGAAATATTTTAAATGAGAAGGCTGATTGAATTTTAAACATACTGATCACACTGGTGGAATTGAAAATAATTGAAGCTGGGAATAGCTGATATGTTTCCAAAAAGAGGAGACAGAGGTGGGGTTTGCTTTTCAAATTCCTGATCACAAAAATCATGTTAAATTCTGCAGACTAAATACAAGAATTTACTGTATATTATAATACCAAACATGAGACTTCCATGGCCGTTAATTTAAAATGGCAGTAGAAAAGAATTTTAAAAACAAGGCAAAATCTATTTTCAAATTAAGACTTCAGATATTACCCATATTCTTGTAGGAGATTGTCTTTTTGTTTGTCTGTTTTCTCAGCTTATTCAGTAAAATCACACATTTCAGGAAATCTTACATTATTGCTACCAGGGAAGTAGTGTCCCCCAAGCAGGCTGAGCTGGCTCTTGCAGTCCTTTCACCTGTAGAAAGCCCCAGATCCCTTTCCCAATCTGGAGAAGCTGATGGCTTCACTCTGCAAGGGCCAATGCTGGAAAGAAGTGAGGAAATTATTGCAAAGCACCCAGTCACGAATCCGAAGCACGAGGCTGGATGTAAGGGTAACCTGTACCTGTGGAACTGTTTTTATTTTTTGTTTTTTCCTTCTGCGGACAGGTTTATCTGCACACGCATTTTGCATAAGAAAATAAAACCCCCATCAATGTATTTATGAGAAAATTGTCTATTTTATTCACAATGGAAGATTTTGGAGCATTACATTTTCCAGTCACCTGATTGCTTTGACACCTTTGTGCTGGACCTGTGAAAACTCTGGAGTGCTCATTGGGAGTGACAGATGGATTCTGCTCCCACACTTGCCCTCATGCCCCTGAGGTCGGGCATGAAGTCTGCAGTATCAGTCCCACCAGCCCATGATATGTGTTCTCTAGCTATTGAAAGCTGTTGAGTGTCTNATACTATATATAATTCTATATATAGAATTAGCAAGATGCATGTGTTACTTGTAGAGTTCTCTAACCTGACTTTGTAGGATTTATAGCATCCAAGTCATGAAAATCTGAGTCTGGAAAGTGATACAGTATCAATTGCAATTAACCTCCAGAATCCCCAGATAACCTCGGGGCGTTAGGTTTAAATCACATTGCTTTTAATTACATTGACTGACCAAGTACTGCTTTTTCTAAAACATTTTACTGGCATTTCTTCCACAACAAATTGCTTTAAAGTGTGAGTGTTGGTGCCAGCACGACCCCATGTGACCTGATGCCAAGAGGTAAAAACTCAGGGAAAGGAAATCCAGATTGAAAAAGCTGCTTCTGAGCAGGCACAACTTTTATTTGTGCCAAACCACTTTTGTATATGTGGTTTCCTCTTACGCCTGATATAATTTACAGATTTATAACACTTGTTGAACTTCTCAAAACAAGAAAACTCCCACTGAGACTGTAAATTGTTGTTGCATTGAGTGATCCTCAACAACCTATTGTCCCTATATGTGCCACATTAAAGCAGCCTGGCACCAATACTAGAGACAGTCTTCTGACACCCAGTGTCTTCTGGGGCTGTCGTGCTTTATTATGTTCATGATCCATGGAGGAAAGGTTGCTAATAGCAGACATTGACCCACTGGTGGTAATTGCTGTGAAAACATTATTCAAGCTGATTATGTTAATGACAGAAGGATGAGGCACTGCCTAAAGAGTTAGTACAGCATCACCAGAGATGCTTTATTTATTTAACTGATTGATCACTTAAAGGTTTGTAAACTGCCTTCTCTGTATAATAATACTGCATAATTGTGTACATACAAATTAAACAATCCAGAGAGCTAAGGCGGAATGGTGGTTGCAGATCTGATTTTCATGTAAAATCTCAAGACTTTTATGGGCTTATTTACATAACAAGTCATGGTCTAGTCTCCTTTAACAGCACCAGCCTGATGTGGAGTTGGCTTCAGCTACAAATTTTTATGGTTTGGAGCTAGTGGAATATAAGAGAATGGTTCACTTAGTTTAATAATTTGAAATACATTTTTTATTGAAGAAAGCAACTTCATTTTCTTCCAGCAAAACAATCTCTTCCCTAAAAATGTGATGCTTGCACACTTTTCCAGGGCAAGGTTATGACTTTTCTCCTTCCCATTAATGCCTGCAGACTGCTCTTCCAGGTGTATTCTCCTCTTTTTCACCAGAAAAATCCACTGCAAACCTCTGGATCTGAGCATCCCTGATCCCCTGGAGCTGGGGGTAAGTATAGCTCACTCTTCTCTCAGACTGGTGAAATCCAAGTAGATAAAAAGATCTTTACACAGATAAGGTGCAGGATTGACACGTCCTCCAGCTGGAAAAGTGCAGTCAGAATATTTCTCAGTGAAAATGGTTCAGTCAAGAGATATCAATGCTTGGACTTGATGATCCTTAAGTTCTTTTCCAACCAAGTGATTCCATGATTCTGTGGTCTTGAGGGTCTCAACCAAATTTGCTGACAGTGGTCTCTGAACCAGGCATGGCTGAGTCAGTGAAGCAATTGCAGCGAGGAAGCTCCGAGCAAAGCTGGGAGAGTGACCCAGTGCTGACCTGAAACGATGGCCAAGGCTTCTCTGCCTCAGGATCAGCCCTCAATGCTCCCTCCAGGCTTAGCCTTCAGGCTCTCAGCTGCCCTCATTACACAATTACTGGTCTTGAAATCAAAGGACAGTTGCTGCAATCCCATTTGTATCATCTTAAACTCATTTGATCACGGCCAGGGAGCTGTAGAAATAGATTAATAGATTTTCATGTTCAGAAGAGGCCATTCCCCATGTAACCTCTATATGTGTTTCTACAGAATTCTACATCTTTTGAATCTATTATTGTGTTTGACAAATCTGACAGAATGGCTAAAACCAAACTGATCTGAAGAATTTTCCCTCTCTTTCCTCCCTCCCTGCCCCATCCCATGCAGAAGCATTCCTGTTCCTTCTGCTTTGCAACCCAAGGCAATTTTTGCATTTGCAACCCCCACAGAGCTGCACAGAGAATACATCACAATACTGCACCATTTGAAAAGTTTTCAAATAGCGTGGCCAAAACTTACATTTATGTTAGTCTGTATGAAATCTCTTCTGCACCTTTTTTAGCTCTTATGATTTTGAACTTCAACAAGAAACAGAAACACGAATCCTTTACAGACGATGCACATAAATAAATCTTTGCTTAAGCATTTAGAAAAATCAGTGTGTTGTTGCACAAAGTCCCTAGTTGCACTTCTCTCTCATGTCAGAAAAAAAGACAAAACCAGATGTTTGCTGCGTATTCAAAGGCTGAAAGAGAAAGCAGGTTTACTACCTTATTTTCCATCTTATTTTAGCTACTGCAAAGTAAAATGGGGAAAAGAACCCAAAGCAGAAGTTAATGTTTACCCTCAGTTCTCTCCACCTTCCCAGCATCTGTGTTACTTAATAAAAAAAACAATCAGATGGACAGATGAGTTTTCATGGCTCTCTTTGTTCTACAGACTTCAGGGAGCAACATCTGTTTCTCCTGATCCTTTTTCCTCCTTGAACAGGAAATTAAATACAAATTAATAAATTATAGTAACCTAAGGAATTAACGTAATTAAAAATAAGAGAGTTCAGGCTTGAGTCCCTTCTCCTCTGTCCTCTGGAAGGTTGATGTGGCTGAGGCTGAGCTGGTGGCAGTGCAGCCAGGCCAATATGTGGTGCTCTGACAGAGCCTGTGCTCGGGTGCACGTCTGCATCACCAAAGCTGTCCCAGTGCTGTCAGCTGCTATTGATCAAACTGTATTTGATATTGCTATTGGTGACTGAATGGTGCAAATCAGCTTCATTCCTGGCTTTGAAAAGGCAGTGATACTGTTGCAGCTTCCCTGATCGGTCCAGTGCATGAATACTGATAAAGTCCCCTCAGTTCAGACAGGAGCCATTAAAAACCCAGTTGAAATGTTGGTAATTCGAATATTTCTGGGAATACTTTGCTTCTCTGAACATCCCTGTGTGAGCACCACATTTTGATATTCGGAGCACAAATCGTCTTTCCAAATAAAAATTCAATAGCTCTCCCCAGAACTACCTGTTAAAACTCAGACAGTAGATTAAATATTTACTTTTCTTTCTCAGGATCTTCTGGCTCACCAGAAGAATTTAAAGTGGTACTAAATGCTGAGGAGCAGCTGGGCAGCAGTGAGAGAGCACCCAGAGCCAGGGCAGTGGGCAGGGGCGTGATGGTGGCTCCCAGATGAGCCCCACAGGATCCAGATACCACATCCCCTCGTCCCTTCTTTGCACTTAGGCTTTGTTGATACCATAAAACCCCTTTCTTGGGATTTGACACTACAGACTGAAGTGCAGAAGATCTGCTAAGAGCTGGTTCAGCAAAGTGCTGAAGCCTGTATCTAAATTCCCCTTAAAAATCACTGCAATGTGAACAAGTGCTCAGCTCATGTGGTCTGAGTGTGAACAGGTTTAGGGGTTACACCTTGGGCTGAAGTGCTTTGAATCAGAGACTGGCTTCCTACAGTTCCTACAGTTAATTTCTATAGGCTTGAGATACAAGCAGTGTGCAGGCACCTGAACTAATAATTTTGCTATTTAAAAACCAAATGAACTGGGATTACAGCCTTTCATGCTTCCCCCCATTTACTCTCAAGTAGTATCTATGCAACCATTGAATATTTTGTTCTATTTCAATTCATTCAAAACTGATGTGGCCAAAGTAATTCTGTTTTTACTGTTAGTGCCAGCTAATGTTTACTTGTATTTCATTATTCATTGCATTCACTTGGCCTGAAATGGGTGTTTGATTGTCATGCAAGCTACTTTTCAAATGCACTTCTGAAGTGCAATAATATTGGGGTGGCTGGTACAATATCTTCCAGTAGTGTTAGTGCAAATGACAAGACAGAGTGGGTGTTAATAAGGTCAGACTTTCAATGGTAACCCACCTGAGTGGTGCTTTTTTGTGTGCCTTGTAAAGATGGATTATAAACACACACAGCAGCATTAAAAAAGCAGTTTAGATACAATGATCCGATTTCACTCAACCATATGAACTTTTTATCTCTCACATCTTTTATTCCATGTACAGTTTCCTGCTCTCTTGAAGGGCTGCTTGCTGTAGCAATTGAGCAGGGTACAGAAAAGCCTGAGATTTGAACCAGACAGCTCTCTGAGCTTGTGTTTACAAATAGATATGAATTTGTTCCAGGAGCAGGGGATAACTCTGAGGAGTTTTGCAGGCTTCTTTCTGCTTTGGAAATGGCTGGCTGAAGGTCAGTGGTTATGTTGGGAGGTAATACAAGAGAACTTTGGCAGACTTGCTTGGCAACTCATACTTTTTATGTATTCTATTTCATAAAAAAACCCAGAAAAAGGAACTTCAGTGCAATGTACTTTGGAAGTTAATTGGAGCAGACGTTCAAGTCTTAAGTAAATCAGCTCTGTATCATTTGACACACAACATTACTTCGATTAGTATGACTTTCACCATTATCTAGACAGATGAAACGATGTACCATGCTAATCAGAATATTAAAGTGACACTAGCACTTATATATTATGAATATTTACTCAACAAATGAATGCATGATAAATGAGATTGGTCTAGAAATCTTTCTCAGTAGAGATGTGGAATCTTTCCCCCACAGGAAATTCTTTCTTGTGCCCTAATCCAGTTATCAAATTTTCAGTGCATCTTAAACTGCTCCCTCCTTCCTCCCACAGAGCAGTTTGTGTCACAGCTCAAACAGGATTTTCTGCACATGCAGGAATTGTATACACTGTTCTGAATGGCCCATGAGGCTGAAAGCTGGTTTGAGACAGTTCTTTTACATGCATTTCTACACCACTTGACCCAACCACAGTTAATGAAGTCAAATCTGGAGTGTGAAGCCCCATATTCAAACCAGTTCTCACAGTCAGAGCATTATGATCACAGGGTTAGTATGTGGACTATCTAAAGCTGGACAAGTTCAGGAGCAATGTCAGTACAGACAGACTAGGGCTGTGGATGCACGTCTTCTCCCAAAAAAACTCAGGTTCCCTTCCCTTGGGGCTCTTCCTGGATCACACAGGCAAAGTACAGCTCACCATCTGTGCATAAGCCTCACACTCAGTGACAGAGGTGGCTGCCATCCTTCAGAGTGTTTGCAGTTGTAAGAGTTCTGTGAATTTTTCTTGGTTCAGTTTTCTGTGGAAGAGGCAAATTTGGGAGTGTCCAAGGCCAGGTTGGATGGGGCTTGGAGCAACCTGGGATAGTGAAAGGTGTCCCTGTCCCCAGTGGGGGGTTGGAATGAGAGGATCTTCAAGGTCCCTTCCAACCCAAACCATTCTATGATTCTTAGAACACTGAGATTAAAAATAGCCTGTTTCCTAAAAACAGCACATTGACAAATGCTGACCTTGAGCTCCACATTGAGAGGTGAACTGAATTTTACCTTGAAAACTCGGAGTCAAAATGAATCTTGCACATTTCCTCCATCTGCTTCTGTGGGCACCTTCCCAGGGCAGAACACAGGACACCACAGGCTCTTCCCATCCAACAGGAAAAGATGAGAAAATACACAGGGATTGGCTCCTTGGTGCTGAAAACCCTAGGAATTTTTACTAATTCTGGTCTAGCATGGAATAATCTTCAGGAGGTTAAAAAAGAGTCTTTTTATAGCTCATTTCTGGGTATAACATTAAAATATGATCAAGGGCTCTGGTCCATAATCAGGGCTACAACTTCCAAGGTTTCTGTGCATCATTCCCTGGTCCCTTGGCCATTGCAGGCCCCTGTGCTGAGTGTTTAAGATGCAGCTGGCTCCCATGTTGGTGTACAACAATCATAGTGACCTTGCACTAGCATTGCCATGATCATTTCTCGGCCATCCATCATGTCAGGGTCTCTGTGTCCTTACACAGAGCAGATGACACCTTCTAGCAGCTGAAGAACTTGGATTGCATCTTATCTAGAACTCAACATGGAGGGTAAGTTCTGTACTGAAGGGTAAATGAAGTGTGCTGGATTTTTCCACCATATACATATCAGGAGGGAGATTTGTTGTTTAGCACTGTGATGTGCTCCTGTGTTAACTTATTTACCTTTGCTTCACGATGTTCCAGTTCATTCTTCCCAAAGCTCTTAATCTTCTTGGAGGGAAGACACTGACACAAAGCTGAAGGTGTTGACACAAACCATCCATACACTCAGTGACCCTCACTGGGATGTGCCACAGAGTCTACAAAGGAGAAAAGGGGGATTGTAAGAGCCCATGATGGCAGTGAAGGGGCAGGTACAAGATTCTTTCTTCCTTATTAACCTGCCATGGACCGTCCAGCAGTTTCACACACAGCAAACACATGGACAATGCAGCCCTGTGCTCCTGCTGGATGCTGTCCCTCTTTCCCACTATTATCACCAAACTCCTGCCCATTAATCCTGTCTTGTTGAGTTCCTCTTAAATGGGAGAAGTCAGCAACTGCAAAATTGAGAAGCAAGTAAGGCTCATTTTCTTGGTATGTGTGATGACCATTGGCAGGGTTTGCACGTGTGACTGACATGGTAGATTAATTTATAATAAAAATGCAACTTTCACATAAATGACATCAGGCGATATCTTCAGTGCTGTGCTCATCTGCCTGAAGGGACAATGTGCTTTTCTATTACTGCTAAAATGCACAATAGTGTTGCTCGGCTGATTTGGTTTTATTTTTATATTATGCTGCCAGTTCAGTTAGAAATCTAGGCAAGCTGTGTCAATGGCAATAAGGCATCCATCCACCAAAACCAGGTTTCTTCCACATTTAAACCACGAGGGCACCTAAGAAATCACTGGTCACTTCTGGACACAATGTGGTGTCACAGTAACTTTTAAAAGGTGAAGTGTATGAATTGACATGTGCCCTTTAATGTATTCTTTTGCCCAACTGAAAATGTATTTATTGATCTTTCATAGCACCCTTTGGATCTGGAATAGTAATGTCACACCCACGACAGAGTAGATCTTTTTACAGAGAACATCCCTTTCTGTCACTCCTATTTGCACAGTTTGTTGAGTTTACAAATCTTTGGAAGAACTGCAGTTCTCACATACTCAGTTAACATACTGAAGAATTTTTAGAAATCATATTAACTCATGTTTTTCCCTACAGGCCCGGGATGCTCCCTGTAATTGCATCCCTGACAGCAATGAGTATGAGTCAAAGACTGATGAAGAGGCTTGATTTTTTAGTGCTTGATTTTGTGACCTTAAGGATACCCTTCCAGCACAGCTTCTGTTTTGCCATTCCTTTGGCTGTGTGTGGGGCTGGAGTTGTATTTCCTTTGCCACACGTAGAAGTGACCTAACTTCCATGCTCTGTCTTACCTTTTTTATGAAAGGGGGCAGGGGCTGAATGCAAGACAAGTCGAGCACAAGTTGATTCTGCTATCTCATTGTCTGCAGTACATAAATCTTGAAAAGTGTGCTTTGAATAGGAAAGGATACCAACTTAATGATACATTTACTCTAACTATGGCTGGCTGTGCACAGAATCCTAATGCCTGCTGCAGACTCTTCATGGTAACAGATGTTGCTCTCAGCTTATAAAGTAAGTTTATTGCATTAGCTGCCTGTAAGCAGTTTACTCTCTAGAAGATTCATAGAGTAAATTAAAATTATCTAATTATTTGTTATCTAATTTAATGGAGAAATGGTCTTGATCTTCAGATATTACACATATATTATTATATTACAAGGCAGTATGGCAGAAATCCCTCTCTGAGCTCTGGGCTGCTACTGAGCAAGAACAGAAACTTGTACTCACACACAGACATACCTAGAGATGGGCTGCACCAGCCTTACCAGGGAGAGGTCACTGGGCTGGGGCTTTTATTTATAGGTATTTTGTGGTGCCTCCTTGTCCCTCTACCTGCTCACCTGTCACCAGGGAGAGTCCTGCTGCTCCCAGCAGCACAGCTGGCCCTGGAGAGCCCTTTGCTGTGACCTCTCTGGTGTGCCCCTTATCACAAGGTCCATCTCCTGCTGGGTCCCTGCAGAGACTTTGCAGCACAGAGCTCAAGGAATGCTCCAAGACGAGTCCAGCCTTTGTAGGCTTAGCTGATGGCTAAAATGGTATTTAATTACTAATATTTAACTAATTCTCCTCTCCACACCAAACAGACCTTTCTGCTTTCAAACTGAAAAAATGCCACCTCTCTCTTGCTTTCAGCTCCTGGCTCTTGAATTGGGGTGAAGGAGGCTGGGTCCATCACTGGGGTTGCTCCACAAACCATGCTCCGTGTGGGGTGAAAGGGGGCTTGGTTTGGGGCAGAAAGTCTCCCTTACTTGATGGGGAGAACATGTGAGCCCTCCTCCTATTGTCATGCCAATATGTATGCCTTCTCCTGTAATTTTCTGTGTCATTATGACAAATGGCTGATGCTGATGTCACTCATTTCCCCAGGGATCTCTCAGCTCTCCAGATAGCATGCAGCAAGCTGCAAATAGTATTTCAAAATGAAAAATCGCAGGTGTTTTCTGGATGTCATCCAAAGGAAGGAGCGTGGATTTCAGGCAGAAATCAAATCAGACCACATGGAAAGATCTCCCTGGACACTCCAGACAGTCAACAGATGGTAGTCCTGACATTATGAGTCAGCCTGCTCACCTGGGAAACCATGGCCAGGAGCAGCAGAGGTGTACATTTACATTAAGTCTTCTATAAAAAGCTTTTAATAAGGAAGAGCTGAAACAGCAGAAATGCCTTGCCACAGACTTTGGTGCTGTAGGAGAAATAAAGAACATTTTTTGCTGCATGCCATGCCTGCTAAATGTAATGAAAATGCATATGATCTTTGGAGACCCACTTGATTATCTATCTATCTATCTATCTATCTATCTATCTATCTATCATCTATCTATCTATCTATCTATCTATCTATCCTATTATTAAACTACAGTAATGGCTTTTGCTGGTGTCTACCAGAGGAGCAGCCTGGAAAGCTTATTTTGAGGTTAAGTTAGCTGTAGTTAATATTTGCATCGTCTTTACCAGTTTATCCCATTCTGCCCCTGATTTGCTCCAGATGTTGGAGAAGTTCTGTATTTTCTCCTCATCTCTCTCCCTGTCTGACAACCACATTAATATATCCTTACCAAGATTCTTATGTCTTTGGTTAAGCCTGCTGGATAAATATAATTTATGTAGCCTTCACTGACACTATTTCTGATCACGGAGAAATGAATAATGTAGTTATGAGAGAAGCTTACTCATGGATTACCTATAACTCTGAATGAGTGCATAAATGCTACTCTGTGCTGGACCCAGGGCTGACATAAACAAAAATTTCAAAAATTGAATATTTGAATGTTTGGGTAGATGCTTGCTGATTATCCAGCTTCTTTTCGCCACCAAAATGGAGCTACTCATAAAAGCCACGTGAAAATCTGAAAATGTATATACAAAATGGCAGAAACATGGGTGGTTTTTATTACCAAAAAAAGAGTGAATATTATGTGAATAAAGATTATATATTGAGATACAACATTTCCCCTTTGCTGCATCTTTTTCTTGGCAGTGACTATGGTTCAAATTCATGTGCTATTTGTGAAAACACTGTCACAAGGTGTTTTAGCTTTAATGCAGCAAGAAACACAAATCCTACATTTGTAGGAGAATACTTTGTGTTTGGCTTGGCAGAAATAGCTGTATGGAAACTGTGGCCCTGGATTTTAATGAACCTTGTTGTTAATGACAACTACTTAATATTTTACTCGTATATTCTTTTGGGTTCATTTAAACAGCAGCTTGCCTAAGCACTGCAGAAAGATGTAATATAATAAATTAGGCTAGGTCAAAGAGGAGAAATTATTTTAAATGAATACAAACATCTAATTTGTCTGGACTTCTAATGAATTGAAATGCCAATATTACTAGAGCTGACAGCAATGTATATTCTATTAAGTCCTGTAAATTCTGTACTAAATTTCCCTTATTTTTTCCTACTCCTTTTCATGTGTTTATACATCACATCACTGTAGTGAGATTCACTCTACTGAAGTGGAACCAGTTTTGCTGTCCTGGGGTACCTATAATCCACCTTTGGGTTTCAGTCCCACACATGCCCTTCCTGGTGACTGATGTGTCTTTGGGACCCCCACATACCTCATGCAGAGCAGGACCCTCAGTTTCCCCCTTGGTGCTGGATCTCATGTGCTCCTTCAGCTTCCAGCTCCAGACACAGCTCCAGCCACTCATAAGGTTCACTGAGTAAATATTTTTTGCTCTGAGGTGAAAGGACTGCAGACTCCTGAAGATGCCATATCCACTTCATTGATGATCTGGGAACTGGAAGCCTGGACCCAGAGCTGGGTGACCCACAGCTTTTTCTGACATTGAGTTTTCAGCAAACTCACAGCATGCTCTGGACCGTCCCAGCCTTCCCAAGGAGGTGTGAACAGAAGTGTAAATCTTTCCATCTGCCAATTCCACCCATCAGTCAGGAGGTTCTTGGCAATGGTCTGAAGGGTTTCACGAGCAAGTTGTGTTACACAACCAGCATCCATCAGCTGCCTCTCTCCTGCAACACCACAAATACATTATTTGCCCCTAGTGAGCAATAATGAGCATTTTCTCATGGGCCAGCTTCCATTAACACTGTTGCCACCACAGCCCCTGATTTATTGTTCAGGGTGTGCTTTTCAGGGATATTTACAGACTGGCTTAATAGTGTGTCTGTTTTCTGTTTGCTGCAGATGATAATTCAGGGATTTGCTTAGCTGACTCAAAGAAACACTTGGAAATCACAGCTGGTGAGTTAGATTTTATTGCTGCAAGGATTTAAATAAACACAAATTGATTCTGTATCATTGCCTGATGTTGTGTGATGACTGTATCAGCCTCCCTCCCACTTTGGTGACATTTTTAAGGATGTTTGACACAAATCTGGTTATAGTTTCTAAAATCTCTGCTTTATTCAGAGTCATAGAATCACAGAATCATTTAGGTTGAAAAAGACCTCTGAGATCATCCAGTCCAACCATTAACACAGCACTCCCAAGACCACCACTAAACCATGTCCCCAGGTGCCACATCGACATGCTTTTACAGTCCCTCCAGGGGTGGTGCATTCCCAGCTTCTCTGGGCAACCTGTGTCAGTTCCTTGCCACCCTAACAGGTGGTTATTTCATCCTAATAACTAATCTAACCCTGCTTCCTCAGGGAAGCAATTTGCCCTTGTAGAATGTTAGGAGTCAGCCTGCAGCTGAAACTGCAGTAAAGCCAGCACCTTCCCTGCTGCCCTTTTCCCTCCCACACTTGCCCTCTGGTACGTCTGGAACACCAGGAGATGAGCTGCCAGTGGATGAAGTGCTGTGTCCTTTGTGTGATGGCTGTTACTCCCAGCCTTTTTTTTTCCTGCTAACTTACAAGTGCTGTCACAGACTGATATAAGAGCCATAGCTGTAGGGTGTTTGTTAGAGCATCCCAATATCCCTGAGCCCCCAGGGCCTCAGACAGGAGAAAACCAGTGAACTGCGCTCTTGACCGTTAACACAAATTGACTGCTACTTGTGCTGATGTTTTCAGCATAATTCATTGCAGCTTGAACTTGTTGACTACCTGCATAATTTCTCCTTGAATAATTTTACTGCCATATGGGATGCTGCAGACCTTGAGTTGCTGGCTTTGCACACAACCCCTCCATGCATTAATGAGCCTCACCTGATGAGTGGTGAACAGCAATCTCTGCATCCCCGGGATGAAGCCCATGGTTTCTGCTGATGTGCTTCAAGGAGGGATGGCTTTTTAACCTCCAACCTGTTATGAGAAGCACTCAGGAGTGGTGATGGTTCTGCTGACACAGCCCCTGTGCTCCCACATGCACCATTGTGCGGGTTCAGGGCTCTCCAGATTTTGGGGCAGGGCACACAGAACTGCTTGTGTTGGTGAAAGGAGCTTTTAGGGTACAGAGAGGATTTTAGCCTCCAAAGGTGTCAAATTCAGTGTTTGAATCAACATTGATTTGAGCTTCTAAAGTAAAATACTGTTCAAGAGAAGGAGCCTGCCTAACCTTTTTATACAGGGAAGCTTAAGAAATTTCTCCAAAAGCTCCTGGCCTTTACCATTTAGCCTTAATGCAAAACATAACCTCGAGCAGTGTCTGCTGCAGTTAATATTGTTGACAAGCTAGGCTGTCTTTCAGTCCAGATTTCATGTCTTAATTAAATGGAATTTGTTTCAGCAAATAATACTTGTCAAAAGCGGGATATTTTTGCCTGAGGACTATTACAAAGATGCTATTAGACATTTTGATAATTAGCAATCTGTGTCTCAGCATTACAATAGCTCCATGTAAGGACAGACAAATTTTTCCCAGGCCAAAATTATAATTATGAATGAAATACACAGACATGTCCAGCTAATCTTAAATATAAACCCACAGAGAGGTAGTACAATGTGCTTGAGAACACTGGGAGCTCACCTAGTTCAACCCTGCTGCTTTTTGAAGAAGCTCTGACACCAGAACAAGCTGTGGGGGGACTGGTGCCAGGTATGGTGGTAGCTCGTTGCACCAGGGGAAGTTTAGATTGGATGTTAGGGAAAATTTCCTCGTGGAAAGGGCTGTCTAGTCCTGGAACAGGCTGCCCAGGGCAGTGGTGGAGACACCACCCCTGGAGGGACTTAACTGTGTAGATGTGGCACTTGGGGACATGGTTTAGTGGTGGCAGGGTGGGGGAATGGTTGGGCTTGATGTTCTATCTGCCCTATTGGTGTTAGAAATTGCTGCCCATGGGGTTTTTGACAGTGTGGTCCGCATGTGAGGGAAGAAAGGGCAATGCCATGTGAATGCATCCCATTCCTCCATTAAAAATAGAGATTATGGGAAAATGAAGATATGAAAAATAAATTTTAAAAAAATCACATAAAGATTTTTAAGGCTTGAGAAAATTCCTTGCCTTGAGAGAATAAAATATACTTAACAAATCAGAAAGAAGCCAACGTATCTAGTGGATTGAAATAATTTTACAGACAGAAAATACTGAGTAATTTTGGCTGTGGGACAAAGCTGGCATCCTATGTGCCAATGGTAGGATGCCAGAGCCAGCCAGCTTCAAAGATGAAGTTGTTTTACACAGAGCTGACCTTGTGCTGAGCAAGCTTGAAAACAGGCAAAGTGCTGAGGGAGGAGGACTGGCTGGCACTTGCTGTCTGAGTCAGTGTGGGGCATCTTCCTGGAGGAATTCAGCTGTGCTTGACACAGCACGCGATGCTGTCTGCGCTGGGGTTTGATGTGCTCGTGGGCTGGAGAAACAGAGCAAGCTGAAGCTGAGCTGTCTGACAGGAGAGGGACCATTTCAGATCAGTCACTAGGAAGAAAGAGGTGGGGACAGGGTTGCCCAGAGAAGTTTTGGGTGCCCCATGAGGGCCAGGCTGGACAGGGCTTGGAGCAACCTGATCTAGTACAAGTTGTTCCTGCCCATGGCAGGGGGTGTGAATGAGATGAGCTTTAAGGTCCCTTCCCATGCAAATCATACTATGATTCTATGATAATAAGCCAGTAGTTAGCCTCTCTTTGTGCTCCACCAACTTTTGAGACATTGACATTTCTGATACTGTATTTAAAAGTAATTATATTGGTTTCAATGTGAAACTAAGAGTGAAACCCAATGCAACGCTCCAAATACAGAGGAATAGAATACTGCAGCTCATATGGAACTGTCTGCAAAACAGGGGTGATGTCCAGCTGAGGAAAATTCATTGTTAATGCTCAGAACAGCTTTGATGGGTACAGGAGGTACTGGCCTGCAGGAGCAGCTGTGCCAAAAAAGATGAGGATTAAAAGTAGGAAATGGTACACTTGCTCAAAAACCCACGCCAAATTCCTAGCCAATGCCTTATTTAAAGAAAAAGAAAAGGGAGACACCAGCCTGGTTCTCCTGCCTGACCCAGCTCAGCTCAGGCTTTGCCAGCCCTCAAAGCAATTCCTCTGCAGAAATGATGAACTTTCCTCCACAGAAACTCCAGTTTCTGAAAGCCCCATTAACATTAAGTTTACTGCAGCTTTAAATAAAACATTAAAAACTCCCCCTCTGCAATACTCCTTGCAACAAAGAAAACTTCTCTCCAGGTAACTCCATGCCCTGCTCTGCTGTGACTGCAGGTGTTTGCAGTGCCAGCTGTGTTCACACTCTCCTCTAACTGAAGAGCAGCTGAAGAGCACACAGCTCCTGGGCAGTATCCCATGGCACGGGGTGATTGTGGCCATCAGGCCATGCCCAGCACTGCCCATGTGCAACAGTGGGAGAAACCCGTGCTAACCTGGGAACTGGAGCTACACTTCTGGAAATGCCAGTGGTCTGACCTTTGGAAATTGGGATGGGCTGCTGGTTTGATTTAGTGCTTGTCTTGTTTACCAGGCACAGCTGGCTCTCTGCTCTCGCTGTGCTCACTGCCTTCATCTGATGGCTTTGGACAAGTGTCAAAGACACCACAGACTGCCAAGGGTTAGTACTGAAGTGCTAAATTAAATAAGCCTCTGGGATGTGGCAATTTGCTTGGTAGGAACACCACACCAGGACTCTTTTTATTTTTCTTTTTTTTTTTTTTTTTTACTTCTAAAGTTACTATTGTGAACTGGAATTATTTTTGTTTTTCATGCATTTTGTTTTCAGCAACAAGCATTTGTAAAATATGACCCACAATCCCCATATTTCCTAAACTCAAGATGAGACGTGCAAGAGCCTTTTGTGCAACTAAGATGAGTTTTTCACTTTTTTTCATGATTTCCTGGAATAAGGGACAAATAAAATTACAAGAGAAAAAACCCCAAAAGTAGAGAGCTTTTTAAGTAGCCAGTCACATCTGTGAGGACTGTAAGTCACCTGAGCATCCTATGCCAAGGCACCGAGGGTCATTAACTGCAGTGTGAAGGCACCACTACATCTTCCCTCTGGGCTGCATGGTGATGACCTTTTGCTGCCACAGAACTGAGTAATGGGCATTAATTAATGGAGCAGAGAGTAGATTGGGCCAAAAACTTAACAAGTTGCACTGGTCCTGCCCAAACCATCCTGCTCTGCCTGTACAGGCTGTAAATCTCACCCCACTGTACTGGGCAGCCAGAACTGAGGGTATTTTGGCCAATGCATTAAGCTGGGCTGCACAGCCAGCTCACATTGCATGGGATAAAAAAAGAAATTAATAATGTCAGGTCTGTATTTGCAGCCCCTTCATCAGATGGCCCCAGTCCAGGCTCAGCTCAGCCCCCATCACTTGAGCATGACCCCCAGGTCAGCACCTTTGCATTTTTGGGGCACCCTGATTTCTAGCAGACGTGAGCAGAAGTAAGGTTCCTTCTTGCCTGTCATTGTTCCCTGTTTTCATGTTCATTAAAATAATCTTTATAGCCTCACTATTTTACTCTTTTAGAAACAAATATTAATAACCAACCAACCAAAGCCCCAACCCTCTTCTTGGAAGCAGGTTAAAAAAGGGTGACATTTCAGGCGTGCTTTTCCTTCATAGCAGAGAGGAGCAGTCCATTCCTGGGCTTGCAGTGCTTGGCTGGGGATTTGTCTGGTCTTCAACACCACACATCATCACACCATCTTGTGTATAAAAGAAACATATGAGTCTTCCTGGTCTCCAGATGGAGAGATGTCCCCGTGTTTTATTTCAAAATAAATAAAAATCCCTTTCTGCAGAAGTGGTTGGGGAAGTTGGCAGCAGCCAGGTGAGTGGGACACCACAGTAATGGGCAGTAGCTGTGCCCCCATCATGTCTGAAGAGCCTTGTGCTACAGGTGCCAAAGAGGGAAGGAGGTGCAAAATGTGGACTGTGGATGCTCCATCCCTGGCAGTGTTTAAGGCCAGCTTGGATGGGGCTTGGGGCAACCTGGTCTAGTGGAAGGTGTCTCTGCCCATGGCAGGGGTTGGAATGAGATGAGCTTAAAGTCTCCTCCAACCCAAACCATTCTCTGATGATTAACTCCAGAAACAGCAGCTGCTGGTACCTGTTGTAGAAGCCCATGGCTGGCAGAGGGGATGCACTTGTGTAGTTTGGAGGGGAAGTTTGCAAGGCTGGGGGAAATGAGCTGTAGTGAGCAAAGAGCAGCACTGGAAGAGCCAATTGTAAGATCTATCTCTGTTTCCCATAAGTTAACCATACTGTAGGGCTTTTTGTTTTTTTTTTTTAAATTGTTGTCGTTGTTTTGTTTTTTTTTGTTGGCTCATGAAAAAATGCACAAAGCAGTGAGTCAGGTGATTGGTGCTGGTTTCAGATGGGAAGCAGAATGGGAATTTAATCCAATACAGAAAGCCAGTGCTGCTGCTTGCCTTGCCGAATGCACTTTGTTAAAAAAAGCAGGATTTATCCCCAAGTTTTCTAAGAAAGCAATTACCTGAGAGTGAGGTGATGAGTCACAAGGGTACATGGCAGCTGAGGAAATCTCTGGGTCCTGGGGGTTCAGTGAAGGGTGACAGCTACACCTGACAGATGGTCACAAAGCTTCATATGGTGAGGGATAAAGGTAGTCTTAGGGAAAAAAATACGAAGTCATTATGGCCTGCGCACATCTCTTATGAATAACCAGGTTATTGCACACATGTCTCCCCAGCCTCTGTTCCTGTGTTCCTGTTCATTTGGTTGACCTGCTGTAGGGTCATACAGGGAATTAGCCATTATCTCCTTACAGAATTGAGATCTTGACCTGTTTTATTTGTTTTACACAGCACCCAGTGCACCAGCAGGCACTCTGGCAATTAAGATCTAATCATGGTATAAATCAAGTAAATAAGTACCTGTCAACAGGTCATCAGGACTGGTGCTCCTCTTGGGAAAAGCTGTGTTCATGGAGGTCACTGCAGCAAAATGTCCCAAGGCCTCCAAGGCAGAGTGTTTTCCAATAGCCCCTCATGAAGTCTCTTTTGCAGGTGAGACCAACCCACCCTGCCAGTTCCCATCCCCAACCCATCCTGCAGACAAGACCACCAAAATATTTTGGTACTTTTGTTGGTATTTTTAGTGGTATAAAAAAATAAAGTATTTAATTATAAGAATACATTAACCATCACAGATTCCAAAGAAGGGACTTGAGAGTTTTGCTTCCAGTTTAAAAGTGAATGGTTTCTGCACAGGCACTTCCATTCAGAAAGTGAAAATATTGAGGGAAATACTAAGACAAAACAGCATTTCTATCATACTGCTGTTTAACTTCAGTGATGAATGGCAACTGCATCTGATCTTGGCACTGGAGTCTTAGTGGCAACCAAGGATTATTTTTCCGATGATTCTAGTGTCAGAACACCCTACTGACATAAGAGTGTATAGGATAAAATGAAAAGGTCATTAATTTAATTTAGATTAATATCAATTAATCACCATGATTAATTAATGATTTATTAACTTGGAATTAAGTGTGAATCGGTGAAGAACCAAAAGGACAGGGAAAGAAATTGTCCACAAGGAAATGTAGTCTCTTTTTGACAGAGTTGAAAGGCAAATATGAGTTGAAACTTTTTTTGAGTATATATCAAATTTCTGTGTCATAAAAAAAAAAATCAGAATAACAAATGTGCAGCACTTTAATGTCAGATTTGACTGTCATTGGAACTGTTCACAAGTAGTGTGGACAACCTAAATTATACTTCATTTTCTAAGTATGATATATAACCATTAGGATAGTTTAGAAAAACACATCACCAGAACTTGGGCTGGAGAGGGAACAAAGGGAACATCTTTGGAAGGTGCAAGTGGGACTTTTTCAAGTGAATGCTATTCCAATACTTTGCAACAAACAGGAAAAAGTGAGGTCTGTCACACATCTTTCACAGCCTATATATAAACCAGCCTCAAGAATACTTACCTGAACATATATACACAGGTTTGTTTTTTTTGAATATTCTTAAAAAAGTAATATTTGCTTGATCTATGACACAATGAACATCTCTACAGGGAAAACTTATCATAGGCATAATAAAATACTCAAGAAGTCATAAAAGGTAACACGAGAGTGGTGTTTGGCCTTGGTAAAACACATTTAGGATATGGCTGCAATGTATGGATACAGCTTTGTTCAAGAAAGGAGTTGTGCATATTTAAAGGTACTTACAAAGCTGGTCTTCTCCTTTCTTTGACATGGGATATGCTTCCTAATGGGATGAGTACAAAATCATGGACACCATGCATTGCTAAAGGAAGGATATGCCCATCTGTTTCACATGTCTGTGTTGCAACGATGGAAGAGTCTCTTCTAACCTCTATGGCTCATAAGTGAAAGAAATGTAGGATTCAGCATATGGGTGTTGAAGGACAATTTCAAGGACTCAATGTTTAATGAATTCACAGGATTCAGCTCCCATCCTTCGTCTGTCAGAACAGATTTTTATATTCTCTATAGAACTGAAATGGTGTAAAATACCTCAGGTCTACAGCCATGCTAGAACGCTGCTCTTCTGATAAAGTTCAACATTTAAAGCAAAGATTACCAGTGTTATTCTGTATCCTTCTTGCTTAAAATCCCTCTGTGTGCATTGTGAAACGGGTGACTTAGAGCATCTGTGGAGGGAAATCCTTAAGACACCACTACCTATCACTGCACGTGTTCAAGGGCAGCTTTCTACAGGCTCTGGGCAACAAGGTCCTCAGCAAGCCAAGCTGGGTCTTTCCAGAGGCCAGTGGGTAGCTCCAATGCTACTGATATTCACCTGCAGAGAGGCTTCACCAACCTCAAGACACCATTTTTCCAAGTCATGGTTACAACTGCTTGTATGGCACCACTTCTTGCCTGGCTCTGCTGCCACAGCTGCTTTGGCCCTCGTAACTTCATGGTGACGGATATAGAAAGTTAGAAAAATGCAAATAGAAAAGTTTTTTATATCTTACAAGTGTGCAAATAAATGGCTGGATGTTTTTATGGGAACTCAACTGAAATTTCTTAATGCCAGCTGTTGCATTCTTAGATCATTCAGCTGCTTTTACATGAATGTCTTTGCTCATAACTAAAAGATAATTGACCATAAACAAGTGTACTATAAACAGAAAGGAAAAAAAGACACAAAGAAAAATTGTTTCCTGGTATTTCTGAAAAGAAATAGGCAAATTAAGGCTATGGCTACAAAATTAGTGAGTTTTCTATTAAAAATAACCTCTGTTATTTTAACTGTTATTTTATGAAGAACCAAGTGATTTCAGTGCTCCTAAATATTTAATGAGAGGAACCAGTGATTTCTAGAAGTGTTGCTGTCTCCTATGGGAATAACCATAACTAATTCTCTGCCCCCAAAGAGTAGATTTTGCATATTGTTCCCAAACTGACCCCACTCACAAGCTGTTGAAAGACTAATGTCACCTTCTCAACAAAATTGTTTACATAAACTCTAACCCCCCGTCCGTATTTTCTGGCTTTTACCCAGGCCTGGATGGGTAATGACCTGGATATTTCATGGCAAATTTCTCAAATACAATCACACAAATATGCACTGGTAGAGAAGACACTCATCCCATTGCCTTCAGTAGGACCAAGAGCAAAATGAAGTGCAGAAGCAAGCAAGCTGACAGTTACTATTTCTGTGATGCCTCCTTCTGAAATCACATCTGTGAATCCTACCAAAGCCATCCTGCAGAGAAAACTGATCAGTTTTCATTAAATTGCTCTCCTAGGTTTCTCTCAGTTGAAAACTGCTCTGATGTGTACTTTCCCTCATCATCCAAAGGAGAATATTCGTTGCAGTCCTTGCTGCAGTCTCCCTGTGCTGGGGTGGGGTAGTCAGTGCAGCCAACAGGCAAGGGATACAGGGAAGAAAACTGATGCTTGGACATAACATAAAAGCTCTTCAGTATGGAAACTAAAAATCTGTTTTGTTCTACAGAATTACTAGGTTTAGTGGCTTATATGATATCTCAGTGGAGATATTAGCTTCCCAGAATTTTTCTCATAATCACAAATCATACCCACAAATAAAAGATATCCCTTCAAATCCACTTCCTATTAGCAGAGCATACCTTATATTATAAAACTTGCAAGTAGACCAGTGTTGTACCATGAAGCCTATACAGGGATTTTTTGTCTTTTTCTTTTTGTTTTCCCAGTGTAAAAATATACAATGCTACTGCTCATTTCCTGCAGTGTAAAGGTCCAACTGGTCCTTGCCTGCTGAAGGCTCCACTGCTACTGCCCTTTCATACCTCCCCAACCCAGACCACTGTGTTACCCCTCCTTATACCTGAAACCTGACAGCGTAATGTATTTTGCCTCCCATTTATAACAAACAAGGAATCTTTAGCTGGTGTAATGAGATACTGTCCAAATAATCCACTGTCTTTCATAATTCTGTTGTAGCTGCTCCAGGGCCAGTCTTTGGATGTGATAGGGTCCTCTAAATTCTTCAGTACATTCATCCTCCCCGTTGACAGCTCTACAAAAAGCACATCTGTTTGCAAATGCGAAGTCGCATATATATAGTACTGATTGCCTTCAGTGAAAGAGGGTTGAAATGTCAGATCAGATATGTGTATGTTTGTCTTTAAGTCATAAATCGACTTGATTTCCCCTCGGACAGTTAGAGCCTGGACTCTGATCCTGCCACTGCCTTGCTCGGCGCTGACCAGGTAGCGCCCGTCGGGTGACACGTGGGGCGTGCCCGACACGTCGCCGTTGGGGCCGATGACGGCGTCGGTGACGCTGTCGATGATGAGCTGTGGTGGCGCGGCCGCCGAGTGGCTCCTCCGGCACTGCACCAGGTAGTAACCGCCCAGGTGTGTGTAGGCCATGGCCTGCGGCACGCAACCATGGCCTTGGAGGCTGATGGTCTTGATGTGGGTCACAGTTTCCAGGTCAATCTTGTGAACCGCGTGTTCTGACTGGTTGAAAACGAAGCCAAACCTGAAACAGAAAACAAGACACTGAAGTGGTCTCTTGGAGGCAAGGTGATGTGATTAAGTGTCGCCCTGATTTTTGCAGTGTTCTATGGTTTTACTTCTGTAGTAGAAGTTCTCATGCATTTTCTATAAACATAGTCCTTGTTTTTGTAACCGATCAAAATTGTTTTGAACTTCTAGATTGTTTTTCATTCCTTTCCCCTAAGGCAGAAAAAAATTATAAACTATATCTTTACCCTGTAAAATTATAGAAGTAGTAACCTCATTAACCAATCCACAATTGTCTTAAGAAAAATATAAATATAAGAAAATAAAAAAAGGCAGGTCCCTTTTTCTGGTCCTGCCTGGGTAGTCCTGACTACTGCTCTGAAGTCTGCATGTTTCTTTCGTGTCCAACAGTACAACAATTGAGCAAAGAGAAAAGTCAGCAGAACTGTGAAACTTTTATTCTGTTGGTTTTGGAAGCATGTGCAATAATGCTGTCTCTTTTTTCTAAGAAATGTTTTGTTTTAGTGCTTCTAAAACATCCTAGAAGGAGGAGTATATTTCAGTTCAAATTAGCAACCTGATTCTGGAAATCTGAATATCTGCTTAGTTGTTTGAATCTTCAAAAGCTGAAATCTTATATTGGGAAGACCAGTTTCTGTAGAAATGATATCAAGGTTTGGGTGTTCAGTAGGCTAACACTGACCAGGTTTGTATTTAATCTGCCTGAGATTACAGTCATGAAATTCAATATACACTCAAGCCTTCAAAATAGAAAAGCATTCAAAATAAAGCATATTGCTGCCAGGTTGGGGCCAGGAGTAACGATATACAATAAATATAGCTGTGTGCAATATAATGTATAACCACTGAATGAAGACCGTATCTAACTCAGCTCTTAACTGACAGCACCAGAGGGAAGCTGTGGTGTGTGTTTGGTACCTGTGGTGCCCAGGAACCACTTGCAGGAGATGGCAAGACTGCAGTGTAGAGCAGACTCCTAAACACCATCCTGCCAGCCTAGGGAAAGTGTAGAACATTTACTGAGGAACATAACCAGGGTGCCCTGAGGATAAGGAGTCTTTATTTTCTGTCTCAAGACAGAGCAAAAAACAGTGAGCAGACAATAAATGTTCTGTAAAAGATATATGCTGCAGCACATCTGACCTTTGCTGAAGACAAGAAAAGGTCAAGAATAGCCAAGAAAGGTCTCTGCTTAATTTGAGAGGGAGCCCTTAGAAACAGCCCGTTTGTGTTCCCCTGGATTCACAGGTCACTGACACTGACTTACAAAAACTACTTTTACATCGACTATCTTTTCATCCATTCAATGCAGAGGGAAATGAAGTGAATGCTTAGTGTTGTATCTCTTCCTCAAAAGATGTAAAATTGCCTTGTGAAATGTGGAGGACAACGTGCTTCTATGCAGACAATACATATTTTGCTTGAAACACTAGGTTTATTTCTTTATTCTTAATCCATCTGTCAATGAGACACTCAGCAATGATTTCACTTCTAAAGAATGAGCCAATGTAGTGTGTGATCCCATGAAAATCACTGGGCGAAGCCTTTCATTTCCCCATTATACTCACATTCATCAGAGACTTCACGAAGTATCTGCAGTGGAGAGTTGTAGTGCACTGTGTGTGTGGAAATTGGATATGACACTTGTATTTCTCCTGGATGAATGCATTTTAAGTACACTTTAAAAAGTGCTTTCCCTTACAGCTTTTTTTTTCCCCTAGACTTCCTTAATACTTGGCCAAATGCCTGAAGAAGTTAAGAAATGGTTTTTATCATAAACTTCCATTTAAAGAACTGGCTCAGGATATATTTTATGTGCCCACAGCTGCAGAAGAGGCTCAGCCCTTGCATGAAATCTCTGATCTGAAATCTCAAAGCAAACCTTGCTCTTAGAGAGCTTCTAATAGCCAACAGTCTACCCTTGGAACTAATAAAAATGGATACATTTCTAGATATCCATCCATAATAAGAGGCAGCTGAAATACATATGCAGGAGTATTTGCATACAAATATTATTTGGCTCATGGAAGAAATTGCTTAAATGTTCACTTTCCTGGGAAATGCTGGTACTGCCATTAATTGTTTCTGAGTGGAGAATTTAGAACATCATCTCAATGAGTCTCATTAGCCTGCAAGCAATCGTTTTTCTGTGCTGAGGGTGAGATAGAATGGACAAAGATCTGGCCCTGAACAAATGCAACAGGAAATCAGGCACAGCATTTGAAGCTTTGCATATGGAAAACTATAGACAATAATCTATATTTATTATTTCAGCCAACTAATCACACTGAAGCAAAAGGACAATTAAACAAACAAAAAACTATAACTGTTCCACCTTCCTGTCTTTGAATCCAATTCTAACCTTCTCAGCTCAGGCTTTAACATTCAGCAGAGCCATCTACCTCCTGGCACTACTATTAGTCATAATGAAATTGTGAAAGAAAACTGGAAATATGAAGTAGAGAGAAATTACAAATGACAGCCAGGAGGCATGCATCATTATTCTGTGTTTCAGTGGGCAAAATTATTTCTTTTGGAACAGATTCAACATATAATCATTTAAGCGTAACCTCTCTCTTGGTGTTTCCTGCAGGAAACCTAAGATGACTGTAAAGAGTTACATTATGTTTTTTGAGTGTTTAACTTAGTTAAACTATATAGAGGACAGAAGATGGTTTAACAGTTGTTATGTTACAACATGGAAAGAATAGCATAAATTGCTGTGCAGTTACCATCAATTTTGATAATGTTAATGGGAGGCTTCCTGTGCCTGCTGGGAAGCAGCCAGTATTACTCCAAGTTATTAGTATGTTAGTTACACAACCTCATTAACCATTACATCACATTAACATTCAAAACTGATGGCTCATGGAGGAGGTTTTTGTGGTTTTTTTTTTAATGTGCAGTGCCTACAATTTTTCTGCTCCAGCCACAAAACCCCGCACACAGATCCAATACTTGAACAAGCTGGAAACACATGAAAGAACCACATCTTATGCTTCAGGCAGAGTACACTTTTACCACTTCAAGCAATATATCCTTGACACAGGCTTCTGTCCAGACCTGTAACAATTTTGTGGCAAGGAAGGTGATTTTTGGGCCATCAAATTCCTGGCAGAAGCAAGCCAGGGCAGTGTGCCATAAGCTGCAAGGAGGGATGGCTAACCAAGGTGAGGTTTGAATGCCTGGGCATGGTCTGAGGCAACTCCAGGATTGGTTCTTGCTGTTTTATTGATTAGCTCAATAACTACTGGCATGGTCCTCAACCATTTCTCCATTTCATGTGTGAAAATGGGGCCAAATGTAGTTAAGATTCATCACAAATTCATTCATTCATTCATTCATTCATTCATTCATTCATTCATTCATTCATTCCTTCATTCATATCTGTAAAGTGCTTTAAGGTTATGAGAAAGAAGCACCATGGTCACCATCATTATTCATTAAAATAATTTCTCACCTAACATGATTAATAATAAGATTTGTAGGTGGTATAAAAAAATCATCCACTCCTTCAAAGGGTGTGTGGATAACATGTGGATCTTCCCCGGCACTCGCCTCTGGAATTACCTACAATAAATACACACAAGGTTGAGCACAGGATAAGCACTGTGTAAGGCAGAAAGGTAAATACAGATTAGAGACATGCACAGTACCGAGTGGCTCTTTCCAGGGTGCAGTAGACTCAATTGATTAATGACTTCAAAACACTGTTTGGTGTAGTTGTCTTGGAAAGGTGTGCTAGCAATAGTATTTGGGGCTTGACATTTGTAAGGTAAGCACACAACTTGACTTTCATAAGTTGTTTACATCTCAAGAAAGAGCAGTCAAGCAGGAGCTGAAGCAGTATGACAACACTAGGACCATAATAATTTATCCCTCACTTTCCAAAGTAAACATTTACTTCATGGTCATATTTATTAATCTCACTTAAATGCACAGTGATAATTTACCACCCTGAAGGATCAAACACTAACTCACAGCAGTTAATTATCACTTTGAAGGAGAAAAACTGTTCATCCATCGATATAAAGTCCACAGAGGAGTGGAGAAGCGCCCTTTGGCTGTCCCCTGGTCCTGTCCTCCAGCACAGCACACATCTCCATGGACAGGGGAACTCAGCTCCTCCACTGCTCCGGAAAGGAAAAGTAAAAGTTTTCAAAAATTAAAATGTCAAATTGTTTGCTGGGTTCAAGATGACTTTAGTCCATTCATTAGGACCTTCTGCTGCTCTAATCTGCAGCAGTTGTTGCTTTGAATTTATAGCTACGTAATTCATTAAAGACATGCTAAATCCCTAAAAGGTTTATTTCAGACAGCTGTTCTGGTCATGGCATTTAGATTTCTTCCAATTAGATCGCTCAAGAAGGATGCCCACCCTTGCACAGTGCTTTCAAGAGGCCAGACATTTCCTTCCAACCAGCCAGTAATGGCCAAACAACGTTAGTTGGTTGCACAGGCAGTTTGATAAACCCCTGACTTCCAGAGAATGAGTGGAAATTTAGATCAGCCTCTGCAGCAGCATCTTTGTCAAGAAAAGATATTTTACTGCATGTCTGCCACCAAACACTGCAGGTTTTAAGAAGGAACTTTGCCCAATTAGTCACTGCCCACCTTCTGGGAAAGAAGGTCAGGAAAAAAAAGAAGGATCTGCTGATGCTGATGCTAATCTCATCTCTATGCGTGTAACTGCACATCTTAAAGATAACAGAATGGACTACCTGGGACCTGGAGCCTTCTAACAAGTTTCTAACTGTGCAGATGGTGTATTCTCCCTAATAATGACAATGCTTGTGCCATCTCTCCTTTAATTACAGAAACTTCTCACAGCTGGATGGAAGAAATTAAGTCAGAAAGGACAAAAAGAGCCCATTTTGTCTCCTTATACCCTGTACAGGAAACTCACATCCCCTAGTGAGACACCCTGGTGTCACTGCCCTGGAAACTTTCATTTATATGCCTCTATTCTGGTTTTGGCATCTTTTCCTGAAATTGCCTGTGGTGAGTAGCTGGCCCAGTCTTTATTATTGACAGTCAGCACTGGATGGAGCACGTGGATGGTGGGGATGGCTCATCCCATCTTCACTGGGCAGCATCTCCTGCAGAAACCTTGAGTAGCCCCACAATTAATAGAGACTTCAATCTGTTGGTTTTTAGGTCAGAAAGCACAGCCCCCCTTCTTCTCTGCCTGCTGGGGAATGTTTTGATGTAGACTTAGCAGTAAACACTTCAGGCAGAAGGAGTATTCATTTCCAGAAAGGCTGGGCAGCAAGGGCCAGAAAACAACTACCAGAGAAGGGGATGTCTGGATGGATCAAATCAGATCCATCAACTGGTGTCAACTCTGTCATACAACACACAGCAGCAGAAAAATGCCCTACTAGATCACAACTCTCCATGTTCTCTGTACAGTCAATGGAAGAGTAAATCCGTCAAGGTGATCCAGAAGGGGAAGCTGATTTATTTGTCCAAATTCATGTGCAGTGCTGTGTCCCAATATCACTGTGGGTCTGATGGTGCTGAGCATGGAGGAGTTCCACGGGTATCACTGGCAGTGATTCCTGCAGTGGAATCACTAACACCCAATAACACAATTTGTCCCTGAGGTTTTACTTCTCCTGGTTAGTTTTCTTTTTTCATGCCCTAGAGAGCCCCTTTCTGCAGTCTACTGTGAGAGAATCACAATTGTTAAGGATGGAAAACCTTCTAAGATCATTGAGTCCAACTATTTCCCCAGCACTGTCAAGCCCACCACTGAACTATGCCCCCAAGTGCCACATCTACACATCTTTTCAGTCCTTCCAGGGACAGTGACTCCACCACTGCCCTTGGCATCCTGTTCCAGGGCTTCAGAAAGTTATCAGTGAAGAAATTTTTCTGATACCAACCTAAACCTCCCCTGGCATAACCTTAAGCCATTTCCTCTTGTCCTATCATTTGTTCCATGGGAGAAGAGACTTCTACCTGGCTCCAACCTCTCTTCAGGGAATTGTAGAGACTGATAAGGTTCTTCCTGAGCTCCCTCAGCTGCTCCTTGTCAGACTTGTGCTCCAGACCCTTTTCCAGCTCTGTTGCCCTTCTCTGGACACATCCCAGCACCTCAATGTCTGTCTTGTAGGGAGAGCCCAAAACTGAACCAAGGATTTGAGGTGCCTCACCAGTGCTGCAGAGCACAGCAGTCTTGTCCTGCTCACAGCCACCTGCCAGCCCTTGCTGTCCAACTTTATGGCACTTGGCTCTGTCACCAGCCTTAAAACAAAACAGACCTTGGCACAAAGCAGCCCTGCTGCCAGCCTGTGGCACAGTCATTGCTCAAAACCAAATTAAACAGCAAGAAAAATACGTGAGGATGGACAGAGGAGGAATGAATAAAACACACTGGATACGTAAATGAAACAGCAGCTTTATATCCAGACCATTAAATGCTGTTAATTACCTGCAAGCCACCAGCCACCAGTGTGTTGCCAGTGATGCTGAGCCCAGGAAGAGCAAAGGCTCCAAAGTGTAAGGACTTACCTGCAGTGTGGGTGATGATTGCCTCATGTCCCCCCAGCTGAGCACCCACACTTGGTCATGGGACTTGTCGTAATGTAATTTGGTTGGCAATGGGTCCACATCCAAGGACTTAAAAAAACCCAGAGAGAGTTATTTACACAGTGACCCAAATGGACATGACAAATATTACATCAGTTCACTGCAGACATTGTCATGCACCACTGTTATGTTCCCTGTGCAGCTTTGCCTTCAAATCAATTGTGGGATCAGCAGCAGTTGAAAAATTTGGCTGTTTGGAAAAAAAAAAATTGGCCATTTTCTGGGTAGACATCACTCCATCTTTTGCTGTTACTTACAGCCAGTAGATCAAGGGCCAATTTCTGTCTGAACTGTACCCACACCAGCTCATTCTTCCCAACCTGCTCATAACCTAGGTCAGGCAGCTAAGCCAGGAATTCATCCCAGTGTTATTTTATCAGACTCACTGTAAGCTCAGCTGCAGATGCAGTCCTGAGACTGTAATCTCCAACCCACAGAGGAATTTTTTCCTGCCAGTGAGGTCACAGAACAGTGAACCCCATGTGATCCCACTAGCAAAAGCAACACAGGCCCAGCTCCTTAGTGATCAGCAGATCTTTGCCCAGCAGATCCACTGGGCAAAGAACTGATTTTTTTGTCCTATATCAAGTCTTTTGCCATCAGTGAATAAAGTGTTCACTTGTCAGTACCTGTATGGCTTTCTGAGTCTGGATATCAATTATCATTACTCTGTTCAGCTTTGGCTGTGTTGCATAAATGTACTTGTCTCTGACATTGACTGCTGAAGCCCAGAGGCAGGACTGAGAGTCTTCACCTTCCACTCTAGGACAGATCTCCTCCTGAGGGGTTAAAAAAAGAAAAGGTTTAATTTTTACAAGTTCAGAGCCTGGAGCAGAAAGAAGCTGAGCCTTTAAAACAGCAGGAAAAAAATCCCTGGGGATTCCATTGGGATGATATTTCTCCCCTTTCTTTCCTGGAAAACATGAAATAATTTATCAGGTACCTCACTTCAGCCTGGCTCTATGCAAAGACATTAAACAGCTGGACCTCCTGCAAACTTATATTGAATTTAAACAACCACAGAGCCTATGGATTGATCTTTTGAAGCACGCTGTGGTTCATCAAGACTTGCAGTGCTGTCAGCACTTATTAGCAACAGAAATATCACTCTGTGCTTTGAAAAAACAGTGATTTACATTAATTGAGTCACTGCTTTATATTTTTCATAAAGTCTTCACTTTCTGTGCAGGAGAGCATGCTCTAAAACACCTGTACTCAAGGAAACAGAAGCAAAACAAGCAGGATTGTACAGCTACAGAAACTTCCCCTGTTTCAAAAGGAAAATTCTGCTGCTTTGGGCCAAATTCTGTTCACAGCTGCCTGATGCCATATTTTGTCTCTGCTCCTCCACTCATGGAGCCCTGTGCAGAACTGGTACAGCTACCTTGAGTTTGAAGAGTCATTTGTGGTCTCACCAACAACTTTCTACATGTTGGCTACTCCTCATTGCTCTTCCTTCTGTCAAGATGCTTTATTTGGAAGAGCATTTGTGTGGGACCAGGCTGTGGGGAGGAAATGGGGTAAAATGAGAATGAACACATATGAATTTCAGTGAGCACAACTTGATTCTAGCTCTTATGCTGGGTAATTTTAAATAATGGCCCAACCTACCTAAGGGAAATGTGAATGGATCTGCACCAGAGCTTGTTCAGGGAAAGAGGAGGTACAAAAAACCCCTTGTGAACACTGTGTCTGTATTGGAGGAATAGAATAGAATAGAATAGAATAGAATAGAATAGAATAGAGTAGAATAGAATAGAATAGAGTAGAATAGAATAGAATAGTAGAATAGAATAGAATAGAGTAGAATAGGAGAGAATAGAATAGAATAGAATAGAATAGAATAGAATAGAATAGAATAGAATAGAATATCCTAAGTTGGAAGGGACCCACACCATGTGCAACAACTATGGATAGAAAGCTGCCACGTCTAAGCAGCACAGCTCTGCTGGCTGAGTGTCTTAGTGGAGTGAGGGTTGAAGATATAAGACTCAGTAACTTGGCTGCATTTTCCTTACTGTTCCTCCAGCCAGGCTGGGAATCCATGCTACAACAAGCTAGAAGATGATACAAAAGCTCAGGCTTGGGCTTCCAGCAGCCATCCACGCAGACAGGCATGGGCCAGCCTTCACACTGCCCTCCTCATCCTCAGCTCTCACAACACAGCACCCACCCAAGCCAAGGGGAGCAGGGAAAGGTCATCAGTCTTTCTGCTACAGGGCTCAGCTGCAGCTGCTCCATCTGCTTTTGTGCCCCCTAATAGCAAATTAAGAAACCTTTTTTTGTAGATACACTCCTAAAAGTTGGGCTGGTGTCACTGTCCATGTAGCAAACACTCAAGACAGTAAAAGGGAAAAGGGAGAAAAAATGCCAATCCTCCCTAGACCAAGGGAAGGGTCCTATGAGATCTGTAGGAATCCCTTAGAGGTGTCTCTGAAGAGCAACCAAGTGATGTTAAAAGTCCCTCTTATGCACACCAGTGTGCTGACATTATTTCCTTAAGTGCCCTCTCTCTTTTGTTCTTTTCAATCTGTTTCTCCAGGACCACCACGTCAATATTTACAGTTCTTCAGAAAAGAAACACAGGATTTCTGTCTTTGTAAAGCAACAGATTAGCTGTGGCTTAATAGTATTAAGTCCATGCTAAAGACCAGCCTTGGGATGAGCATCAGTCTGCACTTCTAAGGTAGATTAAAATATAGTGGAAAAATAAAATCAGTATCAACCACAATTCTACTGAGATTTAGAAAATACTACAGACTCATAAGACAATCTTGACCCATAGCAGCAGAGCTTGACCCAATCTGCAGGGCTCACGACAGTGATTCTCCCCTTTGATTCCTCACAAAACTGAAATCAAGGCTTAGCCCTTTTTTTCAGAAGAGCCAAATTCTTTAGCTACATTTTCAACTTCCCCTTTTAAAAAATTAGAAACTAAGTAAAGGAGTGACTAAAAAAGCATATCTGGATGTATTTCAGCACGTGTGGTTTTTTAGAACTGACAGTTTCATGAGGCTATAGCTGATGTATGTTCCCGTGCAGGAGTGCATAACACAGATCACTGAGAACACTGACCTCACAGGGCCTCCAGGCACATGTTATCCCACTGGCCATGTTGAGCTCTACTGCCTACAAGCCAGTGCTTGACATTCCTGACACCTGAAAAAATTTTTCTTGTGATTTCCTAAAGCAAGGGTTAGGTAAATTCAGTGCTGCCAGAAAAGTGCCAAGAGTAAACATGGGCAGTGCTCTCTCTTTCAGTGGCAGAAGATGCAGAGGACCTCCATGGCACAGTCATTTTCTGGGCATTCTTACTTGCCTCCCTGCTGTGGTTTCACATGGCAAACTACTTCCAAAGAGCAGAAAGTAGCCCAAAGTAGCTCACTTCTTTGCCTATGGAGCCATCAGTAAAAGGAGCACCAGTGAATGATGTGAGCATCTCTCTGCTGTTGACTTTTGTACCTTCCCTAAAGCCCACTTAGAAATTTGGGGCATGGATAAGTAAACAGATCAAAAGGACAAATGAAAATCTTTGCTAATGTGATAAATAGCCAAATTCTCTGCAGTGTCAGTAAATCCTCCATGTCAGCCTTAGAACTTCCGTGGAAGCCCTGATTTTCAAGGGATGATGCTATACCTCAGGGATGCTGCATGAAGCCCACCAAGCTCCAACATCCCTGTGGCAAACGGGTCCTTCAGCAGTAACAACCTTTGAAGAGATTAAGTTTCCCAGCTGTCAGCTGTAGCTGCTGGGTTTAGGACTTACATAACTTGTGAAAATCCTCTCTTCGGGCCTGATGTGTCTCCGGATTTCACATTCGTTTGGCTGAAGGACTGTGATCCCATCATCAGAAAAGACATAGAACATATTCCCAACACTCAGGCCTTAAAGGGGGATAAAGAAGAAGGAGTTGGATTTTTTTTTGGTATGTATCCATGGCTGTTAGGACTTGTTTTAAGAACTCGTCCTCCTCTCCCAACAAACAAAATCTGCCTTACATAAAAGTTGGTCATTTGGATGCAGTTGGAGCATTCACAAAATCAAATTTTATGTCACAACAAGGGCTTCAAGGAGTGAAGAGATACAAACACATTCAAAAATGCATTGCCTTGGTGGCGGTGGTTGTACCCAAATAATTATGGCTGGGTCTTGTAAATAGGTACCAAAGCAGGATTTGTTCCCAAGAAGCCTCTCTGTTGTACTGCTACCCCCTTGAGATTATGAATTTGTCTTTTTCCTATGATTTAATTAAAAACAGCTTGACAATAATTTGAGAACTGAAAGAAAAGCTTTAGTTAAAATTAAAGTGAAGGTCATCCTGTTAGAGCAACTTGACCACTGGTAACTGTGATGTTAAATGGAAGTGTTTAGCATCTGTTCCATGAATGAAAATATATAGATTTCTCTATTTTCTTAAACTATCTGAAAGAACTAACTACAGCCACCAAAATAAATACATTTTTGAAATCTTGCAAACTCTAAGTCACAAATGTGGAGTAGTTCAGCATTGCATTAGCACTCATTCATCCAACTGGGGCATTCCAGGAGATTTGGAAAACTGGCTGATTGTCATTGCTTTGCCATTAGGAGATTGTATTTTATCACTTCTGTCATGCTGCAGTGACAAGATCTTTAAGAAATGTGCAGGATCCTTTCAAACACTCTAGTTTCAAAGATCCAATAATTCCATTTTTTCACACCACCACCAGTGAGTGTTTGCAATGACCACTGTCACTCCTAGCAGTGTTGATAGTGTACTTTATCTGGCAACAATATGGTGATGCTATAATTTGTATCTTCTAATTCCATTTTCCCATGGAGAAATAAAATCCCCATTCTATGGCTCTGAACAGTGCTCAGTGTTACAAATTCATTCCCTTCACTGGTTCTGTGGTGGCAGCTCTAAATACTGCTCACAGAGATAGACTTTCTCACATTTCTTAACTATTTGCAGGATTGAGATCTAAATCATCACAGGAAACTTGACAGAAAAACATGGATAATTTGTACAAATGAATTTTTGGAAAATTTTGTAAAACACACTGAATTTAGTAAGGCTAGGAGGGTTTTTTTGGTGCTAAGCCCCCTTCTTTTGATGCCAAATAAGTAGCTTCAGAGTACAATGGGTCAGCAAGTGGTGTTTGCTGCACTGTCAAGGTTCAAGTTGAGTCTCTGAACCATAGCACAGAAATCCCCCAGTTGGGGCATCAGGTGGGTACAAGAGCTGTGATCCTCAAATGTGATGCCACAGAGCAGGATCATGCATGTAGGAAAAAAGCTAACAAAGCTCCATCGAGAGTTATTTCATGGACTAAGGGTAATATTTTTCCCAAGTCCATTGGTAAAACATTTCATTCAGGCCCTTTGGACCAAACCCTGCGCTCCCAGCGTCCACACAACTCCCACCTGCTTTAGTGGGATTTGAGTGAACACATCGGAGGGCAGAATTTGACCCTGGCCTGGAATGGGTGCAGATAATCCATGGGTAAAGGACTTTAATCCTAAGAAATGAAAACAGGCAGGCAATCAATTATGACTACTGTAATGATGCTTATTATTATTTTCATGCACAAGAGTAGTGTGATTTTGTCTGATGATCCTATTACAGTGAGGGTGTATTTAAGAAGTAAGACCTTAATTAACCACAAAAAATACTTGGATTAAAAATTTTACCCCAGCAGGTTTAGAGTCAGAGACTTGGCAAGTTCCACTACTTATTTTACTGTGTAATTTTACTGTCCAAGTTTTTCTGCAGACTGATTAAAATATACTACAAATTCTTGAGAGCATTCAGGAATTCTCTTTTTAAAAAAAGTTTTCTAATTTAAACTAAACCGCTTTTTTTCCCCAGAGATTGATCTTCACACTGATATTTAGACCAAGCAGGTTTTTTACTAGACAAAAACTACATGTTTTATTGTGACTTATGAAACATTTGCCAGATCTTGGTTGGGGTACACCCTAACCAATCTCATGGACATCAGTAAAACAGACTCAATTTCTGATTATGCTGATGCAACTCCTTGGTGCAGGGAATTGGGAGTTATTTCAGTACAGAGGTGGGAAATGGGGTATTTTGTGTTTTTTATAGTAGTGGGGCAGGTACTAAATTGGGAACTGGGGGACTGATGAGGAGGTGTTTTTTTTTTCTTTTGACTTGAGGACATTTCAGGTTAGATGACACAACTAGTTCCAAACCTAAAGGTATTACGAAAGGCAAAATACCTCACCTGAATAGCAAAAAAACCCTAATATAAAAAAACCCATTAAGAATGGGGAGGGTTTGCTAAACATAACAGTTCTTATTTGATACACTCCAGATGAAATTGGCTCTAACAAAAAAACTTCAGGAGCACACCTGATATCAACAAGAGCTCATTTGAGAAATACAGTGTCTCCATCAGTGTACATTTATACATCACTCCTCCAAAACCAAAGGGCAAATTTTTCACCGTACTCTACTCTGATCTGATACTTAAATAATTTTCCTCAGCTTAATCTAAATGCTTGGAAGTATTTTAGAACTTAAATTTGGTTATGAAAAGGCTTTCAGCTTGTTAAGTGCATACATTCACATAACTGCTAATTGCCTGGCACAAAATGCTCCTTTTCTCCAGGTATTAAGCAAGCAATGCTCGATACAGAAATGAACACTCTCATGAAAACAAATCTCTGCTTTACATTAGGGCTACTCATGGTTTTCTCTGGACAGAATTAAAAAGTATTTGTACATTGAGTAAATACTGCACATGCTTCCATCCCCAGGTTTAACTGGCTGGATGCCCTATGTGCACTCATTTCTTGAGGCTTTGCTTGTGTGTGGTCTGAAAGGTTTTGAGAACAAACTGACAGACTGACTTTTAAAATGACCAAATACTTGTGTTAAAAGTTTGCAGCAAAAGTTTCTTCTAAACCATATTTTGTTTAGGCATTTTCCCAAGGTTTTAATTTCTCCAGACCTTGTGGGGATGAGGTTGTGATCATTTTAACAGAGCTCACATCTACCAATGCATTTGTTAATATTGCTACTTGCACATAGTAAGGAAACGAAAGAATGGATTAAAATGTAAAACCAAAAACACCATTCCTGTCTTCCAGCTTTCTCTGTGCCAAGATTTCACATGCTGAAGTAGGTTCTAGAATGAATGTGCCCATCAAATACTACAGAACAACACAAGCAGGGTAATAAACCTGCTTTACAGATACTGAATTGTTTAGGAACATCAATAGCAAATCTGTTTACTGGCCATGTTTTTCCTCAGCATTGCTCATACTTTTATTTAAAATGTGCAAGGTTGATAAGCAATAAGTCCATTTATTTAGCAAAATTATAATAAGACTTTCTGCAACCAACTTCCCAGCTAATTTAAATATTACTCTACTTCTACATCTGGTAGGATTATTCAACTGCTTTCTTTAAAAAGGAGCATAAGGGACACTGTATATAAACAGCCATTGAGCATTGTGCAGATGATGCTGGACTGATAAGATGCATTAGAGATTTCATTTCCAAGCAGAAGGAAAATAGCAACTCCTAGTGCTCATAATGCCATTTACAGGAACATCAGCAGAGAAGGATCCTCAGAGTCCTCCACCAGGAACCTGAAGGAGAGTATTTGGGAAGAAGTGCTGGGGAGCTGCCCTAGGTGACTGTGTCACTTCTCTGACCTCCAGCAAACTGCATTTGGCTTGGGTTGGAAGGGACTTTAGAAATAAAGCAGTGTGTTTGCTGTATGTGTCTGTGGCCAGCAGTGGCACTGACAGCATGCACCAAGTGTTTGCACACCTGGCCCAGGCTGCTCCAGCCACCACGCCCCAGCACCTTCCTTCTGTCCCTGAAATCCTCTGTGCCAAGCCCCAGCTACCCAGAAAGCTTCATGCTGAGGGCTGGAAGCCCAGCTATGGTACTGGCTTCCTGAAGGCACTACTTACAAAGGGGCCTTTGCACCCTCCAAAAGCAGAGTGAGCCTGAAGCCCTTCTTGGAGAAGCAGTGTGAGGGAGTTTGGGTGCTTGCAGAGGGACATGGCTGAGAGCAGTTTGTCACTGCACAGCAACCTTTCCCACACAGCCTGAAGGACACCAAGGTCTCAGCTGCCTCATGAGCAGCTGGCAGATGGAAGAACTGGTTGGCATCTGCATTTCAACCTCAGAATCTTCCTCCAGTGAGTGGCTGTCCTGCTCAGAGCCCTTTGGGAGCCCAAGGTCACAGGGTCCCCTCCACACTCCTGGGCTCCACACCCACACAGTCAGAGGGACAACCTGTGTGACAGCCCCTTGGGTTGCATGACACTTCTTACTGGGTGTTGTGGAAATTATGCCAGCACAACATGTACAGTATCAGGTGATTTTAAGTGCCTCCATAATATCTTTGAGTCAATTAGCTCCTCAGGATGGGGTTTTTTTCTGCCTTGGCTTCCAAGATACAGTTGTTGACCTCATGGAAGGCACACTGTAAGTTTGATCAAACTAGAGCTCTTAACTTACAATTAAAACAAGGAGAAATGAGGCAACCTTTACCCTGAATCGATTCAAAGGATAGAGGGAAGAAAACCTGTTGTGGTTTGGATTTTTGTTTTGCCTAACAGTCAAGAACACAGTTTCTGTTGCTCACCTAGAAAACATCAATACATGCTACTGACAAGGAAGAGCTTGAATTGCTTGCTTAAAAATGCAGTATATTGAATTTATGCCTTCCTTGTTCAATTATGGTTATTTGGGAGTACTTCTGACACTTGTGTGATTGCTAATGAAGCTTGAGAATCTCAGGCTACTCACATTTCTGGCAGTATATATAAAATTCATATTTTTATATATTTTATGGTCATCTATTATTTCATAGTGGGAAAATGCAACAAGTTATAGGTACAAGAGTGACATCTCTTATTTGAATAATTTAGGTTTTAAAAGTCTGGTCTGTACTTTATCTGGTAAGTGTGAAAGTTGATAGGGTTAGTGGCAAGTCAGTAGAGAATGGCCCATCATGGAATTATTAAAGCAGACAAGCACATTAAAACTACAACAAAAGAACTTTACTGCAGTACCTTCCTCTCGCCACAGTATGTTTGCAACTGCAGCATCAGAATATTGGGAAAGCCAGAAAATAATCAGGAAAAGAAAAAAACAACAAAACAATGTCAAAACTTCCATTGTAGCAAGTAACTGAATAAATACTCATGTTTACATGAACTGTTTAATTGGTGAAAATTTTGTAACATTCATTCAAATAAAACACAAGGAAAGACAGAGAGTTCTAAACACATTTGTTCCTTCTAGAGACAATTCAGAAACTTTGACATCGGAAAAATTCTTCTTGAAATGAAGGCAGTTGTGCAAAGATCAAATGACCTACTGAAGAGAAGCTGTTACCTTCAAATTCAGCTGGAGGTGTGGTACAGCCTGTGATTTTCTGTGCAGGTTCAATAAGGAAACACGACATGGAATTATAGAATCATTAAGGTTGGAAAAAACCTCTGAGATCATCGAGTCCAACCACTAACCCAGCACTGCCAGGTCCACCAGCATCTGTCAGAAGAAGCCTGAGGCTGGCAGCTACAGCAGCTGCATCCTTGACTACATGGTTTCCTGGAACTTCATGCAACTGCATTCTTTCAGGATTCACATAAGCTTTGAAAGTACACCTGCATTTGAATTTCTGTTCCAGATAGATCCAATTATTTCTCAGCATACTGTAATTTCCCTTGCTCAAGTATTCAAGGGAAAATGATCAATATTAACAAGAGTACATAAATCTAGTTAATGAGGAATAGAATATATTTTCCAAAGATTCTCCTTGAGAGCCCATATTTATGGGTAACTTTGTTTCCAATTCTTGCTCTATATTAGCAGCCAGAAAAGTAGCAAAAATCCTATTTGCATCTAGACTTTTAGTATCATCATAAACCCAGGTAATCTCCCAGGCAGTTAAGATGGCAGAACTAGGAAAGATCAGGCCTCTGGGAGCTTTTCTACTGGGAAAATTGATCACCTCCTTCAGCAATTGTGTTTCGGGGTCAGTGTGGTCAAGATAACACTGCTGCACTCCTATGAGAGACGTGGAAAGAGTAGCTGGGACAGTATTTGTCTTTGAGGTGGAAGATAATTTCACACTGAGAGAAACCTATTTTGCCAGTCAGTGACGTAAAAACAGGTAAAATAAATAATTTAATCATAACATTTTTTAGACATCTAAATATTCAAGAACTTTGACTGGTCACTGGCTTCAAAAGAAGTCTTGTACAGAAATCAATGAGATTTATAGAATTTGACAAAATATTACATTTTGGATTCCCCGATATCTGAAACTATTGCCAATTTGCTACTCCAATAAAGCTGTTACCCATCACACACCCAGTATACTTCTAGCACATGAAAGGCACCATCTTCCTGGATAAGATTTTACCTTCTCTGCATGATTCCTACCCCAAAAAGTGTCCAATCCTCTGATCAAAGTGCATCAGAACTGTCATTACCTTCTGTAAGATCCAACTTACTGCATGCAATAGCCTGGACTATTAAATGACATGTATATCATCACATCCAAACACTATTTAAAGCAATAAATACATGGAAATCTGAGCTTACGGGTCTTTCTTGCTGAATCTTCGATGAAAAGGGAAGATATGTCCTCGTCCACTCCCACCTCATTTTTAGCAATGCAGGTGTAGGCACCAGTGTCTTCATACCGAACACTACTGATATGAAGTTCACTTCCATTTGCTGTAAGAGAGACACCCATGAACACTGCTCCTCACAGCTGCTAATTGCTTTCCCTGCCTTAATTGCCTTCCATTGCCACAGCCGCCCGCTGATGGCTCAACAGGGTGGTTCCACCCCACTGTTTCCCCCTGTTTAACTGCAGGATTCTCATGGGAGCTGATGGCTTGCTCCTTTCCATCAGCACATACACACTCCACACCAGAAAAGAACAATCCCAAGTCGAAGTATAAGTTACATTTCATTTATTTCTTCTTTTTGTTAGAAAAATGCTTTGGCTTTAGTGAAGAAAAATTAATTTCAATTTTGCAAACTGTTTTTCATCAGATCACCAAAAGCTTTGGTTTAAAGGGGTCCCTCTACAGTTCATCCTACCATTTTGCTTTCTGCAGAAGGACCATTGCCTAAAACCTTTAGAACATGTTGAGATATTGTATGCATCACGCAGCAATATCAATGCTACAAATACAGGCTGAGGGCTACAATCCACCAAAGCCAGACTGGGGCATGTGTTGAGGAAGGGGTTAATATTTTTACACAGAAAATTGCAAGTAAATGTTTTTGTCTGTTGCACCCTCATTCGAACAGAGACCTAGAGGAGTTAAAAGCCCGATTCCTTCAGCAGAGCTGAGTGGGAGACTGATTCTCAGCTGACTTGCATCCAGTGTGGGCCTAAACGTGAACAAATAATTTAATGCATTTCTTTTCTGCTGTGCTGTACACAAGAAGCAAGGCAGAGAAGAAGCAGGCAGGCTGTCTTTGAACAGAACGCCATTACCACTAACATCAATAGTGTATTTCCCAGGAAATTCACAGGAGAAAGAGATAAAAAGAAAGAACAGGGGTTTTATAACATGATTTCCAACAACTGTGGCTTAGCAAAGTACAAGAACTTCTGGTTTAAAGTGCAAAATAATCCTCCTTAATCCCCGTCTACAATACTTTAATTAATGAAAATTCTGTTCTTACCGAGGAGCGATAGCTGTTTGGATAGTTTTGGCATGATATCAATGCCGTTCTTTAGCCAGGTAATTCGGGGATTAGGGATGCCTTCAGCATGACATTTCAGGCTGGCTGACATGCCCGGCTCCTGCGCCTGTGTTTCGGGGTAGACACGGATCACTGGAGGCACTGTGGGAAACAAGGAATTGGGAACGTGAAACCCCACGCCAGGGCTTGAGAGCCACTGCTGTCCTGCAGCCCCACAAGGAGCCCTGAGCTGAGAACCACAGACACGAGCCCGGTCTGGCTCTCAGTGCAAGCTGCAAGAATGATTTCTCTACAGCTTGACTTTGGGAGCAAAAAATTGAAAATAATAATTTCCCAAGCACTGGCATATGAGAGAAGCTGTGGTTGTCCCATCCTACGAAGTGTTCAAGGCCAGGTTGGATGGGGCTTGGAGCAACCTGGGATAGTGGAAGGTGTCCCTGGTCATGGCAGGAGTTTGGAATGAGATGGTGTCTAAGATCCCTTCCAACCCAAACCAATCCGTGATCCTATGAATCTACAACAGAAAAGAGCAAACCAATATACCCATGCCAGCGAGCAACCTTGAGATCCAATTCTGTACTTAGACTGTTCTTGCTTTCCTTGAGTGACTAACTGAACTTAATAGTTGGATTAAAACCTAAGGTGAGTACTCACATATTTAAAAATTAGAGTATAAACTTCAGATCTTCACTGAATTTAGGAGGGAATTTGAGTTCTTGCCTATGAGAAATAATTTAATATTCAGTATTTAACTGAATATCCATTAGGAAGTAGCCTGTGTGTTCACTACCTTTTATTTTGAACAAATAAAGTGTTTATCAACTACTTCTTTTCACTGAGAAGTTTTCAAAACGTGACTTAACCTCATTGCACGAAGGCACTTCTGAACTATTTAATATACTCAATTGGCAGAACTACTAATTATATTACAGTTTCAGAGATGTTCATTGATTTTCAATCATCTTTCCTTCCCTGCTCAAACCAACAAGGCTTAATACCACCCATTAACTACTCCTTAACAATTTACTCACACACTTAAAAAAAAATCTGCAATATTGCAATGTAAGTGAAAGATACCAGCAAGACTCACCTTGAGGGAAAAATAAAAGGAAACGTGAGGATGTCTCATACTGTGGCTGACAGTATTTCTGTTTCACAATGAAGCAGTCAACTTTTCCACCAGATTAGGAGATTTTGGGATTCATGATGTAACTGCTGAAAGCTGTACAGTTTTGTAAAACCATGGCCAGAGTCCAATGAGGATGTGATATGCGGGGGGCCCAACTTCTTCCCCAAGAAAAAGGAATAACTGCTACTGGCACTGGTGAAAGGAAAATTTGTGGGTTGTGTTTGGCTCCCTTTTAAGAAAGCGTGAATGAGTTAACAACAAACTTCTGGAAATCACTGGCTTAAGGTATCTAACTCACTGCTCTGTTTTTATATAGTGCATCATCATGCACTATGATTATCAAAATTAAATTGTCTTAACAATTGCTTTAGAATAAAATGAAACCTGGGTTTACAGCTTCCTATGCGTCTACATATCCATGTGGGGATAGTTTAAATAAATACATTCGCAAGCATGTACCTCACATCTTTCTATACTTATTTTTTTATGGGCCTTACCAGAGAGAGATGTATTTCACTTCTGTCTTCTGCACCAACTGCCAAGAGTTAACCAGGGCTGAGTTGTCAGCTTGGAAGGAAATCAGCCACGACAGAAAGCCCTCAAGTCTACTTGGGTTTTATGGTTTAAAAGTGAGAGATTGTTGAAGTGTAATCTGAGAGAAAATGCTACAGCAAATTGCAGAGGGAAAAAAAAAAAGGGACTTCTAGCAAAGGAATGGCTTTGAACTCCATCTCTGCACTGGACCTGTGGGTTTCGTTCCCTGTCTTCTATTTCCTTTACTTGAGAAGAAAAGGTGATGTAAGGAGCAGGGCAGTGAAGGAAATAACATTCAAGAACTTTTTAATCAGGGGGTTACCAAAAAGACAAGGTTTGTTTTATTGGGTTTTCAATTTCAAAATTAAAGCAATTACTAGCACCGTATATTCTCTTGCCCCCCATTACTGTTGGGTTTGTAGCTCCTCCTGAATTCAGGAGGTGCCAGATCAAGGGGAAGGCAAGCAGGGAAAGGGACCTGCTGCCAGAGATGTTGGTGGCTGTTGCAGCCATCCCTGTTTTGTTTAGGGATCAGTGCCCCAGCAATTCAGCAGAATAAGACTGAGAGTCAGGAGCTCCTCATTTCATCAGTACCTTAACTTAAATTTCTCTGAGTCAGTGTCTCCAGGGATGATAAGATAAAGATAGTAATTTTTGTCTACTTTGACAGAATTTTATGAAGGTCCTGCACTCAATGCTTGTCTTACCTATGATTTGCTTGCTACTAGTAACATTTTTCGAATGAAATGACTTAGTAAGTGAGGTCCATTGAAAGCCTACATGATTTATTTAGACTCACAGCTGAAAGACAGTGTGCCTCCTACAAATGCAGAGGAAAAAGATTTGCGATATTCAAGGTCTGATTCTCAAATCTGGGTGAAATCAACTGACTTGGCTGAGATCTCACATGGCCAAAGGCACCAGAGCAATTTTACTCCAAGCCAAGTGTCTTCTCACCTGCCAGCTCTCAGAGGCAGAGCCCATCCCAGTCATCACCTATTTAATGCTCTCAAAACCAGTGTGGGTTGTTATTTCCTTATTACTTTTTGCTTTAGGCTTTCCTGCTCTTCTGGGCACCTGTATCAGTGCTTCCCAGGATGGCCACAGCCATCATCTCCCCAGAATCAGGGCACCCCTTCACCAAACAGACTGTGCTTTGATCTCTCAGGTTTTTGCCTCACACCTTGATAGTCTGCACATTAACAATCCACCTATTTTACCTGGAAGGCTGAAAACACAATAGATTTATACTGCCAAATGTAGCTCACAGGTCCCAGACACTGAATCAATGCTCTGCATGAAAATTAACTTAAAATTATAGCAAGGTGTCTTTTCAAGAGTGATTAATAAGGAAACCGTTTGTTTTCACCTACAAAGAATGTGCTGCAACTCCATTCCTGCTGTCTTATAATTTTCCTTCTATTTTTAACCTTTTTATTTCTTCTCCCTTGTCTTATATAATTCACTGCACAGGTGAATTATTGCATGCAAATGCCTTGTGGTAACAGCAAACTGCAGAATATATTTTTATTGTCCTTGCTACAAATTAATACATTCCAGGTAAGCACATTAAACTTGCGAAGATTTCAGTTCCAGACTTTGGGATATATGGATTACCCTTTGCTTTTTCCCCTGGTGAATATGTATCATTGCTAACCATTACTGTGTCTGCAGCCAAGGCCAGTACAAAAAAGCCATTATCTTAAGAAGAGTAGGAAAAAAGAGGCATTGAAACAAGCACGAGATCGGGTAGATTGCCTGCTACTGCATACTGAGCAGCACCTCACTTGTGAGCAGAACAATTAATTACTATAAAACAGCTCAGGTGATAAAGCACAGATGGTGGCACCAAGGCCCAAAGACATCCATTGCTGCTGTAGGGGCTCTATACTCCACGGTGCAGCAATAATTAATAGATTAATCATTTACTTGAGATGTTTTATTCTTTCCATTTATGATTTGAAAGGAGTTTGCAGCATTTTATGTTTTGGCCTGAAAAGCCACATTAATGAAACATCTGTGTTCATAACATCTGGCTTACTGGAAAATTTGTCCTATTGGACCCTTATAACTGGGCTGAGGATCAAATGACTTTTTAAAAACTGTTTTCAAGGAATACAATATTCTGATTTATGCTGATGTTTTCCTGAGTACAAGGACCAAGGAAAATGATGCTCTACACTCAGCAGTCTCTTGATTTGCCAACTATCAATTTTCATAGTTGATTACTATTTTCTGAGATTCTTTATCCTCAGGACCTCTTTTTTCCTCTTGAAAGTGCTAAATTGCTTCCTCCCTACAGTGTACAGTGTATACTGTACACATTGCCCAAGCAATATCCATAGGTGGGAGAGAACATAATTTTCCTACTGTTCTTGGCTCCTCCTGATCAAAGATATCAGAATGCAAGACGAACTTTTCATTCTTAAACTGTTTAAACATTACCTTTCAGCACTTTCTTTTCCTCCAAAGATCATAAGGGCAAGCTGAATAAATACATTGACTTAAATTTTACTAGCAACTGTGAATCCTAAGACTGATGAACTCAACCAAACCTCTCACATCAAACAGGCTGGATTTCACGTGTGCTTCATGCTTCTTGCCCAGATGTGAGCCAGCAGTTCAGGGCATTCACCTGCTGATCTTCACATTTTCTGCCTAAGAGGACTTTCATCTCTGCTTCTCAAAATAAGCATCTGGATCTATCCATATTATTTGGGATATCCTGAACCAGCTGATACAAATGGAAACACTGAATAGCATTCAGCAGTTGAGCGGTAGTAGAGCTCCAAATCTCAGAAGCATTTAATGCTATCAAAATTAGGCTGTAAACTTTCTATTTAGGCTTATAATTCCTTATTTTCTGTATTACCTAACCAATGTAAGAATCTAGTGTTATGTTCTAAAAAGAGGCATAGAAAAAAATAAGTTAAAGAGCATCTAATATGTTGGATAAAAGCAGAGGAAGAGAGCACATGCAACTAGGATCAGATTCTTTTGTGAGCTGGACTGATGTGTCTTAGTGGGAACAGTAAGACAGGGCCCAGGTGGTACAGAAAATGATCCAAGGATGCTGGAAGAGTTACTGCAGCTTTGAAAACACTGAATTAACTGAAAAACAGTCTAAAAATTAGAACCTGCCTCTACAGACACAGCGAGCTTGGGAAGGGTTGGGGGTAAACCCTTTTACTTCCAGTTGGTTCTTCTTTCTCTATTCTCTCCCAACAGACAAACTTGGGAGGTGTCAGAAGAAAATTCTGATAATTTTCATAAAGTAAAAAGCCTTTGTTTTTGATGTTGAAAGTAGATCAGTGCCTCCCTAGAGGAGACAGGAGAGCAGATACACCTGAGTTCTGGTTGATTTGGTTCTGTCATATTCTCTCAGAGTTTTAGTCCAACACAGGAAAGCAACAAAAACTCTCCCATGCTGAAGATGGAGTTTTTAGTTTGATACAGACAGACAGAGACAAGTCCCAGTGCTGAACAGAGCACATCAACTACACTCAAATTCTCAGCATCTTCACTCAGTTCAGTTTGGCTCAGTTTCTTCCCTCTACTCCTGCCAAGAAAAATTCCCCAATTTGTTCTTTAAGTTACTAAAAACCAAGGTTTCCCTGTGAAGGGCTCTGCCTTGGGAACCCTCCAGTGCATTTGAAGGAAAACAATGTTGTCTTGTCACCAGGGCTGTCACCCCTGCTGGAGGAAACTGTGACACAGGAAGAAAAGGAGGGAATTTAGTGATGTGGGCAGCCACATCAAGAACTGCAAAAACCCAGCTTTGAAAAGCCTAATGGCTCACATGGGAATATCAGATGCTGTAAGACAAAGATATCTAGACCCTGCAGTGTGTTCTAGTAAGCCTGAGTTGATACCAGAATGCAACGCACTTTATTCCGTATTTAGGGACTGTACAGCATATTAAAAAGCCTACATAGATAGTGGTTTTTATAAAACACCATTTTTCTTTTGGCAAGAAAACCCCCATACAGCTATGGTATGAAACTTACACTTAAAAAGAAAATGTGATCTTTCAACAACAAGTTAAATCTAAGTGGTAGGCACGAGTATGGAACAGATCACTCCCTCCCCACACTCCATCCAGCTTTCCTCTCATTCTGGTTTAAGTTTCAAAGCCTTTGGGCCTTCTATTCTCAGTGCTGATAAAGTCTACATTGTTGTCTGCCAACTAAACTCCATTCAGGCCTCATAATACATCACATAATAGACACGGGATTAAGTTGTTAGCTGGCTTTTCTTTCAACTGCCATTCATCAAACAAACAGCACTTTGAGGAAGGAAACCTATTTTCTCAGCTGCAACATGCACGACTTAGTTACTCACATTGCTGAGATTTACAGTTTACTTTCTCAAAAGATGGCAAATTATTATATAGAGACATTAAGTCAGCTTTCATTCAGATTAACCAGATACTTTGTGCTCTCCTCCAGGTGCTGGTGTGGTGGGGGGGAGCATTTACACAGGTCCAGCAGACCTGAGCTGCAGTCAAAACAAAACCTCATGTCCACCATGGCTCTTACTAAAATTCGTGAGTGCCCCTCTTTACTGTTTCTCCTCTTGCTATTGACCTCTGTGTAACCACCTGCTCTTACCAGCTGCAAGCTCTCCTATGTGCAGGCCTGCACACACCTAGAGAAAGGACTAAATATTAATTTTCCTTATAATATATATACCCTGTAACAAAGTTACTGAATTTGCCTTAAAAATAAATACTTTCATACCAAAGTACATCCCATAGTGTGCATCCCATTTCACACCAGAATGTACCCATGGTTAGTAATGGGTGATCCTGTCCCCTGTTCTGGAGACACTGCTGGGCATCATCAGCACATGTAAAAATGGGTCTAGAGTTGGCAAATGCTGGTTGCTGCTGTGGAGGTGGATACTCCATGGACTGGTCCCTTGATGAAATGCTGGCTTAATCTAATGTAATTTTAAACTAAATCTGACTGAGTTTGAGGTCAGGAGAAAGATAGTGAGCACCTGAATATAAGTTCCACCAGGCACAAATGTAGTCCAGGGGATGGAGGTGAACAAGAATGCTGGAATATGGACTGAGTGATTCTCTCACCTGTAAAATGGTTTGCCCTCATTTTGCAACCCAGTGAGCCAGTGTAAATAGCCCTCAGCAAACCAAGCTCAGTACAACCAGGTAATAATCTGGATATATAGCTGGGAGTTAGACAGCTGGTTTTGGAAACACTGCTGTATTTATTTAAATATCCTGGGCTATCTCATGCAACAGAAATGATTTTCTGGAATAAGAAATTATTGAGGCAACACTTCTGTTGACAAAAGTAGTAATTACATTAAGAGCTGCTTAGAAACACTGCTCTTAACTCTATGGAAATGTCACTGACAGCTTGTTTTACAGTGAAGATACCTCCTGAAGCCCAGGTAATTATACACATCCCCTCTTGATACTTTTATTTTTGACTGCCTGTGTGACAGCGTGCCTGAGCGAACCCTGAGCTGCGTTCGCTCTCATGCGCAGATAATTTGGGCTGTGGCTTTCCACATCTCTGTGTGAATGAGGTTAACACAACTTTTCTTAGGGAACGTTTTCATGGAATGTCATATATGCCATTTACTAACCATTCACCTGAAGGATGTGGGTCTGATACAGCTCTTCATAGCCGTAGGCATGACAGGTGTAATTGCCCATGTGAATAGTTGTTACCTTGGTGATGTAGAGGGAATCGTCTTCTCCAAAATCCTGAATGGAACAAAAGACAGGAAAGGTGCCTTATTATTTAGTAACAATATTTGAAACACTACATGAATGGAGACTACCTGCTCAGTGGTTTCGATAGCAATGCAGCCTGGGGACACAGCTTGAATTTTGAACAGCAGGTTATAAAGTTCATAAATCAACACGCAGGGAGAAAATGAGCAGCAATTTAAGAGTAAGGTAAAGCGACTCATCTGAGAATATGAACTTTTGTGCTTGTTGCTAACAAGGTGCTCTTTGCACACAAAAAAGATCGCCATTTCCAGCTGCTTAATTTACAGGGGAATTTAATATCTACCTGTTAACCTCAGGTGCATAAAATGCTAGTATTTGGGTGGGTTAAGGTTTCCTTTATCTGTGCTGGATCTTAAAAAATGCATTGCAGCCTCGAGACTTGAGAAAGAACTGAAGCTCTTTGTCACTTATCTCAGACAATATCCAAGGCAGGGGACAAGGAGGAAGACAAAAAGCCTTTTCTCAGACAAACCTATTTAGATTTGTAACTGCTTAACAAGTATCTTTCTTCATCCCCTTCATCTTCCTAGATCTGCTCTTGCATTGTTTCAATTTTTGATTACTGATGGGAAGGATTGAGTTAGTAGACACATTTTTGGCACTTGAATATGTTGTACAAGCATCCTGCTTAGGAATTGATTTCAATTAATTATTTATTTATTAATTTCAATATTTATTAACCAAATCATAGCTAACAGAACCACAGTACTGGTGGCTCCATGAAGCAGCTTCTCTTGTTACTCCACCAACATTCAGACTTTCTGCAGCTTCAGTGTTTGTGTTTCTGTGCAAACTGAAGAGGATACATTTAAAAACAGTTCATGAGCTGAAATAATGATTTTTCTGTAATCATCCCTGTGTGTGAAGTATGCTAAGTTGAACTCTTTGAGTAATTTCACTGCACTATTATGGGAAAACTCAACTTTGAGTCAGGGTGGCACAAACCCAGTACAACAGGGTGAATGTTGTAGAGTGGTTCTGCTTATGAAAACACAAGAACTTCTTTTCAAAGCTCTAACATGCAGCTGGAAGCCAGCCTGCAGCCCAGGGTGTGCAGGGGAAGCCCTTCCAGGACATCCTGCCTGCTGCCACCCTCGTGTCTGGGACACGCAGCAGTGTGTGTGGTGAGGAGGTGACAACTCATTGCCTCCTCTGCCATGGCAGAACTGACCGAGGGGACAGATTGAACAGGAACATCACTTTGATCTGCTGGCTTGGAGTCAAGAACCTGGGTCCCGATTTCTTTGTGCTGGAGGAAGGGAAGCCACACACAGAAGCTGAGATGCTGCTCTGTCCCTGCTGCACCCATGGCAACTCCAGCACTATAAGGAACCATCCACATCCACCTGCTGCTGCCAACCCCTGCCACGTGCTCAGATTACAAACAGGAGCTGTTTGATCAGCAGATGGCCTGATTTCTAAACCCAAACCTTTTGGGGCTCCTTACATCTCACATTTCCTGCCTCTTCAGGGTGCATGTGCTTTGCAGTTTGAACCTTCCTTTCCAGACACCACACTTTGAACATTTTTTGAAGGAAGCTGCGATTCTGCAGCAGACATGCAATGCCAGCTGGCACCCTCCAAGAGAAGTACAAAACAGCCCATCTCTTGCAGCATGGATTGATCTGGCACTACTTCTGTCAGCTTGTGAATCTTCTCCAAAATCCTCTGTCTGGCACTACAAAGCATCTTGCTTCACCTCTCAGTGGCAGGTCAGCACTGGCAGAGGGGAGAGAATTTTGCGAACTTGCCTGGTTTTCAGACATGTTTTAAGGCAGATTGAAAGTGAGCACTGAGAAATATGGAGTTTCCTGGCAGGATGCAGCCCTTCCCAAAGCACAGACCTTCAGCTGAGAGGGCACAGACACATCCACAATCATAACCTGTTTCTGCAGCCTCTGCTGCTCCAACGGGCAACTGTATGAACAATTATAGAGAATCAGAGTAAATCCATAGACGATCTGAAAACCATTATCTATAATCAAAATCATCTCAGACATTATTGTCACCTTGGTGTCAGGCATCTACGCTATGGGATAGGCTGGTTAAATTATCCAATACATTATTACAAATATCTACTCAAAAATCCCCTTTTCAAGTATTTGCCTGTTTTTTGGTCAGTTAGATCTTTCCTGATGGAAAGCAAAGATGCATGAATAACTGCTAATAGAAAAGACACTAACCCTGTTCAAATAGTATTTGCACGAGATAGAGAAAATGCTTGCACTGGAGGGGACTAAATAACTGTTTTTGTAAGTTAAAAGAAACTAAAATTGAGTTTAGATCAATAAAAGCAGGAAGGCTACTTTAATGGAATGATTTATAAGGAGTTATGGAAAAAAGAGACAATCTAATCTTCTCTATTTAAGTATGTTACTTCCTTTAACATATCACAGAAAAATATTCTGAATGCTTGGTTTGTGCTCTGTAATTGTCTTTTTAAGGATGATCTGGTTTTTTTCCAATGCATACAAATGTATTAATATAAGCAAAGACCCTTGGACAACCAAACAGGCGCAACACTAATGTTTTATTAACTTCCATTCCAAATGCGTTTTTCTTGAAAAGAGGGGCTTATATTGGTAAAAGCAGTTTTTAGACTTTTAAAATCTATTTTCTGACTTTTAGTGCTATCAAAGTTTAGCACCATATCACCATGTCAGGCACAGAAGGGAATTATCAACCCTGTATTAGAACCTGCACACATAGTAAGTTCATATATAACTACAACATTATTAAGAATTGAAAGTGTTAGGCGTGGGAAGGAAAAAGTGATTGTTGCATTAATGTTTGATACTGAATCTTTTGTTGCTACAGAAAGTAGACTGAGTTCTCTAACAAATTAATGACTTTCTGTGTGTTTATCACAGCTCACGGTTTCTCCTAGCGTTTCCCTGTGGATACAGTTAGTACATTAAGATTTCACTGTTACATTTTATATCTATGGATGCATTCTTATGCACAAGCACTTTCTTTGTGTATTTCATATGGGTGTATTTGGAAGTGCTGTAAAAACCCAAGCCCTGGAGCATTAAGAAATGATGAGTCTTTGATTTCTTAATAGCCTCTAACTTCCCATCTTGCAGTCAGGAGTGCTGTGCTGCAGTTGGAAGCTGTGAGATGTATTTGGGATGTCCCACATCCCCCTCCATGCTGCACTGCCTTTTTGGGAGCTCTGAGGAGCTGCTCAGCTGCTCACAGGCCACTGCCCTGTGCTAACAGGATGTGAGTGAGCACTGACACTTGCTGAGATGCTGGTCTGGTTTGCTGGGATGTGGATGGGGTGGGCAAAGGGAATGGGAATAATTCACAATGTGAAAAAGCAGAGGAAACATTTTCACATATTTTGACTTAGTTCAGATGGCTTTTGCTCGTTAAGCCAGTTCTCCAAGTTACCACAAGCCTGAAAGCAGTCAGAGCAGAACAAAAACATCTGTAAAACTGATGCAACATAATTCTTCTCTCCCCAAATCTATTCCAGCTCTAAAACTGAGAATTTCAGGGCTGTCCAGGAGGCTCAGCAAGTGCTGCACACCCCAGGGAGCTGTTACTGCCCTACTTGACTGCAGTAATGCCCCACAGTGAACTGAAAAGACATTAAAATGTATCATCCCATGAAGAAGAACAGGCAATCAGTAGAAAGGCAAAAAAAGTAAGTTCTGAGACACGGTTTTCCTCATTTACTGTGGAAGGTGAATTATCATAGAATCATGGAAAGGTTTGGGTTGGAAGGGACCTGTAAGTTCATATGGCCCAACCCCCCTATAGTGGGCAGGGACACCTTTCACCAGACCAGGCTGCTCCAAGCCCCATCCAAGCTGGCTTTGAACACTTCCTTGGATGGGTGTCTCTGGAATGGATGTAGGTGCTCAGTGATGGGGTGTCTCACCATTTTATTGTGAAGGGGAAGAAAGAGAGGTGATGAAAATAGAGGGAGTGCCCATCTAGCCCCACACAATCATGAGCCCTGCATCAAAGCAGCCAGATAAGGGCAGGGTGTTCATCACTCCTACCTTATGAATTTCATTATAAAGTAATTATTTTAATAAAAAAAATTCAGAAAGCTATGCTTATCATTTCTCTTAATTGATAAGGTCAACTAGTGGCAGCTGATAAATTGACTTCTCCAGCAGATCATTTCACCTTTTTTCTCCATTTTTCAAATAAAAACTTCTCTGTCCCTCATGAGCTTCTTTCATGTCTTTCACTTACCCTTCAACCAAAGGATTGATTAAATGACCTCAGAAAACGTTTCAACTTTTCAATATTAAAAAAATGCACCACCCTGCATTTTACATTGTCAACAGCTTGGTAATCTGTAAAATACTAAAAAAAAAGTTGCTTTAAAAAATAACAAAGCACAGCCTGGAAAATGGACATATACCTTTTTTTTTTTTGGTATAGTATTCCCTTTCCTTTCTATCACTACTGATTACCCAAGGCATTGGTCTCTCCAAACACAAGATTTTTCATATTTATTTATTCCATTCCCATTCTAATGCATTCCCTGGTCGTGCACTCTGCTGCGGTTCGGAGACACTGCACTCAGGGATGTGTGAAACATTGCATATTACTTGTAAATCTTGCTCACACTCTGTCTCAAGTGAATTCCAACCCATGACTGTAACACCACAAATCTCCTGTTCTGCCACCCAGGAAGGAGCTGGCAGAGAGGAGCCCCATTAACCCTGCATGCTGAGCTGGCTGTGATGCCACAGGGTGCAGGGCACTGCCATTCACCTTTTGCCTGCTTCACATGCACTTTCATTAAGTTTTCTAACACGCCTTGGGGTTCTTTCAACATTTAAAACCCTTCAAATTTTTGCCAAGTTTCTTGGTTTTCAGCAAGTTTGAAGAGGAATGAGCACAGATGCTTATTATTTTTATGTTAACTTCCAGTTGCTTGAGAAAAAAACCCAACCTTGACTTAAAACCATAAATAGGAAGAAGAAACGGAAAAGTCAATCCCAGTGACATGAAGCCAGGGATTCTCCATAGCCCCAGCTCTCAGGGAGGGCACACTGGCACCAGTCACCCTACAGTGTGGCACTATGGGTTACATACTCCCTTGCCCAAGCCATTTAGACCCACACAGTGATTTTAAACCATCCAAGTTAGATATTGAATGCTCCTAATAAATACTGGGGTGGGGGTGGGGGGCTAAAGACAGTTGACACCCTCTCACCATGATGGTTTAAAAGTGTTCATAGCAGAAATAAAGGCAGAGGGAATGAAGTTCCCTCTTGAGTGGTTCTTCTCTTAGTGGATTTGCTTTCCAAACACTATTATTAATCCTCCTACTACTACTACTTCACTTCATTTTTAGCCCCTTCCATTCCAGCCCTTTCCCAAGCCCAGGGAAGCTGGAGACCTTCTCCATGCAGTTTCAGTGGCTACTGACAAAACCAGCCCGGGTACAGGGGCCTGCTGGTGTCATCAGTTTTCTACAAGAATCCCAAAATGGTTTGGGTTGGAAGGGATCTTAAAGCTCATCTCATCCCAACCCCCTGCCATGAGTAGGGACACCTTCCACCAGATCAGGTTGCTCCAAGCTTCGTCCAACCTGGCCTTGAACATTTCCAGATGAAGAAAAACACCATCCTGATCTCACAATCACCAGCAAAGCAGCTAGTATTAACTAGTTCACACTAAAAAAGCTTGCCTGATCCTCAGTGTCCTAGAAATCTCTCTCTGATAATGTTTACAGGATTTTAAAATGAAATGTACCCAAGCATTTAATGAGATTATTATTATGCAAAATCTACAACAATGGCTATCACTTTGGAAATGATTTCTCCTCACTACTAAAATGTCTCTGATCTTTTTTACAATACATTCATGAGTGATTCATATAAAAATAATAAAAACTAAATTAATCATGGGTCCTTAAATCACTTTCTTTGATGCTTTTAATAATTCATTTCTAGAGACAAGTTGAGAACTTATGCTTCATTAATATTATTTGTTCTTGGTTTTACACATCACTTTAGTCATTTACATGGAGAGAAATTCCGCCTTAAGCAAATGCCAGCACACTCTTGCAAACACAGCCTGATGGGGCATTAATTTATCTTTTCTTGTTTTTCTGCTCAAAGAATTTAACACAACATAAGGCTGCTGGTGAATCAAAAATTTTTTTGCCTTGAAAATATGGAAACTAACTTTTTAGATAGTTGTGTAATGATAAATGTGTAAGTAAAAAATGGGTGAATTTTACATCCTGAGAAACTCAGAGATAACATGACAAGGAAAATGAATAGTAGGTACATTCCTCTAAAAATGCAAGTGGATACAATTTCTGTAATCTTCATTATGACAAAATGTGAGACTATATATTCAGAATATACTGTCAGTAGTAATTTTGCAGTCAAACTCTATTTTAGAGGCTGTAAGTACCTTAAGAAACTATAAGCAATTTCTTACACTTTCACTTGAAAGAGAAAAAACTTGGTTCTGAATATGCAAATTTTTGAGGCTTGCTCCCATTACTGCATCACTGCAGTATCTAGGATGGCCCAGGGTTTGATCATTTAAAGGCCCAAATTCTATTATCAGGGAATTAATGGGGTTATTCACATATGAGCTTTTTATTATTTAACAGTGAGTCTACATTAAAACCATCAACATGAATATGTTGTCTTCATACAGACTGGTTAAATGAGGAAACTAATCCCAGTGACTTGCACTTTAAAGGTTGGCTGTTTGCTTTGGGTTTCAAATATTCTACATGGAAAATGGACATTTTCATGAATATCCATGAAATGTGTATCAAGACAGGCACAGCTCTTGCAAGGGCCATGAGATGTACACGGAGGTGATTTCCCAGGTGGATGGGGAATATGAGCAACCAAGGCTGTGGTCTGGAGTTCTAAGCTTGTTTGGAGAGAGCAAGGCCATGCCATCCTCCCTGACATCAGCAGGAATGAAGAACTCTGTATTTACACAATTGGCTATGTAAAGCCTATTTTTGAACTAATGATCCAATTCCAGTGTGAGTTGGAGTGTAGAGATTAAAATGAAATGAGTAATGAAAGACACTAATGAGTTTAGGCTACAGCTACCTGCATTACACTTGGTAATTCACCAAATTCTTACCTACCTGTACACCATATTTGTTTTCTTATGGTAATCTTCTCTTTCACCATGCTTCTGAAGAAGCAACTTACATTTATAAATTTTATCAATTTACACATCTGTCTCTGGAGATAATGTCAAGTCATGTGAAACAACACCCTATAAATATTATATACATTTGACTCCATGAGGAGTTTATTTTATTTTCAAATTGAGGAATGCTTTCATAATCACATACTTGAGAAAACATATTGCTTGTTCCTAGAAGACAAAAGTATATTATTTTGAATGATGACACATTTTAACCACTTCACTTTTGTAGTCAGAAATCAATTTATAGCTATAACAATTTTATCAGTTTCAGCTACATTATAGTTATTTTCTGCATGAGAAAAGTTGATGTGACTTTATTAAAGTGGAACTGCAAAGGGACTTCTAATGGATAAACAATATGGCTGGGCAATTTATGGAGAAACAGTATTTTTATGCTAAAAGCAATCTTAAATGTTGGCAAGAGAAATCATTTAATTACATGTACCATTAGGATGGCTCTTTTGCAATAGCTATGTGACAACTCATTAACAGAGCTCCCACAGACAGCACATGACAAATTATTACTAGTTGCTTATGAAAGCTTCTGATTAAGAGAGCAATAAAAAATTATAAATATTTTGTTGCCAATCAGGATATCATATAAAAATGATTTAACTAATGCAGTTAAACAACTAGGCTTTACAGCATTCTTCAGTCTTTCAGTTCTGTGCAAATTTAGGATTATCTAGGTTTTTGTTGACTGTCACTCCCAGTATTATCCTGGAACACAGGTCGCCCTCTCAGATCACATTTGTCATGAATCTGGAGAGAATAAAGCAACAAAAGACACTTCAGCAGTGCCTTTCCTCTGCTGCTCTCACACCTAGATGACAGGATTCTGTTTTTTTCAGACTTGAGCTTCTAATTTCATCTGATTTCTTGAATTGGCATTTAGAAGAGAAAGAGTTTAACTGAAATACAATACCAGGATTTTTCCAAGTGTGTGACTATGCTGTAGGTCTGTATGTGATTAGCAATGTGCCAAGAGCAGGGAGGATTTCCTTGAAGTTAAAAAGGTACAATTAATCTCCTGTTGCACTTCCAATTAGCCAAATTGCCAACCTTATTGTGAAAAGCAGAAATGCAATCGATGTGCTGCTTGAGGCGTACGAAAGGAAAACTGAAGTAATTTAATTAACTGCCTTCAAGTACATTAAGAAGCACACTGCCTTTACTTTCTGCTGTCAATGCCTTTAAACAGATTATTGTTTAATGTGAGTTTCTGTACCCACGTAAGGCAGAGGCTTTGAACTGTCTGCTGCCACCCCCTGACCTGAGCTGTTAGGTGTTTAAAAAAAGACCAAGATGAATAGAGGGATGGAGCACCTCTGCTATAAGGAAAGGCTGAGAGAATTGGGATTCTTCAGCCTGGAAAACAAAAGATTTGAACAGAGAGAGAGAGGGAACTCTTGCTTCCAGAGACACAGGAAGAGGACTCTTGCTTTTAAACTAGAACATCCTTAAAAAATGGTACCCCATGAACTAAATGGCCCAGGCAAACAGTTGTGGGAAGACTGCTTGGGAGAGACTCACATTGCAGCAGGTTTGGGCAGGACTGCTACTTGTGGAAATTAGAACCATGTTGGAGAAGTTCACATAGAACTGTCTCCCCTGGGAAAGGCTCCATGACACAGCAGAAGAGACTCCTCTCCCTAAGTGAACTGAACATTTTTAGAAGTGACAACTGACTAAAAACCTGTGTTTTTGTCTCATTGCACTGTCAGAAAAAAAAGAAGGGCTGGTGGGGAGGTGTTCTAAAGGTTTATTTTAGTTTAAAGGTTTATTTTAGTTCTCATTATCCTCTTTTAATTCTACTAATAAATTTTTCTTAATACCTTTTAAAGTTTTGAGCCTGTTCTGCTCTTAGAGTGTTTTCTCCTAATCCTTTTCTCACCCCATGAACCTTTTAATTTCTTTTTCTTTCCCCCTCCTCTGCTCAACTATAGCAGAGGAGAATGAGTGATTTTTTGTGGGTGCATTGGCATTTAGCCAATGTCAAACCCTCGACAATGGTGCACATGATTTTCCTGCCAAGGAAGAGTCAACAAATAAAGTCCTAAGATGCTGTGTGTATTTCTGTCCCATGTGCTGTAATTATCCCATTTTACTGCAGAAGAATAAACCAAAGATTTTTCCTATTTCAGCAATCCTGGATACACAACAATTTAGGCAACTATAGTACTGACTGTAACAATTCTGAACTGAGTGGTTCTCAAATTAACAAGAGCTGAACAAAAATATAAATCAACTCTTGCTGTAGTGTAATTAAAATAAAACCTGAATTACCATGTATTTAATGCAAAGAGAAATGAAATACAGACCATATTTTTTATACACTACTTTCCACTCTCTCTGTAATTAAATGTTATTAAATAAATGAGTAAGTTTATACCATCATTCAGGTATTGTTTTTACTACCAACTATGACTCACAGATCAGACCATCACTGCGAATTAAAAGATTCATCTTCCTTCTTGTAAGGGCATCGCAGACCCTGCTGAATAATCCCATTTTTAAACTGCTCGTCAGAAATAACAGTCAAGGAGTGAGAGAGGAGAATTAGCTCAAAGGCAAGTGAAACAGGAGGATCAAAATGTATTATTTGGTTTGGAGAGAGGACAGATTCATTGCCAACCATAAATGTTTTGTTTCATGTTCTTGATGAACCTGTTTTGTTGTACTCAGAAAGACACCCCTGAGGAGTCAATGGTCTGTAGAGCTGTTTTCCCCTGAGTTTTGAGGTCTCTGGACCACAGGTTGCATCAACGAAAGAAGCATAATTTCATATAACATATTATAAGTACTCCTGCTCTCCCCTACATATATGTTGCTTTGCTTTTATTCCTGAGACATATTCACATACAATCTATATATTACACCAACTTCCAGTTCCCATAATAATAAGACAAAAGTTGCACCCTGTCTTAAGTTACAGTGGTATGTATTCTATCTCCATCTTCATGGGCTGTTGGGGCCAGGTGGGGCAGTGTTCCTGGCTGTCCCTGGTGGCCCTAGGGCAGGACTTCTAATGGGCCAGCTGTTGGAGCCAGGTGGGGCACTCTTCTTTGCTCGTCCCTGATGGCTCCAGGGGATATCTTCTGTTAATGGGCCATTGAGTCCCACTGATAAAATTACACCATTCCCATTGTGAGATGCCCCACCCAGGGGGAGGAACCAAGCATCCCTATCTGGATATAATCTGGAATTTGAAACATCACAAGTCAGCTTTTCTACTGGATAGCCAGGGGAAGACCAGACCCTTCTACACCATCATTGTACCTTCAGAGGAGAACTACATCTTTCCACAGGATCACTGCTTCAACAGAACCACATCTATCACTCCCAGAAGACTGCAGCCACCATCTAATTGGACTGCTGCCAACACCCTGACCAACAGGGTGTCAGGTTGTATTCTGACTCTGTCAGTGTTTTTGCACTGTTGCATTTATTTTAATTTTTCTATTAAATTGTAGTTCTGACTTTGAGTCTCTCACTGATTTGCTTTCAAACTACCACACAACCTTATAACTACCATCTGTTAAATGAGGTCATACTCAACGTCCTGGTCAGACAGTGACAGGAGTGGCTCAGGACATACATTGATGTCCTCCAGGTCGAGGAAGTTGAGGACGACGCCGTTGCGTTTCCAGATGATGGGCGGCCGCAGCGCCCCGCGGATGCTGCAGGTCAGGACGGTGCTGAGGCCAACGGTGATGGTGGTCACAGTGACCCTCTGGTCCTCTGGCAGGCTCAGCCGAACCACCTCTGCAAAAGGCAAAATAACAGGGATAACATCAAATACCACGCAGGGAAGCTGCTCCTCTTCTTCCCTCTCTGCCTTCCCTTCTCCTTCTGGGAATAACTTCAGAGGATTTTGGCAAGGAGATGGGATACCTATGCTATACAAAAAAAACCCATAAAAATACAGCCAAGTAAGAGACAAATTGAATCCTGTCTCAATCAAACTCACTGCATCCCTTTCCTAACTGTGGCATGAGGGCACCAAGATGGTCCACTGGCCAGCCTGGCTGCAGTGGTTTATACAGAGCACTCAGCAACAGGAGGGCAAGCAAAGGCTCTCTGGCTTGAGATCATCTGGGCTTGCTGTTCTAGAACACTCCTGCTAAAGTCCTTCGAAAAGGTACAAGAATGAGTCATGTTTGCTCCTTGAAGAAGAAGAGTTAAGGTCAGACTGCTGCACTGAAATATAGATAAACCCAGTTTCAAATTACCCAAACACTGGAAGACATCAAGCACAAAAACTTGTTTGCCAAACACAGCCACATATAGGACCTGTGATAGAGAAGTACTAAAGAAATAAAAGCTTTCTAATATTTCATTTAAATAAAATCCCCAGTTGTCTTAACTTACGTGTGCCACACAAAAGAAACGGAGGCAGCAGACCTTACGGAAAACCTCACCACCAGCTCCCTGAAACCACATTAAGTCACATTGTTTCCTTCTGGCCAATGACATGAGACGTGGCTGCATCTTTTGCCATGTATGGTCATAAAGAAAGATCAGATGTGATACCAGAACTACCCTGGGTGCAGACTATGGAACATTTGGGCAGTCAGGCCATATTGCCCAAGCTCCTGTAGCCACAGCTTTGTAATTCACATGATGGCTTTTACTTCCTCTCATTCCCCAGCTCTGCAATAAGAAAACTATATTGCGTGTAAATGATGAAAACTGGTCTTTCAGGGCAATGTGCCATTGAGAGGAACAGGGAATGTTCACAGCTGGTGTTACTTTGCTTCAGCCAGCTCCAAAACCTGGGCTGGAGAATGAAACAACCTCTCCCAGCACCAAGGCTCCTCCTTCCTCATGTCCACTGGCAACAACAGCAGTAAAACATAGATGAAAGAGACTGATGCTGCCTCACCCAAGGCCACGTGCTTTGGGAAAAACCACTTCAAGTAGTGCTCACACTGTAAAATGACATATGGGGGTCAGGTTACTCCCTCCCATCAACTGGTAAAGTTACTGTTCACCCTGCCCACTTACCTCATGACTCTGTCATTACACCCCGCACAAGATCTGAATGTCACATGCATGGAATAAAAATGAAAGAAATCCCACTATTACATTTGCAAGAAAAATTTTCCATATCTTCACATATTGTCTAATTGACAAATTGCTTTAACATCTCTTGAGCAGCAAACCTCTTAAATCTGTCACTAAAACATTGGATTTCAGCAGCCTTGGGCAGCCTGGACAGGCTCCATGCTCTGGGATAGCAACTGATTGTGAAGAATTAGAGCAAAACCTGCTTGTGAAAACCTACTCCAACAACTCTGCACCCCTTCTCTTCTGCTTCTTCCACCTAACTGAGAAGCTAATGTGTCACAAAGTGTATTCACCACTGTGGAGCTGAGGCTGACTTTAGGCTGCAGGGTCCATACAGCATTGGTGAGTCTGCCAGCAGTGAACATTTCTCCCACTTAAGATTCCCAGTGCTATTTCAGGAAGAGTACAAGCTGTTTTAAATAAAAGGTAACTACAGTTTTGATAGATGGTTGATCAAAATTAGGAATGTTTGATCAATGTGGTGCTACTACTTGTGTTATGGTGGCTCCCAGAGGCATTACATGAGAAGACTGACACAGTCTGACCATCAAACATTAAAAATCAAAAGGGGAGATGAAGGAATATTGGGAAGGAGAACATTACCCGTTCAAGATCACTGAGCAGGCTAGCAGCTAAGCCAGGAAGACATAACACATGACTAAATCACACTGCCTTCAGGTACCTGCTGCAAGAAATCAGGGTTGTGGCAACTCAGGGGCAGTGGCCCATAGGAATAGAGATGTCCCAGGGAACCACTGAATAGCTTGGGTTGGAAGGGACATTAATGACCATCTCTGCAACCCCTGCCATGGGCAGGGATATCTTCCACTAGACCAGGCTGCTCCAAGCCCCATCCAACCTGGCCTTGAACACTTCCAGGGACGGAGAGTCCATCCCACCACCCTCATCCAGCTGTCTGAAGCATGTAAACAGAACATAGGGGCTAATAATGTAGTTATTTTCTACATAATGAAGAGCTTCTTTTAATGAATAAAATATTTGGAGTGCACTTGACAGGATAAAGAACTGATAATTACAGTAAATTTTAGCATGCAGTAGGACTAATGAGGACATCTCTTCTTAAGGAGAAATGAAATAGAGGGCCATTCATTTACAAGAGAATTGTTTTTTCATCTTACTGCTGTTTTCCTTAATTCCCTCTGCTGTTTTTCATGGTGCCTTAAGTTCCCTGGCTCATGCTGGGCTTCCATAAGCTCCTTCTTCAGCTATGTTTTTTCAGTGCTCTCCTGTGGTGGAATTTAAGGCTTCCTGCCCATCTTCCAAAAATTACTAAAGAGGCTTTGACTTTTCCTTTTTAGAAGCACAGTAATGAAAAATACATTAACTTTTAATTAAGAAGACACCTTGCACAGCTGCCATTCTTGGATGAACCATTTGAGGCCAAGAGATGAGTTTTTTATGTTAAAGCATGTAATTAGCACAGACCACTTTAACAATACAAACACACTCCTTTTTAGAATATTTCTGTGGAGTGTATTTGAGATCATCTTATTACCAGTACATTTAAAGGGCTCTTATTAACATCTAAAAGCCTTTCTACTAATACAGAATTATTTTGTGTGGTTTCAGTTATTGCTTTTTTGTTTTCAACAGAAAAGATTTCCTTATACAGGCAGGTGTATTGGGAGGGAAAAATGATTCTCTAAGATGATGCGAGGGCCGAGCTTTTAAAAACTCTTTTAAAAGACTCAATATTGTATTAAGTTATAGAGCTTAGACACTGCTGCTACTGGTTTATGTGTAAAAATTATTCAAGTCACCATAATGATTTTGTGTGGAACTTCTAGATTAAGTATTGAACACTGTTCATTTTATTTTTAAAAACCTTTTGGAGATAAAGGGATTTTTACCATAGGTGTAAAACTGAACAGAACAAGCAGGCAACTTTCAAAGGGTGCTTATTTGCAGAAGAACACAAGCTGGAATGGAATTTGGTCCTAAAATCAAGCAATGTTATTTTCACTTGGAAATCCTGCAGGATGATGCACGCAAACCATTTTTCTACATTCCATGGGTTCAACCAGTACCAGTCCCTGCTGACCACAGTCATCAAGTTGTGTCAAACCTGATACTCTTCTCTGGGATTTCAGCTGAAGTAGTTCCTCAGCTTATTCCAGCTGGAAATAAGTTCCTACCAACTATTCTGCCATCAGAGAGAGATGCTCTCATCAGAGAATGGGATGCTATCATTCTTCACTCAGCTTTTAACCATTCCAGACAGGGGTAAAGCCTTTGTAATGATCCCCTTTAAGAAGGAATTGGTGTAAGCATGTTCTGGTGTATCAGAGGACCAGGACTAATCCCTGATCATGTAGATGAAAGACACCAAATGTGGAACAGAATTATGATCAGTGAAAAGCAACCAGGACACCACAGACTCTCCCTTGGTGATGGCAGCAGCTCAGTACCTGAACACTGTGTGGTCAGACCCATCTGCCTCATTCAGGAGGGTGAGGGATCCCTGCCTGCATGCTGGGGGTTAGTGCCAAGGGATTATTCAGGGGAGTGATCACTCTTGTCCATCCTCTGCCACCTTTCCTGCCTGGTATGATATTCAGCCTGAAGCACTGAGCACCTTTGGTGACCCAGCTGCCACCGTTCTGATGTTCTTACATTAAATTTCTTGCAATACCAGGTCCCACGGTGACACGTGAGAATGTGAAGTCTTAGTAATTCCTCTTCTTGTAAAAAGCATCAAGATATTGCTGAACATTTTCCTCTGTCCCTCCTCTTCTCCAGTGTTATTTAAGGTGCTAAGCTGAAGTTACACTGCACCTTCACAAGCTCTGCATACTAATGCAGCAGGTATTACCTATTGTGCTGGTTTATCATGGAAATCTTTTTCTCTGCTGTCATTTGCAGCCCACCAAAGGCAATCATAATTTCACAATGAAGACATGTATAATTGAGGTCATTACAGGGAGCAGCCTGGAACGAACGTCAATGGAGAAAACCTCCTTGATGTAGCACCGTGTGGAGATAATTTACATAGCAATGTTGGACACCTGCCTTTGCTTGTGCTGCACTACCTACAGAAACAGATTTCACACTTTAGATAGTACTTAATGACATTAATTAGACCTCTTCCTTTAAATCTGAAGAAAATACATGTTTTAATGCACTGTTGCCACCTTTAATCATTGCTACAGTTGTTCATGGATATCTTGCCTTGCTGAAACAGAGTATGGAAAAACTGCAGAATGGTTTGGGTTGGAAGGGACCTAAAAGATCACCTCACTCCAATCCCTTGCTGTGGTCAGGGACACCTTCCACTAGACCAGGTTGCTCCAAGCCCCATCCAGCCTGTTCTGAAACATTTCCAGGGATGGGACATCCACAGCTTCTCTGGGAATCCTGTGCCTGGGCCTCACCACCCTCACAGGGAAGAATTTCCCCATAATATTTAATCTACTCTTGTTCTGTCGCTTAGATCTTGCTTAGGAGACAAGGCAATACTTCTAAAATCCTGTAACTCATCCTCAGAAACATAGCCTTGTTTGATGTTCAACAGGAGAATGACTTTCAAAGAAAGTCTCCAGCACTGGTTCTTGCCCCCAAATGAATGCAGAGAGACCTGTTGTTTGTGAACTGAAGCATGGGTAACAGCCCTAAATACGTTGTGTTTCTTCAGCAATGGTTTAAGTCAGGGGTGATTTAATGGGATGGAAACTTTAGTGTCTACTTAATTTCCCAAGTCCCGCAGCTGTGTTTATGCACCACATTACATTAGTAAAATCTGTTTATTGCCTTGTGGCCATGAAGGTCAGTGGTGATTTTAGCATTTGTTTCAACAGATGAAAGAGTTCTCTAGCTGAACACATTCTCAGGTGAAGAGCTAACTGAATCAAGAAAATAAAAACAATTAATAGAACATAGCTAAAAACAGGATATACCTTTTGTAATTACTCTTTTCCCCAATAATTTTGATGAGATGTATTTGGCTTTGCATAGAGTTTGGAGAAATTTTAGACTCTTCTAAAGCTGACCCGACTGCAGCTAATTGATTTTAAAATGACTGTGTTATATATGAGAAGCATTTCTAGACATGCCCCTGAAGGTGAACTTTGGCCAGCCAAGGAGGGAGTCTGGTGATACTGTTGGGGACACTGGGATGGGATGTGATCTGGTTAGTCACAGCAGGGAGAGGTGAAAAGCAATGAAGGGCAGTTTGCACTGGGTCTGAATCTGTAAAACACTGTATAAAATGCTTATAAATTACTCATATTAGGATTTGATTCAGTCTCTACCCTACTCTACAGACCAAATAAATGAATTAATAACAACCTCAGTACACAAATTACTCTGAGTTTGCATGTCTTTGCAAACCTCTCTCACTGGCTGTTTTTAGGACTATGTCCAGAAGAAGCATTGCCATGCCATCACATTTTGCTGGTTATTAAGGTTCAACAAGCTGGTCTTACCCAGACACATTTGCTGCCTTCTCACTTGCCCAGTCAGGTGAAAGGTTTATCCATCACCCAGCCAAAAAACCTCCATTTTCTGAATGCCAACTTAGAATTAGAGGAAAGCCAGTCACGCTACTAGAATTGTTTATGTTATTAATTAATGACCTTAGAGTTGCTAATGAACATGATTAAAGTTGTTCACAATTAATGAACCCAGAGAATTCCTACAGCTCCCACATCAGTTCAGTGCAGGTGACTGGGATGAGGTTTCTGGCTTTATAACCTGTGAAAAACACCACCAGGAACTGGCTGTGCCTCTGGCCACCATTGGTGTGACTCACCACTGCCCAGCTGCCACTGTGGGACATCTCAGGAGCTTGGTGTCCCTCAAAAAGATGCACCTCTAAGGATTGCAAGCTTAATTAATGTGAACAAGAAAATTATTTATAAAGCTGAGTAGAAATGCACATCTCTCAACTTTATTTTGTAACTGCAATAATTCATGTTCTTAATGTAGTTTATAAATCCTCTGGACCTTTTGTGGGCTACTTCAGAAAGCATTTTATTGTAAATTCTCTACTAAATTACTAATGCTGTTTTTTAAGTCATCAAAAGGCATAATAATATTTCCAGCAGAATTTAGTACCTGAAGCACTCTTCTGTCATTACTCTTGATGGCCACGGGCTATGACTCCCCAAGGTAGGTCCCAACCTTGCATTTGATGCTAAACCCTACTGTGTGGAATTCAAAATAAATGCATGCAAGTCTCCATGACACCCAGCTCTGGTAAAGACCATACCTCTCATTCTTATCTAGTCCATGTCACTGTGACTTGAAACAAATATAAGAGAAAAACAGCTATTGAAATAATGAAATATTATGTTGCCTTTTATTTTCTTCAGCAACTGTGTCCATAATATGCTATTGATGACATTTCATAGAATTGTTTGGGTTGGAATAGACCTTCAAAGCTCATACTGTCAACCCCCTCCCACAGGCAGGAACAACTTCCACTAGACCAGGTTTCTCAGAGTAGTTGATTATTCATATAATGAGAATATGCAGCAGGAGATAAAGCATAACTTGAAAAAAAAAAATTTAATGTCAGAGTTTGGGCCAGCTTCTAAGGGGACTAGGACTTCACACAGACTACACTGTCCTGTTACTATGAAATACCTGCATGTTCCCCTCTGGAAGAGTGAAGCAATGCCCCAGGGGAAGATGAACATCATTTCCAGCAGTTGGATTTGAGAGCATCAGAGGATCAATTCAGATCTCCTGAAGCTCTGATTTGGAGGCTGGTGCCATGTCTGAGAGGGCGCCTCAATCCCCTCCTGAGCCCACTTGGGACCCTGGGTCACCCTGCAGTCACCCTGCCTGGCTTGGTGATCTGCTCCCAAGAACTGACTAGAGAGAACCTTCAGGTGAGAAGTTCCGAGCCACCTGCACTGGAAATGTCACATCTGGAGAGCCAAACTCTGTTCAAACAGCTGCTTAAACAATTATCTAAATTATACACAAAGTCCTCCCAAAAATCATACATATTTAAGAAAAGAAGTCCAGCTTTCTCATATGAATTAGTATCAAGCATATTCACACTGCTAATAAATTAGCTGAAAATCGTTTATATTGACTTTTAACCAAACACAGCTTTTTTACTCATCCTTTATCCTAATGATCAATTTGTTTTCCTTTTTCTAAAAGAAAACAAGCAACACACTTTCCATCACAAAATCCCATCACTGTCCTCCTGCTACTAATCAGAGGGATAACATTGAGTTTGTGCAGGAAGGGATAATTAATTCATTCTTGAAAATACATGAATAAATATAAGTTTTCCAGTGCTTAATTATCTAATCTCCTGAGGGTAGTGATGGATTCATTATGTAAATAGGCATAAGTAGTCTATTTTAGAGAGAAGTTTACATAAAAGCATTTGTTTTTATTTTAAATTCCTATTTCCCACAGATTGAGAGCAATGTTGATATGATTAATTTCTGATAAAATATTCCCATGTTTTACCAAGAGTGTCCTGCTGAGATTGTAGTAGCCATGCATTTCCCCAGCCAATTTATTAATCTGAAAAGTAAAATTGTTAATGGTCTAACAGGCTCTCAGAATTCCTCCAGGGAGTCATAGAATCACAGAACGGTTTTGGTTGGAAGGGACTTTGAAGTTCATGTCATTCCATCCTCCCTGCCCTGGGCAGGGACACCTTCCTCCAGACCAGGTTGTTTCCAGCCCTGTCCAACCTGGCCTTGAACACTTCCAGGGATGGGGCAGCCACAGCTTCTCTGGGTAGCCTGTTCACACGAATTTAACATGAGACTCAAAAGACTTGTGTCTTTTTCTTAAAAACAGTCAAAATCACACTACAAGGTCCTCCTCTGCCTCTTTCCAAATAACTGTGGGAGAGCAGAATTAAAATCTCTCGCTGACCCCACCAAAAAATAAAGAACATTATGAGTTTCTGGGGACAGATGTGAAGTGTTGCAGCTGCTCTCTGAGTTTCACATTTTCTGTCCTACTGGAACTGTAAGACAAAATTAGCATCAGTTGCTTCATTGCCACAAAAGCAACAGTTGCCTCTTTTAAAAAGTTTATATCAGCATTTTTAGGAGTTAAAAAGTTTTTCCCAATCCAGAAATTCCTTAGCTTTGAGACTGAGAACTCTTTAGCACAGGCAGGTTCTGTCAAAGCAACAAGACTTTGAGCAGCCACTATCTATATTTAAACTATAGTATTTCAGAGTTTCAGAACCAAAAAAAATATATGAAACACCACTAAACTTATCTTTGTAACTTTTCTAACTTACAACAGCTGAACTGATTAAGGCAGAAGAAGATAGGTTCTGGTGAAGGATGTGGCATGCCAAGTTTCTTCTTGGAGTGACCTTTTATGGGTGCTCTATAAACCCCTAGGGTTTATCATGGAAATACTGTCAGAACATTAAGTTCAAACATGACTTTTGGGAACCACTAAGATGTGAATGTAAATCACTTCAAATATAGAGACAACTCAGGCCACGGGATATTTGGGGTTCAAGAAACATTCCCATGTAATTTAAAACCCTTGAGTCATCAAAAATGGACTTATCAAACTGCTCTAATCTTTTACTCTCTGTTCATTTTCCTTTGAGTTTCTGGCCAGCATTATGCAATGAACGTGATACATGGAAAAATGGATGAACCAGGAAACAAGAATCCTAGAAACTAACCTTGCACTTCTTCTAAACCTCAGATTAAGGGTTTGTGAAAAAAATCCCAAGCATTTGAAATCAAGTATGCATATTTCTTTCATATTACTACATTTATTGCACTCATAAACAACCAAATCAGGGAGAGCACACCTTTGGAGTTGTAAATAAGCATTAGTAATGTTTTTCATGGAGCTTTCATTGCTTTCTGTGGATGACTGCAAATTTAGATCTAGTGATTATGTGGATTTTGCATCTTTCCTGACTATAGCTACGTTCAGGATGTTTAATAAATGCAAGGACTCTGCTCTCTTGTGCTCATGGCAATTCCAAGACAGAACCTGACATACTTCAGGCTGGATGGGGCTTGGAGTAACCTGGTCTAGTGGGAGGTGTCCTGCCCATGGCATGGGGGTGGAACTGGATGGACTTTGAGGACTCTTCCAACCCAAACCATCTGTGATGCATTTCTTCTTACCCTTAGGTGCTGCTGGTCCTGCCCTGGAAGGTGATCAGTTTAATGTGTGCTGCAATGATGTTTGCAGCATCTGCAATCTGGAGATGGCACAAACAGCACAAATTTGGCTAGTGGGGATCCTGCAAGGTTACAGCAAGGCTGCTCTGCAGCAACATTTATGCAGCTAGCATCTTGCATTTTCAAAATACATTAGTTGGTTAAAACTTCGGCATCAGCACTCTTACCATGTCCTTCCCGTATTCAGAACCACCTGACTGAAGTTTAGGAGAAAGTCAGGAACGTGCAGAAGAGCAGCAAAGAACCAGGTAATTCAATAACATTTCTTTCTGGAGAGGATAGTGCAGGGAAAGCAGAAAATAAAGTACAGTTCCTAAAGAAAATCCCTGGTTTCCTGCTATCAGGAAACACAGCATTGTTTGTTGTGGGCAGGTATTGTCCTGCTTAAACCTAAGACCCTTAACTGGGTGATTCATCAGAGCTCCAGTGCAATGCTGGGCAAGCAGCTGGGACCTTGAGACAAGATTTGGAATCAAGTTGGACAACAAAATGTTTGGAAGGGACCAGTAGGGAATGGGTAAGTACAGCCACCAAGGTGGCTTCTTCACTGGAGTGCAGAGAGCTCCAGAGAGAGTGTCAAGCTGCAGTCATAGCAGGAGAAGCAGATTTAATCTTTGTCTAGACAGTTAAACCCTACTCTGCCACAGTTTCCCCCACATGAAACCTCTCCAGGGCATTCTAGGAATAAGGTGTCTGAAAAGATTTCTTGGAACCATGATAGTAGGGGTCACACAAATACCCACAAGCATGCTGGATTTCTCATTAAAGCCCCTCTGAGGTTCACAGATACAATCTATGTATAAAACTGAAATTTAATTACACAAAAATACTTTGAAGCCAAGATTTGAAGGCTCTGCTGCAAGAAACTTGAATTCCAGTAAAAAAATGATAAATGCTGCATCCTTGAAAGTAATGGGAAAAACAAATCACCCAGACTGCCATAGTAAAAAGCATATTGGAAAGCAAGATATGCTGGCAAAACGTGGCCAGTTGTACTTTGTATACCCACCCAGCACCAGCGCCTTGAAACTTTTACATCTGCAGAGCAAAATGATTTATGGAAGCTGTTCTTTATCATTCAGGCTTATAAGTCTTATGTCACATAAAACCCCCTGGCACTAGAAGAACATTCTGATTGCGATGGGGAGCGGCTGCAGGAGCGGGGAGCAGCGACAGCCTCCATCACCTGCGCTGCCCAGCGCCCTTCTCATTCTGCTGGCATACACCAGCTTTGCACAGAACAGACAGGACTTAGAGAGCAGCTATTCAACAGTTTTATTTTTCTTATCTTACATCCTCAACCTTATTTTCAACTATTCAAATATTCTGCTCTGGAGGCAGAAATGATTCATTGCTCCCTGTATTTTTCTGTAACATCCTTCACCATTAAACCGTCTTCAGAAACACTCGTGACCACCTTTGACATGTTTGCTTTAGCTGAGTTATGTGGCCTCAGAGAGGGATTATTTGCCATAAAGAACTTTTTAGCCCTTCTGCCTCTTTTCTGCTCAGCCTGCTCCCAGTTCTGACCTGTCCAAAATCTCCCATTCCTGCTGAGCTTCATTCACCCCACCTCACTGACTGTAACTGTGACTGACAGCCCTCACCAGTCATCCCATGGACAGCTGTTGCCCATGTCCCTTCCCCACAGCCACAGCAGATCTCTTGCATCACCTCTGGATTTGATATCTCCCAGGTCCAGCAGAGGCTAATGGAACAAAGCATGGCCTGGTCCTGCTCCTGCCTCTGCAGGGACAGCCTCCATCACTTCTCACCAAAGGAATTTCTCTGCCAAAACTCGAGAAGCTTTTCCCTGAGTCTGTGCAATCTACACCTGAGTTTGCATCTCAGAACTTGGCCCCACTTGGGCTGTGCCAAACCTCCACTGCTCAGCCCATCTCTGCTCTCCAGACCACCAGCCTGCTTCAACACATGTTTCATCCACTCTTCCACCCAACAGTATTTAAAATCATAGAACCACAGAACCACAGAATGGTTTGGGTTGGAAGGGACCTTAAACAGCATCCAGTTCCACCCTCCCTGCCCTGGGCAGGGACACCTTTCACTAGACCGGGGTGCTCCAAGCTCCATTCAACTTGGCCTTGAACATTTCCAGCATTTGGACAGCTCCAGCTTCTCTCTAGTGCGCACATTTCCCTTCCTTCTTCCTGCAAAAATGGTCTTTTAATTTTTTCCTATATTTTAATTGTTTCCTTCTCAATTGCCATCAATTATATCTCATTATCTCTTTGTGTCTGACATTAAATGGCTCTGTGCTACCCACCACCTTCTCCCTATACAAACGATTAAAGACCACAGCACAGAGATTTCTTTTGTACTACAAGAATAGGATCCTGGATCTCACCATTTTGGTGAGGGCTGTTAATACTGACTTTTTAGGCTGATTGCAGTAGATACATGCCTTGTTTACATTTAATGATCACAAATTAAAATCAGCTCAACAAACAGAACATTTGAGGAATGCACAGTGCACCATATATAATGAATTACTGTTGATTAAGTCTATAAATTAAATATAAACACGATCTTTAAATATATATTTAATTTAAAACAGACCAGAAACCCAGCAGACCAAATGAAAGACTGTTAGTGCTAAGTTATTTGCCAGCATAGCCACCATATGCCAAACACCACAAATAACAATATTCATCACATCAAGAGTCTGGAGACAGTTTCTTTTTAAGATCTTTAGCACAGCACTCATCACAAATATTGTCAGCCAGATGCTCTGTTTTTCCAAAAACTAATGCACGCTTAATGTGAAGAAGAACTCAGAAATTCTCTCAGAATGCATGACCATGTGCACATCACAACAACCATATCCCAGAAATGGTTAAATGGTGTCCATCCTCAGAGATGGCTCCTGCCTGAACATAAGCCTTCCTCACCTGCTCCAGCCAGCTCTTCCTCTGTGTCTCCTTTATGCAGAGACACAGAAACAACATCCATGATTTATTTACTCACCAATGGTCAGATACAAATTAGCACATCATAAAGAGCCAAAGCATCAGCCCTGATGGCTCAATTGCTTTTGTAGTTATCTTATTTAAGTTAAACCTTGGTGACAAGAAAACTACTGAAATCAACATTAAAGTGCAGTTCCTGCTCACTCAATGGTAATGCCAAAGTTAAAAATTTCCAATGCAAAACCCTCAGCCAATACAAGTTTTAATAAGATCAGTGGTTGGCTTGTAGATGCCAGTATTTATTATCCATTGTGTAAATCATGGCTTTAGTAATGAAATGATTTTCATAAACATAACATGACATTCATTCACTAAGATATAACACATACCTGCAGGGCATGCAGTGAAAAGCCTTCTGCTATATTTTAATTGACGTATAGTCCATTGTGGCTTATATTCCTTCAAAGTAATTTTAAATTCTACATTTTTAATTGGCTCAACTGTGTTATTATTAATTTGGGTAAACAATTAATGGTAATTTATGGAGCTATTATCTCATCAGTCCCAATGCTGTTACAGTGCCACACATGACGCCTGACAAGGTTTGGTTTGGATTTTACATGTGAGCCACAGACATCAAAAGGGCCCAACCACAGTCAGGGCTTCACAGGGCAAAGCTGTATTCAAAAATATATTAAAAATATTTTAGAAATGCAGTTCATGCACTAGAGAGCTGCAATGAAAATATGCAACAAGGGCAGAAGATGTAATGGCAAATCAAGGCATAGTTGGGGAAAATGACTCGTGTTGAGCAAAGCAAACCTTGTCTCTCTACTCCTGAGCTGTACCGACAAATCTCCAAAACAGCCATAAATTAGTGTGGGAAAAATTGTTTGTATCTTCTCTCTGAATTCTGCTTTTGTGTCTTTTCACTCTGGTGACCAACTCAGCTTACCAGTATTTGATTTCTCTTTCTCTTGCAAGACCCCAGTGCATGAGTGAATGTTCCTGTCAGTGGTTAATCCTAGATGGAAGAGATTTAATAGGCATTAGCTAGATTATGCTATTTAAACAGGTGACATGAATATTCTTTCATTTGTCTTATGCTTCATCTTTTGCCAAAACCCAAATTCTCTATATTTTCTGCTATTTTCTCCCTTCCCCTACTAAGACTACATTGAGTAAGGTAGCAAAATGCCAACACACGGAATTGAAAAGATTGCCTCTGGTCCTAAGAAAAGGGCATCCTGTAAGTGAAAATGCTGCCAACTAGTGCCAAAAGCTGAGAGACACTGCTTTCTAGTCCAGGTTAGATCAATGAGGATGTCATTTTTCACCTCAGTTTCATTATAAGAAGAAGGTGACAGTGCTCCTGCTGTGAGTCAGGCAAACCTCACCTCCAACCATGGGCAAGATGAACTTTTCAGGAAAAATCCCTCAGATATTCTGCAAAGCAGTGCTTGGATTACACAGGCTCACAGCACAGCTGGGTTGTGGTAATGCTTGATAAACCTCACCAGATAGGTTGGAGCAGAAGTGTAGGATCAGGTCTGTACCTATTCCTAAAAATGAAAAGCATCAGTGGTGCCTCAAGGTGTGCACCAAGGGCTGACTTCCACAGGCATTCCTGTTCTTTGCCCCACCTAAAGCTATGCCTGTAATTTTAAATTCCCCTGCCAAAGATATGACTGTCTCACTTAATGCATCTCTCAGTGTAAATCAAGAACAATGTGGATTTAGGAAACATCAAGGATGAAGTCAGGGACATACTGTGAAAAAAGACTCTTAATGACTCAAAGTAATATATTTTGGATGTTTGAGCAAACAAAACATTCATAAACTGCAGCAGAACTGCTCTTTTCAGGCTGAATGGAGCCTATATTCCCAAGTTACAGATAAGAGTGATGGAAGGAGAAAAGCCAAGGACACTAACACAGGTCCAGCAGTGCTCCTCAATATTTTCATGCAGAGAGGCACAGAAATGCTGATCTTTCATGATGCTGCCTACTGTGGTGTGGACATTGGGTTAACCTATGTTTTCCTACCTTCTTCTCTTAGCAATACCGGAGGGGGTGAACTGCTCACTGGAATTTGTTACATGTTTAAGGGTAAAGCATCCTTATCTGCAGCAGGGTCATAGAGGTTGGACATAAAAAGCAAGGAGATCCCTTCTTCCTGATCTCCCATTAATGTAAGGCACATCAGCCCTGTACATGCTTGAAGTCCACTCCAAGGAGAAGTCTGGCTGTCACACCTGCCAGAGCACTGATTATGCAGGGGAGGAGAAATCTGCATGGGACAGTCTCTTGTGGACACAGTCTTAGGGAGAACTTTAGGTCTAAAGTGGCCTCACTTCAGGACTATGTGGATCATATCACTGAATCTTAGGGATTGCTGCAACTTGCACTGGGAGACACAAATCTGCACTTGCTCGAGGCATGAACAGCATCCAATGTCCAAGAACTCAAAAGAGTATTTCATGAGAGAAGAGGATGTGAGTTGCTTATGCTTGATGGTCAACACCGAGTGGGAGAAGCTGGCATTCTCCCAGGATGCCAAGGTTAACAACCTTTGTATTACAAAAAATGTTATAGGTGAATATTAAATGACTTCAGATGGTCAGGTGTTGATTTTGTATGTCCTTTGAAAGACAGTACTGTCAGCAAAACAGTGCCTTCTAACCAAATTCTGAAGTTCAATACTCTGTCAGCAAAGGAAGACTGTTGACTCTTTAACTGACTCATCAAAATACTGTTCCTTTAGTTACCTCTAGTGACTTTCCATTTCAGTACTGCTCTGTGGCTGGCTCACCAGGACAAGAATATCTGCACAATTCATAGCTGTTTTTTTTTTTTTCTCTCCCTGGTAATATTCCTTTATGGAAAGAACGTAAAAAATCCTTGCTTTACAGATGGTGAGGTGAAGCAGAGACAGACGTTATTTAGCTGCAGCTACACAGCGTATCTGAACCAGAACCACACACATGCCTTATTTCCCAAGGTTACTTTTCCAGCCTCTCCGAGATTACTTTATAATCCCATTATGGGAGGAAGAGCTATGTACACACAGCTGCCTCCTTGGATTGCTCCTCTTAAAATGTGAGCAAGGTGTGAGTTCTCAGTGATCGTCATGCCCTGTTTTGGTCACAGCTTCTGGTTTGTAGAAGGGCAGAGTGGGGACAGTTACCATTGAACCTGAAAAAACAGCCTGAGAGGAGACTGGGGACTGGGCTTAAATACACAAACACTGAACAAACAGCCTAACACCATAAGAAATGGCAGCTTAAGACTTTCTGCACCTTCATGCTGTTACATTACACTGTAAGTCATCTGATCATTGCCCAGATTTTCTATGTGCTCTGAAGACAAGCTCCCCCTCCCAGGAGAAAAACATGATGTGCCACCCCACTGCAATACTGCCTATGGGACAAGAAATCATCTTCTTTGCTGTGCTGGCACCTTTCTTGTCTATTTTCTACTTCAGCTAGAAGCTTTTCTTTGTCCCCATTTCTCATTGAGAAGATGGCCTTGTGTCCTAGAGAGGGTGGGGTCCCAGCAGCACTGCTGTGGGGTGCTCTGCTCCTCCTGGGCTCCCTCCCGGCCTTGTCATCCCAACATCGCTGTCACATTTGCCACTGAGTGATGCACACAAAATACAACAGACTAACTCATTTATTTCCACTTGTTATTGATGACCTTTCATGACTTTCATAACTCCGCCTTGCTCTAACACTCATGAGTTATGAGGTCACTCAAGGAAATAAATGAAGTTTCCCATCAGCTTTTTGTATATCCCCATTTATTACCTTTTTATGACCAACCTTTAAAGTTTTATCCCCTAGTTGTTTTACAGTGGTGTAACATTCAGATGCAGGGATGTACATGAATCAGGCCAAAACATCTCGGTTCAGTTGGGTTTCACTGGAGAAGAGCTATGGTCACCCATGGTACAAGGGCTGCTTTTTCCACACCATTAGACCATGTCTGAGCCTCTACAGTGAAATTATGCCAATGCTCAGGGTCCTTTGTTTCCACTAAAGGATGTACAGTGGTTTTTTATGACTTATTCATCTCAAGATCATTTGTGGTACAAGCTTATACATAGAAATAACAAGATGCATCATACAAATTATTGGTTCAAAGGTTTGGAGATGTTTGAGAGTTACTGCTAGAGGGTATGATGTCTGTACAGTGTTACCTAGAAAAGGCTGAATAATAATCCTTTAAAAAGCTTCAGCTGCAGCATTTCTGTGCAAGTGCAGTGCTGCTTTACAGAGTACCTTTTGTCTTTGACCTGTCAGTAAAATGCCAGAACACTTAAATCAGATGGTATAGGAAGTCTCAAGGTAATACTTAAAATTCTTTGTATTTATCACAGGAGCTTCTGTGCTCCAGGTGCTTCAACGACCAGCTTTGCAGGACAGGACTGCCTCTGTGTACACCTTCATGGCTGTGCCAATTCCCACAGAGCTGCTGCAGCCCCCTTGGCGTCCTTGGCTTCATAAATCATGATTTGAGCCATGGCCAGTGCTATCTCGGGGACAGCCATCCATGAGGTTGTGGGGAGAAATGTGGAGCTGGACTTGCTGGACTTGGGGGAAGTGATGTCCCTTCTCTGTGCAACAGAAAACCACTAAGGTCTAGAATCACACAATTGTTAAGATTGGAAAAGACTTCTGAGATCATCACGTCCAAATGTCAACCCAGCACCACCACATATTCACCACTGAACCACGTCCTCAAGTACCCTATTCACATGATTTCTGAATACTTTCAGGAATGGTGACCCCACCACCTTCCTGGGCAGCCTATTCCAGGGCTTGACAACCCTTTCCATGAAGAATTTTCTCCTAATAACTAATCTAAACCTCCCCTGGCACAACTTGAGGCCACTAAGGCCAAGCGGTTTCCTGAAGAGTGGCCTAGATTAAACCATGAAGAAGACTAGAGCTGTCTTCCAGAAGTCTTGTGTGACAAAGAAGCTGCAGGTGCAGAAATCAGGTGCTGCTCAGTGTGGGCAAAGGTGAAATAACCAGCCCCAAGCACAGACCCCATGGCAGGAGCTGCTGCTGACTGAGGCACTCGTGCAACTCTCATCAGGATGTGTTAATTTATTAATCTATTTTGAACAGAAACCTGTAACACCACCAGCTAGTGCACAGCAAGAAAGTCAAAGCAAAGCTATTAGGCTGTAAGAAAACAAACAAAACCTTGTGACTTCTCTTTTTGATTGCTATCTATACGTGGTCACAGCAAGCTGCAGTGTCCCTGCTCTGTCAAACAGACACTACAGCCCCAGAATCATCCCAAGATCAGAAAGGTTGAGGGAAGGGCATAAATAAAGGACATTTCCTCTTAACTTATGAGGAAAATACTGGAACTGCCCACTGAGGCTTTCAAAAAGTGAAAGAATTGGAGACCTGATAATACTGATATATTGCCACACTCCCAAAGGAGTAAGAGAGTGCTATAATAAGGAAATATGGGCAGACTTCAGAAATCAGAGCAGCTTCACAAAATAAAACAAACAGATTTTCAAAAACATTTTTTCAGGCAATTAACTGAAGCCAAGAATTTGGAAGGAACACTGCCTTGTTTTGGAAGAGAAGGATAGAAAATAGATTGAAGACAAGAAATTGTCTCTGAATCAGGACCAAATTCCACAGCTCAGGGGACCCCCTTCTACTAACTTTATGGTAAGTAATTTACTCTACAAATTCAAATGTAATGTCCTTCCTTAGACTCAAATGAAAGGTCACCCTACCTGGACTGCAGGGAGCTCCCCAACCCCAGTTCATGCTGAAGGGCTTATTCCCCACAGATCAGAAGGTGGGGGAAAGAGGGGACAGGGGACTTTTGCCAACCTTGAACCATGGCTGGGATCCGATCCTAGAAAAAGAATGGAAGAACCATGATCCCCTTCCTGAAAGGATGCTCAAACACATAGAAAAAGAAGGAACACCATGTGCTTAAATACCCGCAGCTCTTGGGAACAAAGATCAGGAATATGACCCTCTGCTCTTCACATAACAAGTTCCCATTGCAGATCACACTTGTTTCACTTGTACTGGGAAAAAGCATTTCCTCAAGTACCCTTTCTTTGCAACACTATTCCATGTTTTGCAAACCAGCAGCTTCTCAAGCAACATTTCCTTGCAAGTCCAAGGAGGAAGGGTCTGGAGAAGATGAGCAGCAGAGAACACGGCTTGCTGAAGACTTTATTGGCAGTAGAGTAGAAGTCTTTTACAATCCTTTACAGGTGAACGGGGAAAACTCAATATGGTTTGCTATCATTATTGAGTATAGTTATTAGCTTTGAACGTTTTCTAAAGCAAGCCTGTCATTAAGATGAATGTCTCGTTAATGGCAGGAATTTCCCAACTGAAGCATTAAAAATCCTGCAATGCCTGTATCATTAGCTGACTTGGAAGGCTCCTCCACGCTCTCCAGCTCCATGTCACAATGATCAGTGCCACCTTCAGCTCCATTCATCTGCTCCACATCCACCCTGGAGCCTTTCCCATTGTGATTCCTACTCTACACAAAGCCTCTCATGGCTCTGCCTGTGTGGGTCCTTTCTGTCTGCAGATGAAGAGGATCTCTGCACTAACCTGGAGGAGAGCAACATTAGAAAAATTATATGACCCCCACAACTGAAGCTCTATGTAAGGAAAAGACAATCAGAAAAAACTGGGCAAAACTATGAAAATAGTTCATTGAAAATAGTCCTGAAAATACAGCCCAATTATCAGCCAGATCTTGTCTAAGTCTGTGCCCCTCTGCAGCTCTCACCTCCTCCTCAGCCTGCTCCCGCAGCTCCCCATAACAATATCATCAAAACTCCCTTTTCCATATCCCAGCTCACTCTGCCATCATCTGTTGTCATTTATACACCAAAATGACACTATCCAAAACAACAGAGTAGGTGGCTCCTGATAGATGTGACCTACAAGTCAGGATTTTGAAACTGGAGGTGTCCTTCATAATGAACACAGAAAAAGTCAGAGGTACCTGTCTCTGACTTGTGGAGGCAGTGAAAGCCCAAAGTTATCAAGGTATTAATTTAAGCCCTTCAGTCAGATGTCGTGGATTAGGTGGGATGAAAAACGGGTGCCTCAGGACACACTTATATCACCTTTCTGTAAATAAAACCATGTTTTCCATTACAAAATGCAATAAAAGTAAATAAATATTTTATAGCCCTGAGGGGAGCTGACTTTTTTTCTCTCCCTGCTAGGGTGAAGCCAGATTTGTGCTCCCTGTTTCAACACAACAGAAGTAAATATTTTCAGTATTCATATATATGCTGTCCATGGAATCCGGGTTCACACCAAGTGTTTGCCAGCACACATCATGGAGAGGGTCAGTATTAGGGAAAAATTACAATAACTTATTGAAAGATTTAACATTTTATGTCTGTAAGTCATGATTCCTATTTTCCATAGCTTGACTTTTAACTTAACCCTGATAATCAACACTTTAATTTTGACAGAGGTATCACTGAGCCTCTGTTCTGGTAATACCACCTGGAGACAGCAAAGATCACCCTGGCCTTCAAATGACCTTGGCAAAGTGACTTCTGTTGAAATAACTGGGCTTCCCAGGTTCTTCTCAAAATAACAGAAATACATCTTCTGTAATGTAATTTAAGAACTAGCTACTAGGCTGAAGGTAGTTTTGATTTTATTGATATTAGTTTAGTGAACACTGTATATTGCAAAACTGATAGAGTGGGAAAATGACTTCACTAGATTATCAAATTTGATGGAGCTGGTAGCTGACTGCAAACATAAGTATGGGAACCATCACCTAAGGAGGTACTCAGTACTTCATTGTGGATTTTTTAATGTTTCATATTCAGAACAACCTAAAACAGTGGCCCTGAAAATAATAAAATATGCTTGTGCAATACTGCCATTTATGTGCAGTTACACTTCATTATCCCTGTAATCTAACATGGTGGCTCAAAAGGAGAAAGTGAACATTTTCTGACTGATTTAGCAGGATGCTTTAATGATGTATTGGAAATGAACATTGACCCTATGTAATAGGTGCTAAACTGACACTCTTAAAGCACTCCATCCGTTTCATTCAGCCTGACTATCCTCCTTAAATCATCACTGTGTCATTTTTATGATGCAGATCCATCTATTGAGACTATGGGACTGTGAAATGTCATAAAAAAGGCAATAAGAAAAAAAATAAAATTAAGTTGCAGGTGGCAAGTATTAGCATTTCAAAAATGTTCTGTTGCATTACACTATTATTCCATCTCTGTCAAGGGGCAACAAGATTCAATTCTCACCTTGAACAGCCCGTGTTGTTGAATGCATTAGCTCAGAGCATGAGAAACTCCTGTGTGAGCTGAAGGGCATTTAAAAATAAAGGTAAAACATATTTAGGACTAAATTTGATAGGACACAAGGGTCAGCCTCCCCCTCAAAGGACAAAGCCACAATTCCTTCTTTTCTTCCCTATTGTGTTCCTTAGCTCCCAGGCTTTTTACCTATTAAAGCCTTGAAACTTTTTGCTCACCAGAAAAGCTGAAATAAAAGGGTCAAGGAGTTAATTGTAATCCTAAAGGTCAGGCTCTCCAGCTGGCAGGGCTCTCTGCTGTTTATGCAGTGCAGACTGAGGACATCAGGACAGCACAGAAGTGCATCCCCCTTCAGCTCATTTCTAAATCCAGCTTTAAGCTGAAGTGAGATACCTGACTCCAAGTGCAGCCCAACTGCCAGCTTTAAATCCAGTACTGCAAAACATCCAGTATTAAGCCTTCACACTGTAATAGTAATAAGTTGGTTTTTTTTCTGTAGTAGGGACTAAACAGTGGGCATTTTTCTAATCTTGTTACCAAAAGCTGCTGAGCAATTCTTAACTCAGTTTCCAGAAAGCAAATAAAAACTACAAATTCATTTTCAGCAGGTTCCTGGCATGGAGCGTTTCAGCTCCAATTGGTTTGGACTGGCAAAGGTGGAACAGGAAATAAAGTCTCTATGGGAAGCATTGAGTGGATTCTGCTCCCAGCCTCATGCACAAGGCACCAGAGCCCCACAGCAGGTGGGCAGGAGTGGAAAGCTTCATCTTTTTCCCAAACTCTCCTCTTTTCTTGCCTCATTTGCCCTTTCATGGCTCCTTCTGAAATGACATTTTAATTTCAAAGCCTTGTCCTTATTCACCTCCTATGAAGTCCTTTCCTCCCATCTCAAGTTTTGCATCTCTTCACCCCATGACCAACATTCAGTCCATTCCAGTAAACCCAGCACAGGCTGAGAGAGTTGGGATTCTTTAACCTGGAGAAGAGAAGGCTCCAGGAAGACCTTAAATCCCTTTCCAGTGCCTAGAAGGAGCTACTAGAGAGCTGGAGAGAGACTTTGGACAAGGGCATGGAGTGACAGGATAAGGGGAAATGGCTTTAAATAGAAGGAGGGTGGATTTAGGTATTACTGAGATATTTAAAAGAAATTCTTCCCTGTGAGGCTGCTGAGGCCCTGGCAGGTTTCCCAGAGAAATGATGGCTGCCCCATCCCTGGAAGTGTTCAAGGCCAGGTTGGGCAGGGCTTGGAGCAACCTGGTCCAGTGGAAGGTGTCCCTGCTCAGGGGTTTGGAACGGGATGAGCTTTCAGTTCCCCTTCAATCCAAACCATTCTGCAATTCTGTGATCATTGAGGAGGCAGCTGGACCACAGGACCAACTGCTCTCCCCTTGGATCCAACAGCCTCCTGCTGCGCCTCCACCTCCAACAGAGGCAGCTTCAGTGATCTGAGCAAGGATTCAAAGTCTGTCAATGACCAGGGGGTTGGAGCTATTACCACTGCTCACAATCCCATTTATTTAACTTATTTCTAACTGCAAATTTGGCATACGATGATTTTCAAGTTCTTGAACTGGTAGCCTCTGATGTTCCCAGAATATGAATGTGTGAATTCCTGTATCTGTAGATGGACACATGGTTACAGACTCCTAAAAGCACACATCAGTTTAGGCACTTCCCCCTAAACCTGTTCAATTCCCAGATGGAAATGCACAATAAATACTTTTGCTTTGCCCATTTGTGCAATGACTGAATTGGGAGTGATTCACTCCTACAGTAAGGAATTTGCAAAACACATTCTAACTGTTTACTATATCAAACAGCTTAAATTATGACTGCATTTTATCTTTCCATTCACAGAAGACTGGCTCTTCCTTCACAGGCATTCATCTAAGGGGATTCTGAGTGTGCTGCTTCTCCTGTGACTGGGAGCAGAAGTCTTCAGTCAGCAATTTCTCTCCTGGAATAGGCTTTATTGCAATGGGTTCTGGAGAACGAGTTACTCAGCAATAAATAAGCACTAACGAAGCTGGGATGATTAAAGATCAATTAAGGCACAATAAATTTTATAGTAGATTGTGGCAACAGAAGGTTTTTGTGCTTCTTGGCCTAAGGACTGAACCTCATAGCACTGGAAAAGTCAAATGAACAGTTTTTCTCATTTTCCTGGATCAGTGGAAGATGGTCTGTTTGGTTACAGTGAGGAGGAAAAATGTAAAGAAGGAAGGTAGAGGGTGGGAAGAGACCAGTATTCTTCATGGTGTGCTACTAGCACAGTGTACTGTCCTTGAGTTTCCTGAGGGATGCAGTTACAGTTGTGCCCTTTACTCCTACTGAAGTCAAGCAGGAAAGTCCATTCCAGGACTTACATAAATATAAAATATTATATATCTCACAAATAAAACTACTGACTTCTAAGGCAGCTGCATTTCTGCTAACAAGAAGCTGACAAGGTACCTAACACAAAGCAGGTTCAATGGGCCAGTGTGATATTTTTCCTACCTGAAGCTTTCCCAGCAAATGCTTTACCTGCCAGTAATCAGCACGATGGGTGATTGAATTGTATGAGCTCTACAAAAGCTTAGGACAGGGCTGCTCAAGTGAGTCATCAAATCTCCAGGGCAAACAAAAGTAATCTCCATCACACTGGAGTCAATCTGCTTCCTAAGTACATCCCCTGGTGCTCAGATAAGTCACCCAGGGAGAGTCACCAATGCACATAAACAAGTTTAACTAATTCACCAACACCAACAAAACCCTCTCCCTCACTCCAGAGGATTTTAGCTCTGATGCTGACTACCCAGTCCTCTCCCAGAGGAAACTGGGAAGCAACTAAGGTTTTTCCATGTGACCATTACCTGAGTATTCTGGTAAACTTAAAAAAAATATATTATAGCTAATGACTGCACTTAAGGTGGCCCCCCGTACTGCTGTTGTTGGGAAGAAACATTTAAAACTGACAACAAACACTCCAAGCACACATCAGAGAGGAGCTTTATGACACCACAGAGCCAAACAGCACCAAATTACTTGCCCATTTTTGAGAAATCAATGGGACATATATATTTATTACAGGCCTTTTACCCAGCACCAGATCTTAGTATTTCAGATGATTCAAGTTTTAAATATATTTTAATTATCCTAATATTCTTATTATTGTAATATATTAGTGAGATATTAGATTGCAATTAAATAAAAAATTTCATCTGGAGATAATTTATTCCATTCTCATTACTAATGGAATATTGTAGCTTTGTTGGCATTTTCATGCAGCAATGCAACTTGCAGTATTACTCTAGAAAAATATAAATTATATTTCATCCCTTGACAGTCATTGGAAGAGCTGGATATATCTTGCTTTGCTTTTTTTCCACCCTGAGCTGAGGGAACATTTAAAGTGGGAGTTTGTTAATGTCTCAGCATCATTATGTGGGGTGATGCAGCCAGGACCAGCAGCAGGGTGGGAACAGTGGATGGACATTGGGCCCTCCTGGTCAGCTTACATTTGTAACAACCCCAGGGAACAGCAGGATGTGTAGGCGATAAGAAGAATATTAGGATGATAAAATGGTATTTAAATATTAAATGCTTAAAAGCAGTAATGGATAAAAGGCCTTTAGCAAGTTATTCCAAGATTTTCAAAAGTCTTTCGGTTATATAGGGGGCTGAGGGACAGAGTTGAAATTGAAGATAGGTGCCTGCTAGGAAAAGGCTGCTGATAGTAGTCCAGCCGTGATAAGGCACAGCAGCAAATCTGCCTTGTCCGCATGCCATTTATAGGGGCATAAAATGAGCTTTGCTGCTACAGCTTATACCAGCCCTCAGTGAAATACCTATCCTGGCAAAACACAAATGTGCTGAGTCCAATGCACTGATGCTGGGGTTATTTCAGGTATAAAAATATTACAAAAAACCTTCTACCCTGGAAGGGCGGAACCTGTCCTGATCAGGGTTCTCACTCACTGCAATGAACCAGAGACAGCTTCTGTGCCTGAATAACTTTATGTAAATAACAGAAAGAAGAAAAGTGCTGTTTTTATTTCTACTTAGGCAGTCAATGGCATCACACCATGTCCCTCAATCCTGGCTGGACCTCCACGGACATGAGGAGGTTGGACAGAGGGTTGAGTGACAACTCTGGTCCCTGATTTTGAGAACACCAGATTGCAATCACCCAAAATTTCCACTTAGTCAACAGCAATGCACATTGCCTCTTCATCCTAAATGTGGCTGACCTATGCAGTGACTGCCTTGTGTGACAATGCCTCATGCTCCTCCCCAGGACCAGAGGGCGCAGAGCCCCGAAAATCTCACAGCACACAGGGAAGCCCAGCTGCATCCCACACCAGGTTTGGAGGGTGAGGATGTTGCACAGCTTGAGCAACAAGGTGCACACACTTGCTGTTCTTAACTGATGAAGGGCACTTCATGGTAATTTGCATCAAAAATTTTAAAACATGCATGTTAATGAGTTTCTGTAAGCTGGAATCTTGCAGGTGTCAGGAGAGAACCACATGGATTGAGCAGAACAGTGTAATTTCTGCTGGTGGGGTTTAGACATGAGGTTAACCAGACCTCCCACCCACCTGCTGTGGTGACCAGGGCTGAGAGATTTCCCTGCTCTTTCCTAATTAGAGGCAGATAATCACTGTGACAGTGAGAAATGTTACTGAACACAGTAAATTTAATATTACAAATATTATAGTGTGGTTTTTACTGCTGTGTCATAGCCCTCTGTGGCACATTCAGCACTTAGACTATGAAGAAAGGTTTTTAAGATTTTTCTTGTAAAAAGCAACAAACCCCAGGAAAGGTTACTCCAAGGCTCATAGATCTAATTAGCAGACTGCTGCTTAAGCAGAGCACGCCTCCAACTTTCTGGTTATGTTTCTTGCATCACGTTTAAATTCCAGCAATGTACATAAAGCAGCAATTCAGCATTTACGCCCTGCTGCATATTACAGACTTATTTTAATTTAGTCTACACGAAAACAGAAAAACCCAAATCCAGGAACAAATAATGCACATTACTTGATAGGTAAATTACAGATTTTTGGAGGCTTTTTTTCCTAACTACACAGTCTAATTACACATGAGTAAAATGATTTTATAACAAAAAGGGATGCGAGATCCCATAGCATTTGAGTAATGCTGATGGTGCCAGTGTGATGCACTGGTGTTCTGCATCCCACAGGAAGGTTGTGGATGTTTCCTATAGACAGACTCAACTCATATCAGAGAACGATAAACTCTCTCCAGTTCTTTGCACACAAAAAAGCCAGACACTGGCTTGCACAGATGAGGACGACTGGGGAAAGTGCACACTGAGCAAAAATGGAGCAAAACTCCAAATTAGCAGCAGGAAAATAGCTCCCGGGGGTAGCACAGGATGGGAAAGGGAAGTGCAGATAATGGATCAGTAAGGAAAACAGCTCAAAATCCTATCCCGTATGGAAAACAGGAAAAAGCATGGTGTTACTTTTACAGCACAGTATCAAGACCCACAGCAGGGATCAATAATATTTAATTAACTAGCAGCACTAGAAAGCTAATATTATTAAAGTTAAGGTTTGCCTTTAAATATGGGCGAGGTCACACTTGCAGGAATACAATGCCTCTCACCGCTTGGTGTTCCCAACTTAATAGTCCTAAATATCCACTTTTCTATCAAAACCCTTGAAACATAGCTGAGCACTGATTAAGGGACCAATTTATGTCTTTCTCTACGTTATAATGCCATGTATTAGACTGCTGGGAATAGCAAGAAAAGCTTACTCAGAACCTCCTTAGACTCTGTGGATGTTACATACAATTTTGATTTCCCAGGCCCTAAGCAGCTTATTTCCTCTGACCAGGACTTCTAAGGAGGTTAGCAGCAGACCCCTGAAAATGTCTAATGAAGGATCAATCAGAAAACCACATCAGATCTTAGCAATTATTTCCTTTTTCACTGTAGTTACACTACTAATGTCACACTCCTTGGAAGGGACTCTACATGCTACTTGAATGGACAATAAGGTAATGTAATTAAATTGACAACTCTCTGTGTGGCTCTTATAGACTAGAATAGTCTAATTTTAAATTGTAATAATTTAATATAGACATTACCCAAGCAAGCTTCACATTTTATAGTTATCTCTTCATTTTAAATTACTGCAAGGCAACATGCACAGATGTTACCTAGGTGCTACCAAAACATGATTTTGAATAAAAACCCACTGTAACAAACATGTGCACTGAAAGTTGGTGTAACTGAGAAAATAAATCAGCAGATTGATTCTTCACGAGGCCAGGTCCATATCAGGTATCTCTCTCCCTACAGTTTTGCATTTTTAACTGTAGTACATCATCATCCCCCCCCCCCTTCCCCACTGAACTTGCCCTTTTACAACAGCAGTGGAGGTGATCTGCTTATTGCATTCATTTGAAATCCCATTTGCTTATTTGCTTAGGAAAATAAAAGTTTCCTGGCCAGTACAGCCCTCCAAGTGAAATCTGCAGCACAGCATGAACCCAGCAATGCCAACAGCAAGAGTGAAGCAACCCCAGGTTGCCAAAGACAATGGTTATTCAAGTTATGGTTTGATTTTAAAGTTTTAACAAATCTCCCAGTTAAGTTATGCAGATACAGAACATACCAATAGGTACTGTTACACTTTGGGATGGAAGGTAACAGTGCAAACACATCTACATATCTTTTACTTAGGAATATATTTGCAAAATAATGATGTGGCAAGAAAGCTAATGTAATTAAAAATAATGTAATATAAATGGCTGTGGAAATTTAATATTCTATGCAGGCCTGATTTCTTACTTCACTGGAAGTGCTTTTTCTTGATTCAGATCCAGATGGCACAAGGTTTGCAAATAAACCAAAACATGCAGCACTGGTATTTCAATAAACAGCATGACACAGAAATAGTACTTTGGGACTATTAATAGTGTTGAAACAAAAATATTAATGTTGGTATTCCATTAATTTTTTCTCAAATGCATTAATGATTTTCAGGTTGTCTGGGATTTTATCTTACTCTTTCTTTGTTTAACTACCACTTTGTACAAGATACATAATAAATGTGTGACTCTCCAATGAAGTTCCTGCCTGGCACAGAAAGATGTTCACTTAGAATTAGTGAACTTAGTTCATTAGAATTGAATTTTCCTTAGACAGCTAGAGAAGCAGAAGACGACAGCAGCATCCTCAGACTGGTCAGCACCATCCAGTTCAGAGTGTAATTTTTTTCCCCATCAGTCCTACTGGCAAAAGCTCTTTATACCACCCATACTGGTATAAAAATCACTGATACTGGAGGAGAGGACTTGCCTTCACTCCCCATGGAAGGTTTTTGCCACAGGCAGCTTTTCCCACTCTTTGCAAGGACAGTCTCGCAGCAGTGGCTCTTCCACTCCTCAGTGCAGCAATGAAATGTTGGAAAGGTCATCTTGGCTGCAATAACTCTGCCATGTCCTTCAGGTGTGCACGCTTCTCCCAGCCTTTGAAAGTTTTTGAATTTTAAATTACTACAAGCCAGATTTTATTGAACTGAAGGGATTAGAAGACATTTTATGAGATTTACAGAGGGAACTCAACCCACTGGAGAAATGGGCCACCAGGAACTACATGAAGTTGAGCAAAGACAATTGCCAAAGATGGAAAGAGGATGTTAATTCTCACAGGATGGAAAGACCTGACTCTCTCAACCCAAGACTGTGCTCTCTTTGGACAGCTTCAAGACATAGCTTAATTATGGACTCATGGCAGGTGCTGACAAGCTCTGAGACTTTGTGTTCCCCTTTCTACAGGCAGCTCTGCCCACATAAGCACCCACTGCTTCACCACGACTGAACAATGCTTTTGTCCAAGCTTGGAGCAAACTGATCTGGTTAAAAAAGAGGAGGTGTATCCCAAGGTCTCTGCATGCATTTCAGATATCAGCACATTTCCCACACATCAGTGACTCCATCCATCTCTCCCTTGTCATAGAGCTGTGTGCATTCTTTACAGATAAATGAGAATGAAATGTAAACTCCTCTCAGATGAGTAAGATATGCAGGCTGTCTCACTGGGGCTCTGCAGCAAGCATTTATATAAAATAACAGCCTATGAATGGATGGAAGAGCAGCTACTTCTATTTCGTGGAGACACTCATCCCTGTCTGATACAGAAATATTATTACAACAGGGCCCAGCTAGAATTGTTCATAAAGCTGAGGATTTTATTTCAAGTGCACCAGTCTAATTTCACAGATGCACACATGAGTATATGAATTTCTGCAGAGACATGCTGTTAGCCCAACGATACTGAAATTTATTAAAGAGAGGTTCTAAAATAGCAATTTTACTATTTCTATTCCTGCAGGAATGGTATCAAACGTTGTCAACATGAATCAGTTGGTTGATCTGGAGATTTTTGTTGGAGAAGAATTCACTGATGAAAGTGCACCCCCACCTCATCTGCTGAACATTGTGCTCCACATGCTCAGCACCTACCACCAGATGTAGGGACTGAGATTTGGGCAGCTATGGACACTCATGGATTTGGGGAGGGAGCACTGGAAAGGCCTAAGGGAAGACTGTTTGGGAGGTCCCATCAGAAAAAAGGATGCAGATCTTAAATAATCAGCAACTGAGTTCTCAGAACTCCAGAAGAAAGACAAGCAGGGTGCTAAATAACCAAACTGCCATCTCTCCACTCCTCCTGTTGCAAATTGAGAGCTTTCCATGACAGCCCCATTATTAACGCTATAAATCTGTTACACGTTTTATTCAAACAGGCAGACAGGGATCCACAACCCTTGTGACAGGTAATTTACTTTAAAGGACCTTAGAGAAGAAACCTTGTAAATCAGTTTGCCATTTTAAAAAGGTAAAACTCTCAGCTTGAGATGAAATAACTTAAATTATCTTTCTATGTATCTTAGATTGGTGAAGAATTGTGGGTTTAAGAATTATGTTGAGATTTTATTAGTGCCTGAGACACTGGGATAGTTTGCTGCACTTGAGTGCTCCCTATGCTTTGAGAAAAGATATCCAAAATAATTTATCATCTGTAATGTTTGCACCAAGAATTTGTTCTCATTGATCCCTTTCATGCACAAATGAAAAATAAAGATGTGAATGCATTTTTCTGACACATGCATTTTTTTCTTTCTGATCACTGAACAAAGAAATCTGATTCCTCTCTTCAGTCTGCAGAATAAAGCCCTGAACACCAGGATTTCATATTTGAAGATGGCACAGCTCTTCATCCTGGGCTGGGATAAAGATATCCTGGGCATTTTCCTTGCTTGTCCCTGGGTTTGTACCCCAAGAACCGACACTTGATTTGCAAATTTAATCAGTGAACAGTACTCACACATCTGCAATTTGGATCTGTTTCCAAGTGTACCACAGCAGAAGATTCATATTAAGGCCCTAAATAGAATTTGATAAACTTGCCACCAATCAACAACAGCTAAAAAATGGGCATGATTTTGTGGCTTCACTCAGTGCAGAACTGCGAATCGGGATAGTCCTTCTTGTTGTTGTTTTTTTTTTTTTTTCCTAGATCTGGTTATTTATCCTTGTTTGGCTGTTTATTAACATTTATTTTTTAACATCATTTGGATTTTTATGAAGCTTCAGGGATGCCCAAGCAGATCTCCATCTCCCACTGGGAAGCCACTTAAAATCTGCTCTCCTGCCTCTGAACTCCCGTGAGGTATTTGTGTCCTTTTTGAATGCATAAATGCATGTGACAACATGATCTGTATCAAGTAGTGTTGTCCTCTAACTGTCCCTGGAGCAAAGAGTGATGACCAGCAAGATGTTCTGGTTTTCAAAACTATATATAAAATTAATTCAATAATTATGCTATGGTAAGAAACAGCTTCGCAGGCAGAGCCAGGCAGGTTGCAAGAAAAAAATGGATATAAACCCATGATCTTGAGAAGAACACAAAGGTTGTTTGTTGCAGAGTATTCCTGTCTCCAAAACAACTCCCAAACATGCCACCAGTCATCACCTAAGGCCAGAACTTGGACAGACTATTAGGGACCATCTTCTTTTTACCTTCTACATAAAACAGGAGGGGTAGGTACATGTCATGATCTCAGCCTCACAGTAAACAAGAACAATTTTCATTTCAATAATTATGTGGTTTAATTGGAAAATGGAGAAGTAACACCTTCTCCAGCTCAGTGCATGTCCATGAACAGTCCTGCTCTCTGCAGTGTCATTTCACATTCATGAAATAAATGAAATATGTAATTGGAAAACTTGAAATGAATTTGAAACCTATTAGCGACAGCATAATATTTACCCTAAATGACAATGTTTCTCATGAGATAAGAAAAACACATAGGGTCCTACAGCAGTGGTACTGTCCTGGAATGAATGAGAAGGGAGGAAGCAGCTGTCGGTTACACTGCAGGCTCTCACCATCGGGGCTGGGATGAGGAGGAGAAAACAGCTTGCAATCCATACTTGGCAAAGAATTCCTTACCAAAGAAAAAAGCAATTTCTTTCTACAATTTCTACAGCATTTTATTTATGAAATGACAATGCCACCAGACTGCCAGAGAGTGCTTTGGGTCTGTCTGCAGAGCTCTTGCCTCTGTATCACCAAATGTTTCTAACACAACACGTGATACAGACACTTGCAAATAGATCCACGTTTGAGTTAAAGATTTAAACAGGCTGACTTGGAATAAAATGGAGGATTGCTGTATTAATATTGTGAATTCTTAAAGTATCATAAAAATGTACACACAAATACATACATACATATACATATATATAGACATATTACTGTGCTGCAGCTGGCTACAGAGCATCCTAAGTGTTAATTCAGACATCCAGAAACCCAGAACTTAACACTTGCACTGCTGATCCTCATATAACACAATCAATCTGCTTCCTGATTCAACAAAAGAGGCTTAAAGCACTTTTTCCCCCATCACAGTAACTATTTTTGGTGTCCAAAGAAGACCAGGAGGAAAAACAAGGCTGGGAGATGGAAAAAGAAATCTCAGAAGAGCTGAGATCTTACCAGTCATCTCAGAGTAGGAGTCTTTAGTCTGCAGTCCTGTGCCAGTGGGGAACACAGTGCAGTACAATTCAACAAACACCAACAAACCAAATAACACTATCCAAAAAAACCCAAGGGGAACTCTAGCGTCGGAATGCCCTGTCCAATGCCAGCCACTATAATTTAACCCCATCTCTTCAGGATTATGTTTTCTTTCTCCCCTGTATTAGATATTCCTGTCTAGCACAGGAAAAACACAGCAGTGATAGTTCAGCAAAGGCATGTGACAGGTACTGACTCCATTGCTGTCTGATTGTTCACCAGGTACGGGCAGTTACAGCACCATGTACAAAATCACACGATGCTTCTCTCCAAAACAGAGGGTCCATGCACACTATCTGTTCATAGATGTCAGGAAACATCTTTCCTAAACTGTCAATCCCCTGTTTAATCTCCTACTGAGAACCACAGGCTGAACTTCTCCAAAAGAAATATATAACTGTCCTCATTTTCCAAGACAGAATTCTCTGCCTATGTCCTGTGAGGCACCACCTGGTCCTTTTACAGCTCCCAGAACACATGCTGAGCCCTTTAATTGATGCATAGAGCATCCAGCTCTGCTCCTTCCCCTCATCCTCATAAATCCCTCTGCAACTTGGGAGGAATATGCTCCTGCTGGGACTTCTACTAACCACCTTCTCTTAATCTTACAAGATTTCTCACACTATGCAAGCTACTGCCACAACATTTATTTCCCACAATTATTAAAGAGTAAAAAAGGATGGTGTCATGTTGAATGAGACAGGATTTGAATCTTTACCTACTTTTCAGCTCTGATATAAGAATGCTTCTAAGCTTCCTTTCCTGCAGCTTCACAGCTTCACATTTTCTTTCATGTAAAATATTTGCAAAAGAACCCCACATGCTGCTTAGTAAATACTGAATCAAGTACTTCCACTGAATCAAGGCATTACAAACAGCCCAGTGCTGTGTGCAGTGTGGTGGATGTGAGCACCCTGTCAGAAATAGTTCACCTTTGTGCCATCCACAGGAGGAACTAACAATCCCACTAATTACAGCAGGTAATGAATTTTAAGGTTTTTGTAGTTATGTACTGTGGCGTTTTCTACAGGTCAGACGACCTGGGAAGAGAGTGAGCATCTGAGCAGTGATGAACTGGGAACACTGGGATCCTCTAAGCGCTGCACACTGGTAGCCTCTGCCAAGTGACATGAGTAAATACACACCAGTTCCCAGGATGGATGGGACAGTCTCCAGAAAGGGTGTAACAGGAGGAGTCAGGGCCAGCAATGCCAAGTACACGTGAATTCTGCTGTTGGGTATCAGAAATAAACCCCACAACACAGTAACACCCAAATGTGGAGCTCAAGGAACCCCCAGCTGAGTCTGACAGAAATTAGAGGTGGAAAATTAAATCCGTCTCTTCTGAAAATATCTCTGACCTTTTAGAGTGAAAGTCTGGATGTTTGGGTTGCACACAGAAACAAGAAGACATGAACTGTACATTTGCATAAAGAGGTATGGATATTAGGATAGAAAAGGGTAAAGGTTAATGCAAGCCGTATTTGTTAAAAACCCCTCTTTTTTCAAATTAAAAAATACATTTTAATATTTTAAATGAGATCTGGTTTGTGGGTGATGGGCAGTTAATGCTATATACTCATAGTAATAAATATTCCACAATAATGTTGAAAGGATAGGATGAAGACACATGCTCCAGTGCTGCATCTGAATTTCTAAAATTTAAGACTAAATCAATTCTCTGTTTACAGCAATCAGCCCATTCCTGGAGGGATAGAAGTGTTCTAGTAAACTACAGCTGACACACACAATGGACAATTCAATTTCTTCAAGATTCAATAAACGATAATCTGAAGGGTGAAGTTCCCATTGCTGACAGCTGCCAGGTGAGAAAAGGGATTTGCTGTTATTAAAGACAGAGAAAGAACCAGTAGGTTTTTATTCTCTGGGATCTAAAATATATGCTCACAAGTTTAGCATTTTGGAGGGTTTTTTGGTTGCTAATTTTTGAGTATTGTCTTGGTTAATTTTTCTTTTTTTCTCTGACGTTATAAAACAACAAGGCCAGCTTGGATGGGGCTTGGATCAACCTGGGATAGTGGGAGGGGTCCCTTCCCTGTGACAGGGGGTTGGAACGAGATGAACTTTAAAGGTCCTTTCCAACCCAAGCAGTTCTGTGATTCCATGACTTTGCTGTTGACAGTAATGAGTTGCTGTGAAAACAGATCTCAAGGCTTTGGCCATGTCACCACTGATTTACAATGAAACTACAGCCCTCCCCACACAGGTGATCCTTTGTGAGCCTACACAAAGGGTTACATTTCTACAATCAGGAAACTCATGCAAACATTAGCGTTTTCAAGAATTTTTTTCTCTCTACTGCCACAATGGAGAGGTCCTCCCTCCTCACAGCCCCTGAGCACCCAAACTGCCAAGCAAATCCTTGCAGAGCCAGCGAAGAAATAAAATACCATGAGGATGGGCAACTTTGAACTACATTAGGCTGTTATTAATGTTAAGTCCATGACAAATCCATTAAGTCCTGTAAAGCTCCATAAATAGCTTGTCAGGCTGTAAGAACAGAATGGTCCAAATACCTTGTGCAGCAATTTATACTCTTACATAAAAGATCTGGTTTTTATAAGTGTTAAACCTGTGACTAGAATGATATAGAACTACATTGCAAAATACACTGTGTTCTTCCCATTTCCCAGCTACTAAAAATATTGTTTATAAGCTATTAATCTCTAAGAAAAAAGGGAGATATTTTGAAAGTTCTCCAGCAAAGGCTGCGTTTGCATCAATTAGAAAAAAACCCCAGAATCAAGCAACAAACCAAAATCAAAACCCCACTTTGATAATATATGATGCTTGGAAACTGGCACTTCACCCTTTTACTCAAAATATTGCTGGACATCTGGAAGTTATTAGATACAGTAATAATTTCTACTTTGTCTCCAGTCTACAGTTTTCCTCTGGGTCACTCATGAAACATTTTTAATCCTATAAAATAGAAGCCTCAATCTAAAAATATTGATTCCAGGTATTTTTTTTTTTTCTCTCCCTGACTCAAAGCACTCTCTCTGCCAGGCCTGTTCCCTGCATGGCTCCATTGCATACTCAGATAGGTGAACACCATGATCCCAGATGTGCAAGACACAGAGTGACAGAATCCTTGGATTGGAAGGGACCTTAAAGATGATCTCACTCCATCCCCCCTGCCATGGGCAGGGATGCCTTCTACTATCCCAGGTTTCTCCAAGCCCTGTCCAACCTGTTGTTGAACATGTCCAGGGATAGGGCAGCCACAGCTTCTCTGGGCAATCAGAGAATGTGCCAGGATCATTACCTATTTACTTTTACCACCCCAAAAAAGTTAACTTGGCTGAAATGTTACCCCCTTAAACAAATGTGTAGGTGACATTTCGTAGACACAGAAATATTTGAAAGAAAGTAAAGTTTGAAGGTAGGAGTCACAAAGAAGTCCTAAATCAGTCCTACAGTATTAACAGTGAACAAAAGGCAAAATATCATCATCTGGATTAATGTGAAACTTGGGTAGTTCTCAACCAACTATAAATATTAAAATCCTCATACATCTTCTCACAGTCCAGGTATAAATTATGACTACTTGGCCAAATTCCAGTTTAGTTAATTACAATCTCGCATAAAATAATATCCTGTCTAATTTAATTGGAGTATGACATAATAGGGGATTTATATTAATCAGAAAATTCTGGAATAATAATTCATTTAAGGAGCAATTTCATTACAGAATTCTATTAGTGGCAATTTTCACCAAAAATGTAACCTGTAACCACCATGCTATTATATTTTTGCAGTGATCTGTCTTTGAGTTTTATACGATTTGCATCCCTGTAGCACTTGAGTATCTTCTATGTGAAATCAACAGAAATATCAAACCCCGTAACTGGATAATGAGGTTTCTAAAATGACAACAGAGCTGAGATCTCTTCTCTAGCACCCTTGTTCACTTCTGCTGTCATTTTAATTTCAGGGGTTTGATTGTGTTCTTTTCTTCATGCTGCTTTTGTTGCTTTTCCAGCCACACAAACACTTGTAAAAGATGTCTTGCAGATTGAGATTTTCTGTCATGGAGCTTTTAACAAGTGGATCAAATCCTTAAACAGCAACCAAATCACTGCTGAAGCCAAGAGAACAGGGTGATGGGGTGAGAGTTAATGGAAGAAGGAGAACACGTGTTGACAACACAAAACTGGAAATTAGTTGGCGGCAGCAAAAAGAAGCATGGAAGAGATTACCTGCCATCACTGCCCAGGACAGCTGGGTCATGGCCACTGGTGCTTCCCATCTATTGGTCATGGTGAGCACAGCAGCCCTGTGTCCATTCCAGACACACACTGCATGCTAGAAAAACTCCCCTGACTCCAACAGCATTGCCAGTTCAGTGATGGTACATGTCCCTTTGCGTTTAAACACCTCAAAACAGCATCAGTGCATCAAATCATGCTCTTTGGGCTTGATCCTATGGAGATGGGCAGATGGATGCCAGCCCTGATTCAGGGCAGCACCTTCCTGAAGAACCCAAGCCCCTGATCTTCACTGTGCTGCTGGGCTGCCTATAATACACCTGACACACAAAACTGGGGCTCCAAGCTAAAATTCTGATGCACATAAGGTTATCATCCTTTAATAGATCTGGCCAAGAGGTCCCCAGTGCTTTGGGCAGTTGGTTCCCTTCTGTGCCCAGCTGGGCACAGGCATCCAGCCTGAACTATGCATAAGCCATAAGCTGGGTAATAAAACTCCAGGATTTGTGTGGCTCAGGTAAATAAATGCAACCCAGAAGAAGTCGGTGCTATGGAAAGTTCACAGCTAAAACAAAAGCTTGGTGACAGCAGGCAGCAGCACGGAGTGTGCTGGGAGTGGCGTGGCTCCCACCCCAGACACACGTCCTCCCCTTTGATTTAATGCTGGGAAAATAAACTTTATTGTAGGAAGAAGCTTAGATAATTTCTTCACTGAGGTTAGATGCTTCTTTGACTACACTGACTGCTACCTCCAGCAATAATTGCCTTAAATCTCCCTGGGCAGGGTTTGATGGCACAGTAATAAAAACGTCTGTGCCCTGTTTATACCTCAGGTGCTCCCCCTGCAACAGCGGTGATGAACAACATGTTTGACTTTTTCCTAGTATGGAAACACCCTTGCCTGTCATCCCTATTTGCTCTTGGTTTCTTTCCTTTACTTTCATTGCTGGAAAAGCATATTTTAGTTTTCTGGGTGTGGCTGGCATCTCCCAGAGGGTTTGCACACAGCCATCAGCACTCTGGGTCACTGAGGTACCTCTTTCTGCAACGCTCTCTGCATATTGGCCCACCTGAAAGGGCATTCAGACCACATCTCTCCAGTGAAGAACCCTGAACTTCATTTCTCCATCTTGATTATACAGCTCAAATGCCCATCTCATTTACATCAAGTAAGACAAGAGGCTTCTGGCCCCCAGGGAGCCCAAAGCCCTAATTTCATTTCATTTAGCCTGCAGTCACAAGATTTTTTTTTCTGTTGAATTATTACCGGTAGCATTAAGATATATGGCCTGCCAAATATGTTTAAATGACTTTTTGGTCCCCATCATCACCAGGAGAAAGCTAACAGGGTCTGTCCAATCTATCTAAATAGAGATGGGAGGGAGCTGGAAGGAGACTGCAGCATTTAATGAAGCAGTAAAGAACCAAGGCTTTCTAAAGAGATAATAGACCCTAAATAAATAAATAGCAAATGGCAACAATGGCCTGAATGCCTAATTACATTGTCACCATAGGTCTATTTAAATTAGTTGTACGTGCTTATTCTCTCTGGTTTCTAGGCAGACACAAGCAATCCTTAAATGATACACTCCTCTGACTGAAGAACTGCAAGAATTTATTAGAAATATACAAATCTAAAAAAGAAAGCTGCCCAGGCCCATAGGTCACTTGTTACCTGCCACCAGAGCAGAATGGTGCATCTGAAACATATGATGAAGGATGTGGCAAAAGATATCCCACCTCAGCCTCAGGATATGTCACACCCTGCAGGTTCTCACCATCCCCTTAGCCTGGATGTCCAAGCACAACTGGTAAGTATTTACTTTTTCTTGTGAAATATATACTTTATGTGATTAAGGACACAAAACCTTGATGGGAAAGCTGCTATGTTTTTTTATGAGATAATGGACAAAGTGAACAAAGGACAGAGGAAACAATCTAATATTGTTGGAATTGAAGAAGTAATTAAGAAAGAATAGGGAAAACATTCTTGAATTTCCTTGTCAGACAGTGCTTCAGCTCACACCCCCACTGTGTGCATTCTTTACCAAAATAGGGGCACAGACCCAATCTTTATGCAAGCATGCATAAAATGGATCCTGAGAAAACCAGAGACAGTTATTCTACCTGAACTCACTCAAAATAATGGTTTTAGCTTACAAGCTACCAGAAAATCCCATGCTTGTATTTAGGTGTCATATTAACCAAAAAGAAGTAATGAGATAATGTTTTGTACTCATTTCCATTAGTCCAGCCAGGCTCAATCTATCCAAAAGGTTCCTGGAACCAGATTTCCAACTTTCATTCTTTATTTTCTGCATAAGATGATGCAGAAATTGTGACTGTATTGTCACACAGCATCTAGCACTGAACAAATTTAGATGACTCAAAAATTTAAATCAATTTCCAAGAACACAGGATAGCAGCTGATTACAGTCTATTGTTTAGCTTAATACAACAATACCCAAAGTCAGTTGGTTTCCCCAAGTCCCAGTTTCCTCTATACCATGAGAACAGCCAGGGCACAGTCTTTGCCCTGAGGATTCTGTGGTGTGAAAGACTTTGCCATGTTACAACATGCACCAATTGAACATAACTGGGTTTGCTTTATTTTTCTCTTTGAGGAGAGAAAAATATGGAAAAATAAAATAGTTTGAATTGTATTTTTATGCAAATGCAGTAAAGATACACTCTATGTCCTCTCTTAACATATTTCTGGTTGTGCACAGGTGTAATAAAGAGCTGACTACTGAAAGCTTTCCATGCCTCCAAGAAAAGAACAGACTGCAAGAGAAATTATTTCTCTAAACAATTCTAAGCAATCAATTTGTTAAGCAAAAATGCAAGTTCCCTCTCCTTGGAGCAACAGAGCAGTATCAAGCTGCAAGCTGCCACAAAGGCTGCACCTGGATTAATTATTTTATATTACAATGTCTGGAAGTAGGGAGAGCAAAAGAATTAAATGGGGCTTTATGTTTTCAGCCAGCAAGGGTGCTGTTCAGCCTATTGGCTTCTGTAAATGAAGGGACAGCTTAAAGGAAGATTCATCTTCCTCCCTGTAACCTCTTGGAATCTGAACACTCAACAATGAGCAAAGCAGAGCTGAATGGTTTGAAACACAGCTTCAGTGAGACATGTTTAACCTGGACTGGGTGAACTGCTCCAACCCCTATTTTCAAAAATATTTCAATAAATAAGAACAGATGATCAATATAAATAGCCTGTGAAAAAGTATCATGTCCTACCAGGGAAAGTAAAACATGGGTTATAGCGAAGTCATTCTGCTCTTGCTGTTATCACAAATTAATACAGCGAGAAGGTAACTTAACAACAAACATCTGAGCATCTGATTATGCTTAGGAAAGAGCATCTCTCTGCACTAGAACTGAAGCAGTTTTGATTTATCCAGCAGCAGCCCAAGGTAGGTTGACTTTGGCATCTAAAATGATGTGAGCTCCCAAGGATGCTCTCTGCCTGTGGGAGGTTTGGTAGAACTTTCTCCCAGGTGTCCCCAGCCAGTGAGCTTATTCTTCAATGTTTCCCTCAGCTGGGACAAAAATGCAATTTCTGTTTCCTTTTCAGTTGCTTTTAATGATATTTGGCACATTTAAAACTTTTGCCTCTCATGAAACATGACTGAAACTAGTACATAGACCCAACAGTTTTAGAGAAAGTGGGAAGGAGAGATGAAGCAAATAGCTACTTGGAAAATGCATGAAAATGATCAATACTGAAATACTCTGCCAGATCCCGGGCTGAACCTTTCCAGAGAGCCCAACAAGTTGGAGATGAAGGCTCCTTCCTGCCTCCTGTAGGAGAGCTCACTCAGAAAAAAAATCTTTCCATATGTCCTTATTTGCTGTTTCCAGCCAAGTAATATGATGCAAAAAGACCCATTGTTTTTACTGCCCTGACATGGCAGGTGATGTAAAGGAATGTTGCTGCTTTTAAAAAGAATCCCCTACAAGGGAAATGACAGGTGGTTCACTTCTATGAATTCAGGTTCACTGATTTAAGGACACAGAGCTTTGGAGCACAGACACTACTGCATTCTCTTTCTTACCATGTTCTGCAAGAGATGCTATTTTTCTGGGAGATAGTCAGGCTGGACAGTCTGACAGAAGTTACCCATGTAGGTCTTGCTGTTCCCAGAAGTTCCTCAAATTAATTTCAATGTGTTTGCTCTAAAAACTCAGACTCTAACCAGTTTCTTCAGGTGATGGGTAAAGCTCAAGGAAATTTGTTGTTTTGGTTTAACTAAAACCCTGCGACCTGATGAGATTGTGATGTTGACATAGTACCAGTGTTCAAGCATACAAAATCCTGAAGACTTTATTTAAGACATGGATTATTGTCTCCTTCACCTTGTAGAGGACACATATTCCTGCCAGGAAGCACCACTCCCACAGCTACAGATCACAGAAATCAACACTGAACAGAAAGACTCTGTTTTTTGGCAGGGGCTGACACCAACCTCCACCAGCATGGGACAGGCTACCAATGGGATGAGCAGTTTTAAGAAAATTACAGAATGTGAAATCTGGGTATAGTTCTTGATGTGCTGCCCAATTGATTCAGAGAAAAGAAACTCCTGAAGCTGCAGCAGGGAGATGCTGTCCATCCACTGGAACAGGGATATCTCCCATCAGAATCCCTCCTTAGAAACCAGCAGAGCTTGCAACATCTAATTCACTTGGACAAAATCCCACTGTTATTTCCACATCTAAGGCTGATGTGGAGATGTCTAAGAAGTTTGTAGCACTGGAATGAGCAAATGTGTAACCTTTTCACGTGTAGTGCCAATGTATTTCTTTCTGCACTGGAGAGAACAGGGACATCAAAGACAGCCCATGACCAGAGGAGGAGGTCATGGCCAGTCTTGCAATAGATATGTTTAGAAGGATTTAAAATGGTGAAAAGATGGTTTCTTTTTTACTCTGGTTAGAATGAGCCCTGTGAGATAAGAGACAAAAGTTACTCTTGACTTTTCCAGCTTCTCAGCATCTGTGAACTGAAGAGAGATGCTACAGCCCTTGACAACTGAGACCCATCTGCTATTGACCAAGAAAGATTTCCAAGCAACAAAGGAAAGATCTCTTGGACACTCATAGTCAACCTTTTCATGGGTTATGCAAGGACAAGGCTTAAAAATACCATAATTTGCCGAAACAGGAATTGTTTCTGTTCCTCTTGTGCCTTAATTTGAAAACTTTTCCCTTTATTTCCATCAGAGCTGAAAGAGGCAGGTATGAAAAAAAATAGGCTAATTGAGAAGAGGAAGCCAGGCATGTGAAGATGGGGGTGGAGATGCTGGTGGCCATGGGCAGTCAGCTTCTGTGGCCCTGGGTGGCAGCAAGCAGACACAGGAAACCAGCAGGCTGCAGGATGGGATGGAATGCCACGTGGGATCCCTGATCCTGCACTGTATTAGCCTGCTGAAGGTAGGGAGGGAGTCAAAAATTAAAAATTAGTAGCTTCTGTTTCTCCTTGGGCTGTTTTTCCTGCATAGCTCTTACTGGTTTATTTATTTATTTTTAAGGCAGGCTGCCCTGGTGATCGATGTTTTGATTCTAAGGAGTGGGCAGAAGAAATGGGTCAAAAGAGATGGCAAATATTTAAAGATAGGTGAATTGTGACCCAGAAACAATTCCACTTACAAGTAAATCAGTTTTATTAAAGTTACAGGCAGGGACAACTTCCACCAGACCAGGTTACTCCATCCAAGCCCCATCCAGCCTGGCCTTGAACACTTCCAGGGACTGGACTTCACAACTACTCTGGGCAACCTGTAATTCTAGCTTACAACTGGAATAGGCAAAGACTCTCAGAGTGTGCAGAATTTGTATTTCAAACACAAACCTGATACATAACAGATTTACAAGAAGTAACACACTTCAAAGTCAGACACTGCTGGGTTTGCTGGAGACTGGGCATGTCAGCTGGGGGCAACCGCACAGCCCCCGTGTAACGTGGGGCTCACTCAGGCTCTGACAGCAGAACCACCCAGGAGACTAATTAGATAAAACTTCAGCATGGCAAAATCCTATTAGTTACTCAGACTGATTATTAGGTCATTTTTCACAAGAAAATGAAAAGAGAAACAGTGAGGCTCAGACAGCACTTCCACTGTCTCTGTACAGGTGTTACAACAACTGCAGCATTTACTGGGCTGCTTGCAGAGCCCAGCACCAGGCACCTCCATTGCACTGAAAGACATCTGTTATTTCAAGCAACTTATAATGGACTTTATCTGAAAGCTTTTGATGCTGGAATTTTAAATTAGCTGGGCCTCACAATCCAGTTCCTATGGGGCATCGTCCACAAAAACTAATAACAAAAGCAATAATAACTATAGGAAGTCAAACATCCCCACAAGTCGTATAACTGCTTCATAAGATATTTCAACCTCTTCTATGAGCAACTTGTATCTATTCCTCAGAGTAAATTATCCAGTGGGCTGACATGAGACATGTAATGAAATTGCTTTGCCACGGGCCCTGTTGATTTCTTCAAAGTTTCTTTCATTATAGGAAATTAGTGGATCACTAACACTTACAAAAGCACTTTTTGTGTCATGGGGTGCTTGCAGAGCCTGATGGAAGATCTGCCCCTCAGAGAGTGACTGCACAGAAGGGAGGAAGGTGATGGCTCAGTACAGTGTGGTATCAAGTCCCCGAGCCTTCCTTTTCCCTTCCCTCCTTTCTTAAAGGAAATTACACTGCCAAGTCTTCTCTTGCCTAATGTTTAACAAAAGGAGTGCTGATCAATGATGGCTCAGAGCTGCTGATCCCCTCCCAGGACCCAGAAGAATGAAGCTAACCTGCCACTCTCTTTTTTGTTACCTGTAAAACTCTTGGACACCTGATGCCTGGTGGGGGAAATCTTTCATTCCTCAATGTCTGCTGTTAAAGAGTTCTTACAGAGCAGGAATCCAACAGTTCATTACTTCTATCTGCTCAACAGACTTCTGACATAATTGTATTAGTACCTCACTGCAGGGCTTGAAAAGTGAAATCTGAAAAGCAATTTTTTGCCATTGGTTTATGTGTTTGCTGAAGCCCTGTTTATGTACTCGAACACAAACCACATTATTTGCAGCTCACATAATTTGTTAAATGCATTGTGTTCTGAGGCCACCTGTGCCAATGCATCACAGCAGTAAGTGGGTTACTCTCACCATGTTTGAGAAAGAAAAAAACATGTTTTCTGAGCCAAATCCCTCCCTCAATGCACTTGTTTTCACTGAATTCAAGTCAGAGAGGCTGCAGGATACGGGACAGGTGGAAGGGGGGACAAGGAGGAGACACCAGCTGTGCTCACCTGGATGGCAGCAGCCAACTTGTTCTTTTGTGTCCTAAGCATCCCTCTCCATGGATAATGCTGGAGGGATGTGCTGCTCTCCAGAGGAGTTCGTGCATTAGCAGCCCCTCCAGTGCCCACAGTCTGTATTTCTGCCATGTCAGTGTGTTTTGCTATTGCCAAAAAACTCCTGCTTGGCAAAGAAAATGCATTTCCATTCTTTCTGAGAGCTCTCTGACTCGATGGGTGTCCATGTAGCACTGCAAGATGAATGCACACTCTGACCATTCTGAGATGTTTTCATCTTCCGTGCACTGCATGTCAATGTATTAATTACAATCCACAGTGCCTGTTCATCCCATTACACTGAGGTATTCAATAAATACTGATTAACATATTGGAGTCTTTCCATGAGTGCATCTTGGAGTGAATGGGTTCATAAAAATACATCTTAAAACAAAATAAGGAGCATAATAGCAATTTTGTAACAAATTTAGCCCTATATACATCTCATATTTTAGAAGATGATTGCTTAGCAAATTGCATTAAAAGCCACACAACTCTCTAGACCTGCCAGAAGACACACTGCACCTCTAAACAGACTCCAAGCCAATCTACCTAGGAGACACACTTGTATTCTTTGTGCTTAATACTGCATTGAATACATATTAATGGTGAAAAAACCCAATAATAATTAGTATTCAGATAAGTGAAGATGTGCTAAAGCAGCCAAAACATATGTCCATTTTATACCTTCTTAAGCCTGTAAATTACCATATGGACTGTTCCAAAGGCTGGAGATGGATTTGATTTGGTGGCTGCCAGTGTTACAGGAGTTAAGGATAGATAGGGTAGACTTTTATGCTGTTTACTGTGGGATAATCTGGCACAGAGATTTTTGTTGCTACAATAAAGTGCAGTCCCCTGAAGAGGCTGAAGGCAACCACGACCACAATCCATAATGACCAAATGCAACCAGATGTTATCACTCATTCTGAAAGAACCTTGCTTCCAGGTCTTACAGCAATGTAAACCCTGTCTAGTGTTGCTTGCATATCAGCTACAGATGCCAGGACTGACAAGTTCTTGTTTGGGTATTTAGGGCAGAATAAGGAGTTTTGGTTCCAGCTGTTTTAGTCTGTTGATGAATCTGGGTTTCCCTGCTGCAGGAGAATGGGAGGTCCACGCCTCCCACCCCAGCCAAGGTGTCCTCAGCAGGAAACCAAAGTATCTTAATCTGCTGCAGAACTAGCAGATTAAAGAAAAATACATCAGCATTCTAAGAACAGTAAAGAAATGAGATTCCTGTCCTGCAAATTGGGTCCTGGACAATGGTTATTTTTTAAGTCCATTGTTGTGACCTGCACAAAATTGTAACTTTACATGTGGACTTACACCCACAACAGTCATCCTCTAGAGGAACCTTTTCCTAGATGTATAAACTGCTGGGTTCTTGAGAAGATGCTGAGTAGCAGGCAACACAGCATGTCATTCTGTTTCACCACACAAACATTAACAAATGCTTTTCCTCCAGATCCCAGTGTTGTTCCAGGATGTACTAATGGGCAGGTTAAATACCTACAACAACGTTCAGCATGGACCAGCAGTAGCAAGATGCATTTTCTCTCATTAGCTTGCTAAGGACTCCATGGACAGCTCCTGAATTTTCCTGGCAGAAATGATGTCCTTTCCTCACCCCAGCAATGGGTTCCTTGGCTCAACAGCCTTTTGAGAGTGAGCAGAATGTAAAAGGGAGACATTTGTGCAGCAGAACTTTTACGAGTCTGACTGTAAGAGCTATCAAATAATAGGTATGAGATGTTATATTAAAATATGCATATATGTGTATTAAATATATGCATGTATTGCTGTAAAAGGACTTCATGATCTTGTGGGTATTTTCCAACCTTAATGATTTTATGATTCTATGAAAAACAAACAGTGCAGTGACCTGACCTTGGCCATACAGTGTCAGGACTGGTGACAGCTCTCGGGTTTTCACAGATCAGGGTCAAACTAACCAGGGTTTTTTTTTTTGGCTCCCACATGTGCACAGCAGGACAGCACCCCTGGCTGCATGTGGAGCTGCAGCAAAGGGGTGTTTTTGATGACTCCACTTGCGGTAGCCTGAAACACTGGAGAAAGCTGAATTTTTTCCATGATTACAATGAAGCATGAATGGAGAACCAGGTCACAGAGCCAGACAGGAGAACAAAACCACAGGAAGAGTCTGTCTGGGCAGCATCTTTCAGGAAAAACTTCAAAATCAGTCTGTACCTGAAAGCAGTTCCAGCAGCCACTCCATCAGACCAGAGCCCTGCCCTGACACTACAGGAAATCAGGATATGGGAGAACCCTGTGAAACACAATTCATGCCAAAATACAGTCTGAAAGGTCTTTCAAGCTCTCAATTCTCTCATTTAATTTAATATTTAAAAGGTGTATATATACCCTATGGAATCCAGGGTGAGGATATTTTCATTATCTTTTCACCCCACTCCTTTTTGGTGTTTTGCTGTGTAATCATTGCCATTCCCACTCTCTGTTCCATCACCCTCTGCATTCCCCTCCCTGCCAGCAGTTTTTGGGGCTGTGATATATGGTGCTACTAATCATTGATAGGTTTCAGCAGGCCACAGAGCAGGACACAGTTCCAAGTGCTTCGGTGTCCAGGGCAGGACCTGTGATCATTACTAGCACATTATTCCAGTTTGCATGATGAACAAATTATTAAGAGACATATACTTAGCATATTTCCTTTTTTGTTCCCTTCTGTTAAATCATGGTCACAAATTACTTCTCTAAGCAGCGAGTTTCAAACAACACTGCTGGTGGTGTCATGATGATTTTTTGCCTTTTCTTTTATATACATAGCTTTTATGTACCCTTAGTGCTCTTAGCATGCATACTTGTAATTCCTTAAGCCCAATAATTTAGCATAGTGCTGGGACTCTGTTAAGCCAGGAGACCAAACATAACAAAGGCCTCGCAGTTGGAGGCTGGAAAGCCCCACACTATTCTGAGAAACCAAGGTTCTTTCTAGAACACATCCTGTAAATTGAGATTAGGCCCATCCAGGGGTGAATTCCTTGGGATGGGGGGAATATCACACTATTTATTCAAGCCTCTCATTGGGAATCTTTGTTACCTATGCTAATTGCTAGGTCTATACAATTGTTACATGATCTATGGTGTGTGTGCCTTTTGGTACATTCCACCATGGCAAAGTGGTGCAGCAATAAGGATCCTTATTAAATACTGAGGTAAAAATCATTTTTCCCTTAACTGTGTCTGGCTCTTAATTTTAGCACCAAGAAAAGGCATCACTGGAATATCAGTGTCTGGAATGTGGAGAAAGCTACAGGAATCTAAGTGTGGCATAAAGCATGAGCTCAGTAGTGCCTGTACTTGTTTGCAAAAAGAGAAACAAAAATTCTGCAGCTGAATTTTATATATTGCAGATGGAAAAGCTGACAGCAGGAACAGTGCTTGAGAGGCACAGCAGGGCTGAGCTCCCCCTTATTTATGTCTATCGATGGCTCTTGATATTCCTTCTGAAGTTTTGATCATCAAGAATCTTGGGAATGATTTTTTATGGTGGTGCTAAAGACAGATATTAGCAACAGCTGAGTTTCACCTCAAATCCTGATGCCACTGAAGCATCTCTGAAGCTTTTCACTTTTTTCTAAAGGCCAGCACCCTTTTTTATTCTTTTTGGAAGTATTAAAGCAGAACCAACCTTTGAGTTCAGCTTATTCAATTTTCTACTGCTATTTTTTTTAAAAGTTTCTATCTGGGCATCCTGGATTTGTCAAGGAGATTTTCTCCTGTGAAGAATATGAAATAAAAACATCTCAGCTGTGGCTCTCCATAAATTGTATCACTGCACCGGGGATATGTACTTTATGCGATAATTTTCTGATGGCTGCCCTGGCATTTTGATTATAAAATTAGCACTGCAGCTCTGTCCTGCTGTACAGTGTCAATAAAGTCTGTCCTAAACGAACTGAGAACTGGCTGATGGATGGATCTGTAAAGCCACTTCTCAGAGGGATCCATTCAAATGGGGCTGTTTTGAGAGCCATCCAAACCCCAAATCTCCATTGAGATCTGGAATGAACACGGAAATTCCAGCTGACATTTTGGACACCTGAGAGTGATGGAGTGGGAGGCAGGACTGTTGTGCTGAGCTTTTGTAACCTGCATCTGTGCACAGTGTAGCATTTAAATAAAACCATGCATACAATTATATATCAAACAGTGACCACATGGCCAGGAACAAGGAAAGCAGGGTAGAACTACGAAAAAGAAACCAGATGAGGTCACTAATCGTGGGAAAAGTGACAAAACACACAACAGCAGCATGATCCACTGGATAATGAGGAATGGTAATATGGGAGGGAAAGGGTAATAAAGGAAGTTTTACCCTCTGCACCTACTCTGGTGGGACTGAGGCTGGGTTAGGTAATTTTTTTTTCATATATCATGGAACATTTTTGGCCTTAAAAGCTATGAATCTGCTCAACCAGTGGAAGAAAAGATGAAGAACACATAAATGGAGAAGTAATTCAAAGCATCCATGAGGTGCCTGTAAAGGTAGAGAGACCATGCCCAGCAGCTCTCCTCAGAGGAAGGCAGATTTTGAAAGGAAACTAAAACTCTAGCAATTACCCACTTGGAAATACAAGGAGAGAAAACAAGAAAGAAGAAGGAAACTGCAGTTAAAATGTTCTGGACTGTATGTAATAAAACAAGATCTAGGAAATCTTGCTTAGGATGCTCCCGTATCGTATCTCTGACTCCATGTAAAGTCATAGGCATTGTAACTGTAATTTTGCCCATTTTTAACAAAAAGTCATTTTTGCTTTATGACAATGTTGCATTTGCTTCAAAAATTCCTCAGAAAGACAGAATATGACTAAAAAGTAAAAAAAAAAAAAACAACCCAAACCAACACAAAGTTTGGGTCCAATTTTTATTCAGAAATGGCCTCTAGTTTTGCAAGACCATAAGGAAACCATAGCAACTCCTGCAGTTCTTCATTCCTGGCTCATAGAAGATGAAAATTATACTTTTTAGATCCCTAACTACATGACTTGAAGATGCAGAGGAAATCATAGAATCATTTAGGTTGGAAAAGTCCCTTCAAATCGTGAGGTCCAACTGTTACCCCAGCACTGCCAAGGCCACCACTGAACCATGTCCCCAAGTGCCACATCTACACATTTGTTTAATTGTTGATGATGACTCAATTTGTGTCTAGGACTGTTAGCCATTCTATGATTTCCCCAACATTTGTATTTGCTCTTCACTGACATAATTTTGTGTTTGCAAGTAACCCAAAATACTATTATTTGTGCATGTGAAATTGCTTCAGTGAACATTGCCGGCGCAGATCAAATAGTTTTTTGAGAAATGGTATTTGCCTGGTTTATGCACCAGTGAGTCACTCATAAATACTAATAAATATTTAAATATTCTAGTCCTGCAAGAGTGTCTGTAGACATTTGATATGGTTTGTACTACATCACCTCTGAAGCACTCCTCCACATGGCAATTTCTTGCATTTAAAACCAAGATTAACAAATCAATGCACCCTGAAAAACATTTTAAGATCAACAGTACATTGTCCTCTAGTGAGTTTTCTTTGCAATTTGTAGACAATAGATTTCCAATAACAACTTGTAATTAAATCACTTTCTCTTCTTCAGTTTTTGCATATTAAGACTGTTGACATTTTACAGATGGTATCTTTGGAAATGAGAACTATGAACAAGGAGGAATGGCTTTAAACTAGAAGATCCTGGGTTTAGATTAGATACTGGGAAGAAATTCTTCCCTGTGAGGGTGGTGAGGCCTTGGCACAGGTTGCCCAGAGAAGCTGTGGCTGCCCCATCCTTGGAAATGCTCAAGGTTGGATGGGGCTTGGAGCATCCTTTTCTAGTGGAAATGTCCCCGTGGCAGGGGGCTAAGGACAAGATGAGGTTAAGGTCCCTCCCAACCCAAACCATTCTGTGTTCCCTATTTGAAAAAATACTGGAGTTTGGCAGTGGACACTTGAGTGTGCAGGTTCTGACATGGAAACAGCCAAACCAGTGTCAGGCATCCTCCCTGGCTTTCCATGAAAAAACCTGGCCTCTATTCTTGACATACAACCACAGTCAATCTAACCACATCTATTTATATCATTAATTCTGCCAGAATTTTATTTGAGGAGGCTCTCTTAGTTGAAGTCATAATGCCAAAATATATAAAGTGGGTAGAGTACAAAGCTGAGCACCAGCCCTGGTTAACTGAATTAATGTCTGATCTGAACATGGAAAATTTTTCTTTTTAGCCCAAGGCAAAACCATGTCCCTCTCTCCACTGGCATGCATGAATCCACATACAACATAATTATTCCTGATCTGAACACTTTTAACTTTTTCTCTAGAACCACAATTTAGCTTCTGAAGCCTTTTTGCTTAGATTAAACTTGTCTTTCTACAAATTAATTCTGATTTTTTTCTTCTTCTTTTGAGAAGATACATTTTGCTTTGTTCAAAATGCAACAAAACAATTGGGACTACACAACAAACCTGATTCTGACAGCTGTTTTGTGGAACTGCAAACAATGCAGGGCACTTTACTGGAGCCCTGAGATACATTTTAGACTTGAAGTGCAAAAGGTTTTCACAATGAGAAGAGCTTTAAAAGAGAGACAGAAAAAGAAATCAACTTTTTTCTTTGCAGAATGTGTTTCTTTGATAGCAAGGGAGGAAAAAAAGAAGAAAAAAAAGAAAATCCAAGCAAGAAAATTTTCCACATTCAAGAAATAGCTGCCCACTAAAATGCAGTACAGATGAACTCACTGTGATATCCCCAGCTGAGGCATCCTACCAGGCAAAAATTACATTTCCAGGTGCAGTAGGATCATTCCTAGTGCTCCAGCCAGGCATCTTACACTGCATTTATAAGCAAGGCAAGGAGTTAGGTGATTCTGAAAATGATCTAAAGTGAAAACATATTGAGCAGGGAGATCTCAGGAGCTGATCAAAGGCACCTCCATCCTCAGGCATGTGCCTGGAGCTCAGCCCTGCCCACTCATGAGCCTTTGGGCACTCTCACCTGTGCTGAGCTGCTGTGTCTACCTCCAACACACACCAGCTCCATCCTCAAAATGCCAAAAAACCCAGCATGGGGTCATGGCTCAGCTATGGGAATGCTGGTGACAAAATGCTGTTGCAGTGACTTGGATGCTTGTTGTGTTTTTCTGTCATCCCTTTTCAGCCACTGGGCACTTCCTGCAGGAATCAAGCTGAATAGTTTTCAGTTTCTGCTTTTTCCCTTGATTTTTAAATCTTTTTAGTTTTGTTTCTGCTATAAGATTGCTTTACTAAATTAGTATTAATATACTAATAATGATTATAATAACAGTAACAATAATAACAATATTACTACTACTACTACTAAATGCCCAAAAAGTTGCCTTCACCCTCAGTAACATATCTGCACACCATTCCTCAAGGCAATCAAGAATGGGCTGCTTTGTCCAACTAAAGGAAACCTCATTTCTTTCCTGAGTAGCTCCTCTAACACTGCATCAAACCAAAAGCAGAGGCCGTTGCTCCCCTGCTTGTTCAGCCGTGTTTGAAGTTTGGATATCATATCGCTCACAGGAGAAGCAATCAATGCTGGAAAGCTAATGAATTATTTCCAACTTTGTACCAATATCTGCAGCAACATGAAAGAAAAATCACATACCAGGGAGATTACAGCAGGAGAGGCAGAGCATGGGGCACTAACTGTCAATATTTCAGGGCTATGATTTGATTCTGTAGATAACTGTTGCTACAACATTGCTGAAGAAAACACTGCAAGGAAAACATTTTATCTCACAATACATTTGTCCAATTTAATTATCTGGGCTTGACCAATCCAGTTGGAAGGAAACAGCAACAAATACCTGACCCTAGGTGCTGTGCCATCAAGAACAGCTCCGTGAATTTGTGAATAAACCCTACATCTGAACGTGGATTTTACAGGTGCAATTGCTGCTGGAACAGCTGGCTTGCCACATGTATGTGGAGTGCATATACACACACATATAGATAGCAAATAGGGGTGTTTGTTTTCCTCAAACAGTATTTATTTATCATGATCACCTTGTTTATTATGAGATCATAGAGCTGGATATGCTGATATATCTACTAGGACCAGATACACTGCTGAAAGCTTCTTCCTCACTCAACAGCTTCCTCTCCCACTTGACCTCATAATCCCCTTTTTATGTTTCATTCCCTGCTCCTCAAGGTAGAGATTTGCTTTTTCCCAGTCACCACCAATCCCCACAATTTTGGAACAATGAAAATCTCTGCGCTAAAGTAGTTTGTAGTGAATCAGAAACATGCATAACTCAAAAATAAATCTGTCTTATACTCCACACTTCTAATGAGCCTCTGGAGGATGATGGAGAAGTCAGGAAAGGATTGCTCCCTTCTCCACACCACATGGCTGTGGGGGATACAATGCCTGGAGATTTTAGGATCACTGCAGTAAATCTGGAGCCAGTCCAACACTGCTTCTCTGCATTGGCAGTGATTCAGCTGACACCCATGCCCATTCCAGGCTCTCAGTTAATTTTTTCACCCAGTTCATTCAAATTCACTCTGGTCTCCCAGTCCCTGGTGGCGATGCTGGGAGAGCCCCAGGCCCAGGGCTGGCACCATCCACCCTCCCTGGCTGCTACCCAGCATTTCCCTGACCTCCTGCTGAGAGTGTATATGTCTCATTTTCATATTTTCTCCTTGTGCTTTTTTGGTTAATATTAAGGACATATTAAAAAAGGAAGATCTGACCTAAAACAGAATCAGGGAGGAAAGAAAAACATCATCTTATCCCCCTTAATTGTAGTTAAGAGAAGAGCACATTAATCCTGCAGCTGCTGCTGCATTCATTCCTGCATGAAAAATGTTCCTGCTTGTGTTCTTTAGATAGCAATATATCCATAGGTGACATGCCTCTCATCTTAGAGAAACAGCAATTGCCTGTCTACATGTAACTTAATTGCAATAGACCATGGCACATTATGACTGGACTGAAAAATAACAATTCAGTATTTTTTTTTCAGACTTCCTTTGTAGGTTGTTTTGGTCCAGCTATGACTTCAGGAGAGTACTTTAATGGGCCATGATCTAGAATTTAAGGGGACTTTATTGTTGGTTTAGTAACTTCTTATCAGCTCAACAGTGTAGACAGGATGAAGGCATTTTGATGGAATACATCTTTTCCTCTCCCTCAGATATCTGTATTACAAACTGACCTGTCCATATTGATGATGATGATACAGATTTAGAAGATTACACAGATTTTTTTTTTTTCTTAAGTTGGGCTTTCACATCTGCCAACCTGCTACTGCCCATTAGGGAAGACAACAGGAATGCCAGAAGTGTCATGCCTAATTCTAATGACCTCCAGTCAGATACAGTGCCAGAAGTTACATCCAAAAACCACCCATTTGAGCATTCTTAAAAGTATGACTCAGCTGGGTGATGAGCTTGCCAACTCACCAGACCATCTCTGTGCTGATTAATTAAATGCATGCACTGCTTTAGCTCTTATGACAACTGAGTCTTTCATTTATTAGACATGTATTGAATCTTTGTGACAACTTAAAGAAAAGACAACAGACAAATAATCTTTCTAGTACTTTATTTTTGGCATGTGAAAAATCTCAAGATCATCAAATCAAAGATTATTTTTTAATTATGGTCCTGAGACTCCTTCTCTAATAAAAATTTATTAATGAGGAATTAGAAGACACCTACAAGTGGTTCTTACCAGAGCTTCCAGGAGAGTGTTTCATCTGTCTCATGCACTACTTGTGAATGATTAAGGCAATTTGAAGAGTTGACACTTTAATCATGTGTTAACAGATATTTCTAGTCATCCTTATAGATGCAAGAAAACTCTTAACAGTTCTGTTCTTGGGATTAAGAAACAAAAGAACTTTCAGAAAATCAGAAGAAAGATGACAGGTTTAGAAGGAAGGCCACTATTTCTGTCCATAGTCCAAAACTGTGCATTACAATGTGTATGAAAATTATTAGCACAGTTAGAAGTTATGATTAAAACCAGCACCTATTAGATGTAGTGCTTGTACTGGTAAAACCACGTTTCAGAAAATGTAAGACATTGGATTTCTCTCCTCCATGCACTTTTCATTCATTTACAGATGATCAACATGATGAGGAAGAAAAATAACCTTTAGGTCCCTGAGGGTGTTCGAGAGAGAGGATGGGACAAGGGAAAGCAAGAGACACACATGGAGTAAGAGAAAGAGACCATTTTGTGGCTCTGAGAGTTACAACAAGGCCACAAGACTCTCTAAAATGAAATGCAACTTCTAACGCAGCACAAGAATGTCAAATTGGGAAGTTCTTCACATTATCAAGGTAATTTTCAAACCTTTCCAACAATGCAACACTCCACCAGAGCACAGAACACCAAAACAGATGTGACAGAGTTTTGGAGAGGATAAATTAGATTGAGACTTTCTGATGTCACTGAATTCTGGTAATTATGTTACTCAGCTGGCTGAGCAACCATGCCCATATCTTGCTGTCAGCCCGGGGCAGCCACAATTCATGGCTTGGGTGAACTTCAAGCAACAAAAAAATCTCTCCACTGGGTAAAAAATAGGAGAAATGTGCAGGATGCTGTACCTTTAAACTACTGCTGCAAGCCAAATTCTGACTCATAACAAAGCAGAAATCTTATAAAGAAAATTTTCGTAAACCAAAGTGTGCTCTTAGGTGTTTAAAGTATTTTTGAGATTTTTTTCCTACACCATTTAATAAAGGGAAAAAATATACTTCAACCAGGCACTAAATTTGCTTACAGGTTCCCCAAAATTTCAAAAGTTGTGAGCAATTAACTTTGGTTTTAAATTAAAAGCTGGTGAGCCATTACCTATTCTTGATAGAAGTGGGGATTCTGGAAAAACTGAAAATGGAGAAGTCAGTCTGGCTTTCAGTTTCAGATGGTGAGCAATTCTGTTCAGATACAAAATCCCTTTGACAAAGACGTTGTTGCATCTTGTGTTTTGTGACAATAGTTTTGCAGTTTATCAATATTATTGCTATTAATTGGCTAATATTTTGTACTTGTCTTATTTTTATTGCCTACTTAAAATTCACTGAACCAAAACCCATAGAAATAATTCCTGGAATTTAGATTTAAGTTGATGTGACTTTGAGAACCCGTTGATCCAAACAGGCTCCCAAATAACTGCATGTCAAGCCTTTATAGCTGGGTTAATACACTTTATGCCTTCTTAATGTATGAGATTTTATGTTTTACTGTATATCTGCTGTGTTGAATTAAATGCATGTGTGGTTCAAGCAGGTCCAAGTGGGGTTAATCTTAAAGCACTTTTAAACAGCCTTCCAGTATTTAAAGGCAGCCTACAGGAGAGCTGAAGAGGGACTTTTGACAAGGACATGGTGTGATAGGACAAGGGGGATTGGCTTCAAACTGACAGAGCACAGGGTTAGAGTGGATATTTTATGAAGAAATTCTTCCCTGTGAGGGTGGTGAGGCCCTGGCACAGGGTGCCCAGAGAAGCTGTGGCTGCCCCATCCCTGGAAGATGGTTCCAACTGGAATCATCCCTGGTTCAAGACCAGGTTGGATGGGGCTTGGGGTAACCTGGGATAGTGGAAGGTGTCCTTGCCTATGGCAGGGGGCTGGAACTTGATAATCTTTAAGGTCCCTTCCCATCCAAATCATTCTGTGATTATTATCTAAACAGTTTTTTTTTTAAAGAAAAGCTGTAAATCAGGAAAATGGACATTTTCCTCTTTATAAAAGAATCCTGATTAAGAGGTAACCAGCTTGTTGTTGGCCCTTTCCCTGCACTCAACAGAGTCAGTGGTTGAATCCTGCTCCAGTTTTAGCCACAATGTCTTAACCACACCCAAATTCTCTGTAGCTCACTATCCTGATTACTGAAAAACCCTGCCCATTTCCTTTTTTTTCTTTAGTATCCCAAAGCAACAGGCAACAATATAACTTTCTATCACCCAGATGAAGGAGATAGCATGGGTCTTTTCCAGGAAAGGACTTCAAAAAATGCTTAACTTAAAGCTAAAATATGAATTTATGAAGATAAATGGGATAACACAAGTATTTATTATATCCCACTGTTTAAGTATCTCTGTGATCCCCAGATCCTTGCACAGGATGCTGAGATTTGTATCACAATTGCACACTCTAATACACTCATTAACACAGAAACAAAATGTGGAAAACATAATTCCCAGGCAAAATATTCAGTAGAACACCTTTCCCACAGCAAACTAACTCATATTATCACAGGACCTTCGGACAGGTTTCCATCCTGTTTCTTTAGGGTTAATCAAACCTCATACTCAGGCCTACAGGCCTGACCAGGCCACCATCTCTCCCTTGCCATCAAGAAGGACATCAACAAAACACAGAAGAAAACAATAAACTCAACACCTGTACCAGCCTCCTGCCTTCTGCTCACACTGTGGAGCACAGCACCTTTGGAAACAAGCCCTCCAAAGTGTTTCCATGGCATTAAAGACAAAAAAGGGATCATCTTTGCTGACCACATCTGGGATGACAACAGTGCCCTCACAGATATTCACACGCTTCAAACAGCCAGGACAGAGCAAGGCAGGGACTCACGGAAGGCTGTGTAGAGCTCCTGCAGCGTCAGGCGCCCGTCGTTGTTGTAATCATCAAACTGGAGAAGGTCCTCAAATGTACAACCCAGTAAATCGTCTTCCAGGTCCTCCTTCTTCATTAGCTGCAGCAAGGAGAACAGGTAACCTTACATGTAATGTAATGCCACACACTGCTGGCCTGGCTCACCGGGCAGATTTTCCATGAAATGACCTTTGGGGAGATGGATTGATAGATACTCGTATCTGTCATTACACATTTGCTTTCTATCAAGGTATTTGTATTCCTGCAGCACTTCATGGACCATGGACTGAAGAGCCCCTTTCTCTACCAGCAGCACAGAAATGCATTTTCACTTTGAAAATGGACTGGAAAAATAAATATTCAACAGGGAAAAAGGAAAGTCTGCTTCTCCTTTCTCCTCTGTAAGAAAGGACAAAATTGTATTCCCTGCTTTTAGGACTAGAACAGGCAACAGTGGATGGCACACTAATGTGCATTTCCAACCCCTGACAGTTTGTTTCTTTTGTTTTCTCAGCATTTCATTTAGGTTCTCAAATTTGTTGTAGAACATGAAGAAAACTGCTGAACTGTTGCATCTTCCAGACAAAGCTTTTTCCTGTAGGCCAGGGACTCTTTTATTTACTATTCTAGTCTTGATCCATTATGTTGAAGCAATTTAATTTAATAATGCCAAAAAAATGACCCTTCACCTAGCAAGTAAAAAATATTCAATAAAAGTGAGATCAACCATAACTTCCCAGATCAATCCTCTAAAGATGGAAATTTCCCTCTGTCTATCCTTTGTATTGGAAATTGATTAACTCCTCATAAGACTGACAAGTTTTTACTAGTCCTTTTGATTTAACATCAGGAAAAAAAACTGAGTGGAAAACACTTCAGCTGTGACACACTTAGCAGATTTATGACTTTAAAATGCATTAAAGATTTAAATGGAAATAACATTCCAATTACCACCATTGTTAATAGCCTTAGATATACACGGTTGCAAAACTACATTGGAATTTCACTGTGGGGTCCAGAGGGAAAATATTGGATAGGGTCTAAGAGCAGACAGGAGGCAAACCAGCTCTAAATAAAAGGGGATAGGCCATCTGTTGCCATTGTTTTAATCAAAGCAATTCTGTTGTGGAGAACAAACGAATGGGTGCTGCACCAATAAAGGACCATCCTCCCTGGAGAGACTCTCTTTTGGGGTGAATCCCTTTGCAATGAGCCGCCTAAAGACCCACCTCCAGGTCTTGAAAATTACTTTTTACTGCAGCAGTGCAAGTTCCCTGCCTTGAGTTTTTGCTTGCAGACAATGTGATAGTGCTCGACAGACTATTTTTCTTTTAAATAAAACAAAGCAAAGGCACAGCACCAGCTCATCCACCAGTCAGAGGGAACAAGATCTCACTGCATCATGTTCAGCTCAGCTTCCTCTGACCATGGGCAATGAAATTCCCATCTCTGGGGGAAATTTAAAGCTGCAGAGAGCTTCAAAATAGAAAGGTAATGCAAATCAATCACAAATCTACCTAAGAAAGAGGTAAGAAAAGTTCTGTTAAGACTATAACCTGGGTAATTAAAAATTGTTCATTACCTAAAAAAATGTCCCCTGAAACCTGGGTAGACAAACCAGTCTTGTAAGAGCACATAAAAGTCATCTTGTTAAAGAGAAAAATAAAGAATTGGCATGCTACACATAAACTGTGACTCCTGCTGCTGTGAGAGCCCAGAGCAGCCCCACAGTTGTGTCCCCAGCCCGGCTGAGACTCAGCCATGCTGCCACCAAGGGGCCCAAGGCCAGAAGCCACTGAGCTCAGGATTAAAAGCACTCATGGCTTATCTGGATTGTGCATTAATAGGCATTATTTCTGAGAGGTCTTTTGAGAGGTGATCCCACTGTCAACTCAGCCATGGTGGCCAGATTGTGTGGGGAATGGCTGGGTGACAGGGCTCCTGGCTGAGGCTGAACTTACTCTGGTCCATCAAACTGTAGTGGGCTCCAGATATTCAGGCACATTTACTGATTTTGATAACAGTGACAAGAATTAAAATAAGAGTAACCAATGTCTGTGCTTGCACCTGTGAGAGAGACCTGGGCTCCAGGCACATCTGTAAACAAAGCCCAGAGGAACTTCAGGCAGACCTTACAACACTAAGTCTGTGCTGCTTTGCAATGACAATGGCTTGCAGGTTTGCTGCCAAATCTTTATTTCCGTGAGAGTTTTAAAATCCCAATAAAATAAGGTTCATGTAAAAAGGGCAAAAAAATTGGAGAGCAGAACAGATACTTAGATGCTACTATGTAAAAGCTGGCTTTGAATTCAGATTGAAGTGTTTTCTTATAGCTACTATGTCTTTATGAAAAAATCATTGCCTTCAGAGGAAATATTGGATATATTCATAGCCCTGAGATCTAAGGGAATTTATGCTGACACTTTGTGTTGTGTGGAAAGGATCGAGCATCCAGTCAACAGCCTGAGGACTAAAATGCAGCACAAACTGTTCTGGAGAGGAGTGAGCTCAGGGAGGAACAGGCTTGTGCCTACAATACACTCTGTGTTCCCTGGAAGCAAGAGTGCAGATGAGACACTCAGGGTTGACCTTACTCTGAACAACCTGGTCTAGTGGCAGGTGTCCCAGCCCATGGCAGAGGCTGGGATGAGATGAGCTTTAAGGTCCCTTCCCACCCAAACCTTTCCATAATTCTATGAAGGAACAGCTTTGGAAACTGGAATAGGTCCCAGACAGAATTGGCTTCCAACGGGCTCTTAAAAGGCATTTGTTTCTAATTCTTCTCATGGATGACATAATGAAATGGAAAATACATTTTACAGGACTGTTTTCCCAGGTCTGCATGTGCAAAGAGCAAGTTGAGGACACAGATCTGTGCCTGGAATGGCTGTTTGGTTCACTTTACCAGTGAGAGGAATTCCAACAGCACAGCATGCCTGAAAATAAAAATAACAGTTTTTTCAAGCACTTACCTTTTCTATCAAGTTCTGCTAATCAACATTTCAGCATCTGCTCAAGCATTTTAGGACAATAAACCTGTTGAAAAACATTCCAACTTTGCTGTCACATTACTCTATGCTAATGCACAGTCCAGAAGGCAGGGAGAAGAATTGAGAGATTTCGGCCTAACTTACATGCACCTAAAAAATCTAAATTAATTCTCCCCAAGCCAGCTAACTGGAAATACTTCAGAAGATGTCAGCTAGCAGAGCAAGGATTATTATCTATTTTGAGGAGTATGGATGAGGCTGGAAAGCTGCCATGTTTTCTGTTTGGAGATGAGCTTCGAATGTTTGAGACAACATTGACCGCTGGGAGATGAAGAGAGAGACACTCACTGACTGTGTTGGATTTTCCTCCTTTACCTGCTGCTGACTGGACAGGTACAAATGACCATTCCCACACAAGTGCTGCTGTGTCACATTCAATTCACACTTTGAACGAAAATCCACTCCATAATTCCATTTCCACTGAACAATAAACCCACCTGAGCTAGTTCAGAGCTGCTGAGATGCCCATCACTGTTCAGATCCAAGTGCTTGAACAACTCTTCAATCAGGAAGCGCTTCTGAGCCACTCTGTCCTTGGCCAGGCTGCTCGGGGGGCTCTGCCGCCGAGCCTGCAGCTCCAGCAGGATGCTCTTGAGCCGGCTGTAGCCTGCCATTGTGCAGGTGTCACCTGAGAGACAAGACAGCATTACTGGGCCACGTGCATTCACCTTGATCTTTTCAAAGGACTGATGTCCTAAAGGGAAAAATCAGGCACATGTGTCTGTGCATTCAGCCCCGCTCAGCTCTGCTCTTGAGAAGCTCCTGTAGTCGTTACCTTTTGTAATAGCTGGCAGATTTTCTAAATCCTGCTGTCAGGGATACTCTCCAGCATGTTACCTTCCAGATTTTATAGGGCTTTAGTTACAGATTTCAACACTCAAGTTTTGTAACTCCCACAAATATTAAATTGGATCTATGCTTTTCTATATGAATAAATTTATCCGGTAAAGTAAAATATAAACCTGGGGAAGCTGATGTTTAGAAAGCTCCACTAAAGTAAATGGTACCTCAGAGTGCCACCCTATGTAAAGCACGGGGCTGATCCCAAGGAAACCCCAGAGGCAGCCTGGGGTGGTAGAAGGCCAGAGGAAGGACAGTGAGGAGTACAGGGCTGTGGGGAGCGCCTGCAACTGTGGTGGCACCAGTGCCTGCTCTCATCACCCTGCTGCAGGCTGCAATAAACACTGACCTGCTCCTGACCAGGGAAAAAGGTTATTATCAGGGAAAAGCCCTCAAGCTGCTCTCTCTGAAGTGACTCTTGCTGGGCTGAAGAAATCAGATTGAACCCTCCTGACCCTGAAAACTCACGCTGTTCCCACAGCATCCAGCTCTCCCACAGCTCTTCTCCTTCTCAAGGAAATGCATCCACATGCACAAAGTGGTATAAGATATTATGACCCTTTTCAGCTCATCTGTTGTCTGGCAGAGCTCAGCAAACTGGGAAATGGCAACTGTCTTTTTGTGCAGATCTGTTTGCTTTAGTGCAGGGCACAGTGGCTGGTGCCTTGCAGGAGCCTTGGAGCAGACCCTGGAGCACCCTCAGGCTGCAGCTGTCCCACACTCTGTGGATACCAACCACACCCCACCAACAGCATCAACACGTTCAGCTGTTCACCTCAGATGTCCTTATGTCTATAATGTAATTTCCCTATAATGTAAATAGCCTTGCTCTCTGCAATACTGGTTTTAAAACAACCTTTTTCTTTTAAATCCCGTCACTAATCCTGTTGGATTAAAACTAAGATTTAATCTTAAATCTAAGAGAACATAGTCCCACCTCAGTTTAAGGGGCAATACCCTTGTAGATCAGCTGCCCAAAGACTCTAAACATTATTCCTCTGAAAAATAACAGAAGACTCTGGCACACTGACAACTGATGTTCCTGTCCTTTTCTTGCCGAGCTGCAGAATTTTGGACCTCTTGGTCCCACTCCAACTGAAACCCAATTAAAATTCCAGGTGGGAGGCCTTTCTCTGATAGCAAACCCATCTACTGTCAAGTTTTTTTTTATCAGCCTTCATATTTTGTGCTCACAACTTCAAAAGCACCATGACTTGAGAAGGTGAAAGAGGACACAGAGGCTGAACATGTGCTCACCAGTCAGGTCAGTGCCCTCCTGCTACATGAACAAGAACTGCAAGACAAGGCTTATTTCCTACCCTGAACTCAGTCCCATCTAGTTTGGAGAGTTTCTTGCTGCTCAGGGATATTAAGCAGCTGATAAATTTTTCCTTTCCTCTAAACAACCTCCAAAAACCACTGGGTCCCACATGGGATCAGTCTTGTTTTACAGAAAAAAAAGGCTATTCAGCTACTACTAGTTGTGTTTATTATTCTTGACTTCTTTATTCCCAACCATGTCATTTGATGGTTTGTGAAGGAAGTATGAAATTTTTTTTTCATTCAATCACCAGCTTATTTAAGAGAAAAACTGATTACTGTATCCATTTAATCAAGCTATTCTGTTGTAAATAATGCTTTAGCTAGTGCAATAATATTTTTTCTCTGAGCTGGAATTTTATTTTCAGTCAAAAGTTAATCCCAGAAATGTATCTAGGGCTAATGAGGATAGGGGGAGCTATTTAATTTTCTTCCACTTCTGATTCTGCTTTTTGGTTTCCATTAATGAGCATCAGCACAGCTACAGGCAATGCACACAGTGACACCTGGGTGGGCTGACCCACTTACACTGTGCTCCCCACAAGGACATGCCAAAGCAGTTCTTCCTTTACACCCTCCAAAAGTTTTGTTTTCAGCAGCTGGGACTTCTTTTTGCAGACATTTGCTGTTACCTGGGCAGGGCTTTCCCAGCCTTCCTCCCTCAAGCCCAGCACTAACCCATGTCCTCAAGTGTCACATCCACATGGAGTTTTTTCACACTTGCAGGGATGCTGACTCCACCACTATCCTGGGCAGACTGGAGACAATCCTTTTAGGGAAGAATTTTTCCCTAATACTCAACCTAAGCCTCCCCTGGTACAACTTGAAGCCATTTTATCTATCCTGTCTTTTACTACTTGGGAGAAGAGATCGACCTTCTCTTGGCTACAACTCCCTTTCAAGCAGTTCCAGAGAGTGAGAAGGTCCCCCTGCACCTCCTTTTCTCAGGTGGAACCCCCCAGTTCCCTCAAGCATAGTGTGAGCCAGGAGAAAGTGATCTTCTTTCACTGAATTACAGCCCTCCTGGGTTCTTCCATGCTCAGAAAACGAAGCCACCACAAAACTGCTTTACTTGAAAAAGTACACACTGATCTGGGCTGCAAGCCAGCCCAAGGTAAATGTGCCCTTTTGGGGGATCACAGCCATGCTGCAGCTTCCAGGCAAGTGTGATGGGCACTAAGAGTGAAATACAGGAAAGCACAGAAGGGCAGAGCTGGTGACAGCCGCTGGCAGCAATTCCCAAACCCTGCTATAAACTCATAATACATTTTTTCCCCATGACACTGTTGCTATGTTCAGGGTCATGGATCCAGCAGACCCTCATCCTGCACAGTAGGGTGAGGCCTGTCCATGGTGAACACATCAAAGAAAACCAGAAGTAAGACCATTATGTCTCTTATTTAAAGAATAACTCCAGTTTCACATGTTGCTAACATATGCTGCAGGCAGAAAGTCACAAGGTGCTTCTGGCCCCTGTCAAATCCAGCCCAAAATTTCATTACCTTCACTTCCTTCTGGAGAAAATCACACTCTCCAGCTCTGTTGGAAGTGGATCCCAAGCCTCTGTCCACAGTGTGAATGTGACAGACTGCACAGGTCTCACACCTCTGCACGTTTTCCCTGACATCCCAGACACCTGAGGGCTGCAGTGATGCAGAAGCAGTTGGTTAGAGCCCAGCAGTGCTGAGCTGTTCAGCAGCACACAACAAGTAAAAGCAATGAAGTTCTGTCCCAGGGTGTGAGATTGAAAATTTGCTCCTTTGACTGAACTGAAAGATCGATAGAAAACTGCACTACAACTGCAATATATGTATGCATGTAAGTATGTATGTATAATTTATATATTTATTCTTCTGCAGTGGAAGAACAGAGGGAAAACTATTCCAGGTCAGTTGAAGTACTCTGACCTGGAACTATATCTTTATCCTAAATCTGGCCAAAGAGTTGGCTCAGAAATTATCTGTGCTTGGGATGTCTGAGCTGATGTGCTGCTGCACAGCACAGACCCAATGCTATTTATTTCAAATAAATTTAGACACTGCAGTGACCAGACATGGATGCTGGGAGCATCCCAGAAAAGACACTGCCTGCTCAGCCAAGTTAGGGAGGAGACAGTCAGGCAACTCGAAATATCTGGAAAGCCAATGCCTAAGACAGCAAGAATCTTCTATAGCGAAGATCCTTCCCCTCATTTACTAGGCATTATTATTTAATCTTTTAACCTAAATTCCTTAGAGACTGCTGACACTGAGCTGGTTTATAGGTCTTGGAGAACAAAGTTCTGTATTCCCTCTCCTTTCCTCCTGCCCCCTCCTGCTGTCCTGACATCTGTAATCTTCTTATACTGTGCCAAGGATCTACCAATTTATCTACTAAATACTGCCTCTTTAGACTTCTGTCACCTCCTGGTTCTGTTCTTCCAGGTATTACAAACATGACTGTTAAGCAAAAAGAATGTCAGAAAAGTTGTCTCTGTGCCCTCTCACTTATCCCCCCTCTCTCTCTGCTGACTGTCCCCAGCAGTTTCCTTTGCCACACAAGCTCATCATTAGCAGTTTATATCTCATCTCAGGCTGCTCTCCTTGGTAGGTCTTGCTAATGGATGTCTCTCAGCTTGGTTTCCTTGTTAGGGCTTCCCAGAGACTTGGATTCTGCTCACAATTGCAACCTGTATTGGGAGGTTTAGGCTGGATGTTAGAAAAGGGTTCTTGCCCCAGAGAGTGGCTGGGCACTGGGCAGGCTCCCCAGGGAATGGTCACAGCACCAAGCCTGACAGAGCTCAAGGAGTATTTGGACAATGCTCTCAGACACAGGGGGGAGATTTCTGGAGTTATCCTGTGCAGGGTCAGGAGCTGGACTTGATGATCCTTGTGGGCTCCTTCTAACTCAGGATTTTCTGATTCTATGATTTTAGCTGACCACCACTGCTCTTCAGAGAAGGGTTTTGAAGTGCTCCTTCCCTTCCCTGTTTCTGAACATCAGAAACATCACCACCTGTGTTCCAGGTGCCTGTGTGGTACTGCCAGCTGAGCCCCTGTGTGCACTCAGGCACCATCCCAACCACACACCAGGGGAACCAACACACAGAGAGACACCCATGCAAATTCTGAATGAGCTAAAGCTGCCATTCTGTCATGCCCTAAACTGATTCATCAATTCAAGTCCACTATTTCCCCCTTCATGCTGGGGAAGTTCTCCAAAGAAACAAGCCCTTCTTATCAGTTTAGAGCATTTTCAAACCCAGTGAAGCCTGGAACTGTTTGAATTAAAAAAAAAAAAAACGAGACAGGGAAAGAAAAACAATAAGACAGAAGAAGAGTAAAAGAAAAATTCAGCATATGAAGGTCTGATTGCTAAAATGTGGCAAATAACTGTCACATTTACATGCTCTGCTCACTCCAAGCAATGCTGCTTCTTGCTCTGTTTTGCAGCAGCGACGTAATTCATCCTGTTTAGCACTTCTGCATGCTTTGGCAGATAAAATATTGATCAGCCTGCCAAGAAACACAGAATGCCATTCTGTTTTTATGTCAGAACTCAGTAATGAACTGCATTTATCAAGAGCATCCTCCCTGTGAAAGGTCAATGGTGAATGTGGCTAAATTGTGATGACAGATCATTAATCCAGGTCCCTCAATAATTGTCCTCCTTAAAAATTTTACTCCTAGTTTCTGTGAATTGCTGCAGGTTTTTACACTTGGATTCCACAGCAATCTTCAACCCATTTCTCAGTAAAAGCAGATAACGGAGGAACAGCAAGGCTGGAGATGAAAGTGTCCTTCAAAGGAATGCAGGGTACAAAATAAAAATAAACTGAGGAAGTGCAGAGCTTGCTTTGATGGGAAACTAATCTCCCAGTGAAATATTACTGTGGAAGATGCTTTACAATACAATGATTACTCGAAATGTCAGTACTTCTTTAAATATCAAAAATGATCTGATAACACCTACAGAGCACCAGTCTCTGAGACCTTGATGTGCAGATCACCTGACAGTAGACGTGAGCCTGAACACACATAGAAGTCTTTAGAGGATTTGAGTCCCACTGGTTCCTGAGCTATTTTTCAGCAAAAACTACACAGGCTGCAAGAATGGCAGGTGGCACCTGCAGCTCTTCCTAAAATCTGTGAGAGAAGCTGTGCAGCCATTAGCATCTAGGCTAAGTGTAAGAGTGTGTGATTATCAAGACACACACAAAAAGGCATACACAGAGATTCAAATTCCTTGTGACCCTTCAAGAAGTTTCCCTTGAGGGGCATCTCCACGCAGCTGGAGCACAGGTACCAGTCCATATGCTCTCAGATCTGGGTTCCAGCCCTTGGAAATCTGCACCTGTGCTGCCAGTTCCAACACTGGATTAGACTCTGTGTGTTACAACTGCAGGTGAGATAGGACATAACAAGACATCCCACGCAGAGCTGCCAGCCCTGTCTGGCTCCTGGATCCCACCATCACCTGCCTGAAATCCACCCACCTCGGCAGGACAGTGCTCCTGCTCACTGTTCCCATGGGGCAAGATGACAACAACCCAATACAAATAACCCACCACTGAAGGGGGAACTCCAATGGCATTAATTTTGAAGGCAACCCTTCACCAGCACCATATGTGGTAAAAAAGAGCAGTTTGGAGCAGGGTGAAGAGTGTCATTTCTAAGGCAGGAGGCATTGGGGGTATCATTTTATTTGACAGTTCCTCTCAGATCATGCTGATTATTTTCAGCTGTTCCTATGGCAGTTTTCAAGCTCCAGGAAGAAATTCAGTACAGGAGATGAGAGCACTAAGCTTTGTTTTCTCATCCTATCTATAGGGCAAAAAAGCATCTCTAGGGCAAAAAAGATATGGTTACTGAAAATACCATTTCTAGACAAAATTAAAGGGGTTGGAGAAAAGTTCTGTTTTCTGAACAGCCCACCCTTTCCTGTATTTCACTCAGGCTCTATCTGGTACCCTTAGAAGGGTAAGAAAACGACTAAACTAAAATGTTACAAATTTATTTCTGAGTGTAGCTCCTCAATTCATTTATGGCAAAATTCCTCATCAGCACCAGCCTGTTTTCCTGCATACAAAATGAAAGTGTTGGCATGATGAGCAGTGGAAATGTAGTCCCAAAAGATCAGGCTGCTGAACCTGAGTGAGACATTATGTGAACTCCTTACCCCAATGATCTCTTGCCTCATGGCCTGTTTGACTCAACAGAATAAGTTTACATGGGGACAGGAAAATTAAAGATGACTTCAGTTCTTCAGGGATCTCCTTGTAAATCCCCATTCTGCCATGTAAACTTTTTATCTGTCTCTTTCTATCTATCTTCCTCTTCCTTTAATTGCTTGTTTCTGCACATACATGGAGAGGTTGGCTGGACTTTCCTCTGAATTTTCCTGTGTGGTTGGAAAGAAGAAAATAACTGCTTTTCTCAACAATTTACATGAACAGTCTCCTCTGAGCAAGAGCAGCTGCAGGAGGAGAACATTAAGAAATCTTTTTGGAATTGACAGTTTCTTCCAATTTAGAGATATCTGTGAGTTTTTAATCTTCCTAACTCCAATTTTTATAAGCTGTAAATACTATAGGTTAGATATTAGGAAAAAAATCTCCATTGAAAGAGTGATTAAAGCTTGGAACAGGCTGCTCAGGGAAGAGGCAGAGTCATCATCCCTGAAAGTGTTCCAAAAATCAGCAGATGTAGCACTTTGCAATGGGATAGAGGTAATGGGGATATTTGGTTGAAGGTTGGACTTTATGATCTTGAAGGTCTTTTCCAACCTTAATGATTCCACAATTCCAAGATTCTATACAATTTAGGATGAAGAGAAACTAACCCAAATCTTAATCTATAAAAATTTGTGGTAACAACCATTTAACTACTGATCATTCAGAGAAAGCTTCCTATAAAATACCAGGCTGTGTTCTGCAGCAATTACACTGCACATAACCCCACTGCAGTGTTCCTGTAGCACCTGATAATTACACAGGCAGCGTTCTGCTGCCTCCAAACATCACTGAAGACCATCTCTGTGCACAGAGGAAGCCACACACCACAGATGTGACATTTAGGCAACGCTGCTAATTACATCCTGTTCCCTCACAGCATTACCTGCCCGCCTCTTTACACACAGCCAAGCCCCTCAAAGGCTGAGTACCTGCTTTATTCCTGATTTGAATTTACAGGTTAAGAGAAACTCTGGTTAAGTTCCCGCTAAGAGGAGCAGATGTTTAACATCATGCAAATTAATGAACATCCTTCAGTTGCCTCTGCTGAAAAAATTCAATTAACAATAAAAATCCAAACTAACTTGCTTATCTTAGGGATGTGTTTCAGCTAATAAGATGTACATTTATCAGGTATCCATATATAATTTAGCAGCAACTGGGAGCTCACCAAATTTATCACAGAAATGGACTGGAATATATGCCATGAAGTAGATACTATTAAACAACAGACATTTACAACCTGGAAGAGTTAAAGCTTGCCTCAATGTATATTTGTTTCAATAGTTCATTTTATTACAAGAAAAAAGCACCCATCTATTACTCTGTGAGTTTTAAAAATATATTAAAAACTTACAGCGTGAGAATATTAATTCCCAGTTCTATAAACAAAAACTCTATTCCTACCTGAAACAACTGCCTTCCAAACTGCATAAAGCTAAATGAATCGTATGCCTCAGCCCCAAATGCACAGGAAGAGATGGATGGATTTGCAGCCTTTCTTGGGAAGCCCAAGAATTACAACTTTGTTTGCCAAGTCCAAAGGCAAGTTCTAGATTTGTGTCCTGCCTGAAAGGGAGCAGGAGCAGCCCCAGGGAGGGACGCAGGAGGAAGCCTGCAGGTGGGAAAACCCATGCTAAATGTAATTTATCAAGTGCCTATCACCACCTAAGCAGTGTGCCACAGATTTATAGATTTTTAAAGCCAGGAGGGATTATGTCCACACTCTGACCTCCTGCACTGAATTCAACAAGATTTTCCCTGCAGCAGCTCCATAATTTGTTTGCTCTATAGCACACTACCCAGGAAGGCTTCCAGCCCCGATTTAAGCAGCTAAGAGCAATTTTTCAAATGATTACTTAGTCTCAGTGGGCAAACATATTTTATTTTTAATTTGTTTAGCTTCAATTTCCATGCACTGAATTTTGTTACACATATATCTGGTACATCAAACCCTAAGTCTCATATCCACATGTCACCTTCCCAGGTCTGCTCTGCTGTTGTGCTCATCTCATGTTACACCTGTCCTCTCTGAGGAGCTGTGGGATACAATGGCTCTCACCAAGGCAGCTCACATTCTGAATGACTGAGTTTCCTCTCTTTTCTGGGAATTTTATCCTTCTGCAGTTGGCAACAAAGTGACCATGGCCATGTTTGCCAGAACCTTTGGCTTCCAGTCAGCAGTGGGTGGCTTTTCCACAATTCAGTGCTCACCCTCTGGGCTGGCTCAGACCCTCCCTGGTACTACAAGGTGATGCCCACAAAGAGCCCAAACACATACCCAAGCCAGAGATTCCTAGATGGAATAGGTGGATGATTGCTCTCATTCCAAAGATCCAGACAGCATTTCCAGTAACTATTTAGCATAAAGATAACAGCAAAGCCTGGGCTGGGAAAGCACCAAAGCAAACAAGGCTATTCTGATTATATTTGCTGTCTGCTGAGTATTAGCTGTTATTTTTTTGTTAAAAAACTAAGAATTATTGCCAAACCAGAGGGAAGAAACAATGTCATGAACATCAGTGCAGATGAAGGAACACCACGCAGTCAAGGCAAACAACTCATGAGTAACTCCCATACTGCTTGTCTCAACTATTAGGTGAGTGTAAACATAACAGAAATCCTGAGTGAATTATGCATGAGTCCTAAACTGAAAACTGGCTGTTTCTAATGATTAATTTACTCACAACACAGCCCACTCTGCTATAAATCTATTACTCCACACAGAGACGTGACCTTACACTCACACACTCAACTCTCACACACTCAACTCTCTGTGACAGTTGAATACTTTCTCTAAATTATATTTTGTCTTCAGATTGTATTGTTCTACTTTTTAAAAGTCATTAAGCTACATTAATGATGCTGCATCCCAAGGTGCAGACAAGGGAAGAGGGGAGCAGGAGAGGAAAATGTCCCTTATACAGGTCTTTTAACAGTAACAACAAAATTAGCTTAAGAATGTCTAATTACTTAAGATCCCAACCCAAAACAAACAGTGTAATTAATTGCTTCTGTGATTGAGAAACACTGTATTGAAAGAGCCTGGAAGACAGTGAGGTTTTTATAAAGGATAAGAAAGAAAAGAAAATAAGACAAGAGAGGTGACTGGGAAGGTGCAAGGTAGGTGCTGGGGATTCCCAATCAGACCCATAAGGGATACTGCATAATACTGCTTACCAATATGGAAAATAAAACAAAAAAAACCAACAAAAAAGTAAAAATACCTATTTGTGAAAAGACACAATCCCAGATAGTAACAGCTGAGCAGCACTCTTAAAAACAGGGGTGTTCTCTATAAATCCAGACTTGAATTTGTGTTTCATCACTTCAGCAAATCAAAGGTAATTAAATGCAAACCTACTGTGTATGACTGACACCTCCATTTATGTGATTTGTACTTCCTGGGGTCAAATAATCCATCCCAGAGCCCTGATGCTCCATGTGCTGCTCCATGGCAGCACAATGGGACACTCCAGGAACCCCCACACTTAGTCTGTACAGAGTGGTAAAACTAAACACTCTGCTTTTAGCAAGAATTAACTAGATGGTATTCCTTTTACATATTTCCTCATGCTTTTGCTGAAAGGATGGCTGGGTAACAGTTTTCTTTCCATGGACTGAACCTTTGGGTCACCAGCAATGTCAAGAAGGCTCTGATCAGGGTGCTTTCATTGTGATGGGCTTTGAAGGAGTATTTGGGGGACAGCTGTAGGTCAGAGGAAATTTTGGGGTGTTGGGGAGCAGTCAGTACTAATCTACAGATTTCGCCCTGTCCATGTCTGTCCAATCCATTTAAAGGCTCTGAGATCAGGCTCTTGCTGTGCTTTCAGAGAGCTCCTGGCATGTGTTTAAAGCCTCAAGTGCTGCCAAAACACAAACAGCAGAATAAACATGACTCAATGGATCTGCTGGGACCCTTCTATCTGCACACACAGCAGCATCAGATGCTGTGTCAGTGATGGATTACAGCCTCAACACAGACGCAGTGAAAGCAGGAGATGGACAAGAAGTTAAGAGCTATCACCCTTGGCTTGATGCACATGGCCAGAGACAAGGGAAAACCCAAATCCAATACATCAAGAAAAGGAGTTGTTTGAAAGCCACTAATATCTTTTGCAATGTATCTGCTGTAAGCACCAGTTTCCACCTGATGCTGTGCTTTAGCTTAATTCTTTGCACCTGAGATTGCTATTTTTAAATGAAGGGAATTAACGTGTCAGACCATTAATGTTTGGGGAGTGCTGCTTTGTTAACACTGAAGCCAAATCTTCCTGAGCAATCTGCAGGACAGAAATAAATAACTAAGGTCTTTCTGGCCATTTGAAGCACCTGAAACCATATATGACAAAACCACCTGTCATCATGAACTGGAAGAGTTAATTACTGTACAGTGATGATGAGCTTCACTCACTCTTCAGCAGTTATGTGAGGAAGAGTCTCAGTCCATGGGTCTGAGTGAGCAGGAAGCCAGGCCTGCCTTTCACTGTAGCCAACTCTTATTCCTCATTTCTATAAGGAAAATGTCTTTACTACTTTAATGAAGACACCCTTTAATTTAAAATTAACCAAACCAAACGGGCTTTTGTTAGAAAAACAGGATGTTTGCTCATTGTGCCTGCTTCAGTCAGTGATGCTATGCAAGCTGCAGTTTGACATTTTACAAACCGCTACCTTATTCCTATTAGAGAAAGCAAAATTGTCTGGATTCCTCTGGGAAGTAACCAATGCTCACTTTTTTATGGCTGACTGGTACATCTATCAAATACTATCAAATAGCAAATGTGTTATTTGGAAGCTTTAATAAACATTAAAGTCCTCTGGCACTAATGTAAATTTTGCTGATTCTGTTCTGCTCTGAAACACCTTTTCACTTATTCACTGGCTGTGCTGTTAGAAGGAATGCTTCACTGTCACTCAGTGCTTGGGATTTTATGAATCCGACTCCCTGGTAAAGGTGTTTTCCGTTTTTAGTTTCTGGTGTCTTATCTGTATGAAGTATGCACAGGGAAAGTGGCCAGAAATGTGCATTACAAAGGTTACTGTGCACCATCCTCGGTGATGAATGCAGTCAGGAACACTTTTTCTTGAGTATTTGTGTACAGAGGTTTTCCCTGATACCTTCTTGGAGACACTCTTGCTTCTATCACGAGACCACAGGACAGCTTTGTCCTCTATCACGGTTTTTTAAGCAATTCTGAGCCCATTGCTTTTGGTTACCTGTTCTCTCAAGGTGTGTGATGTTTACAACAGGGAGAGCAAGAGGGTGTGTACACACACAGGGAAGTAGTTTTCATGACATTTTCAACCCAAAAGCAAGAGGAAAGCACCACAATTCTCCCCAGACTGTGTGTCCTTCCACATCCTCAAAGGCATTCAGAGAAATCCTCTGGAAAACGCTGCTGATTTACAGCAGTTCCCCACCTTGCACTTGAACTGTGGAGTCTCCCATACCCTCTTGCTGAGCACTAAGGGACAACACATGTAATTACAGTAAGCAGGAGTATTTATTATTGTTAAGGATGTGTGTAATGGCCTGATAACGATGTGCTGTGCCTGTTGTTCAGATGTCATTAGGAGACCTCTCAGGCATCTCATTAGTAGAGCGTAACATACACCCTAAAGGGTGCCACTGCAATTACAAAATGTTAACTTCTGAAGAGCAAAACATGCACAAGGGAGAGAAAGTACTTCTAATGGGGAACGAAAGCATTAAAAAGGAGTAAGAAACTTCACACAGAAAACTCTTAAATTAGTCCAGAAACAACAGATTAAAGGGAAACGTTTACAACAGGCACATGCAGACGTGAGAGTCTGGCCACTGCTCCAGAATTTAATGAGGTCAAAAGTACTCCATTTAGTAGATATAGAGGTTTGCAGAAGAATAGTTGGATTTTTGTTATCATAATCACACATATATATGGTGTCATACACATATGGCACTCCAGAAAGCAATACAGTCTGTCATTATGGAGAGTCAAATTGTGCCACCTAATGAAACTTAATGTGCCACTTAATTGTGCCACTTAATGGCCAAGCTACATAAAGTGATAAAAGCAATTCTTTCCATGTGACAAACAGTGCAGATGAGGACTCCAATGCCTATTGCACCAACCTGCCCAATCAACCAGAGCAATCAATGCAACCTCTGAAGACACCCTGTCTTACCTATAAAAGGCAGCTGCAGCATTTACAACTGAGGGCTCCAACAGAGAGAAAAACACAAATTCATCTACTCTAACTCCCCATTTGCACCACAAACCCACATCACTGCTTCTTGTGCTCTCCCTTCTGAGCCCAGGCAAAAGAAACAACAAGATTTGTATTTCTGCTCTAAATCCATGTTATGAACAGCAAATACAGCAGATCCAGCAACAGAATGAATAAATAAAAGCTCACCAATGCTACAGGCTGAATCTTAGGGATGAATTCCTCTCCTCTTTCTTTGTGGGATTTTTAAAAAATATTTTCTCTTAAGCACTATAATGATGGATGATGAATGGGACAGTTATCTGAGCACTGGAAGTGCTTTGCCACTGACAAGTCAAATAACCTTTCTGTGGTTCAGGGTACCAATTCTGGAGCAGATCTGCTGGAGGCCTGTCAAGATAACAATATCCCCACACCAGCTGCTGGCAGTGGGATTTTTCATTATATATGTCACTAAACTACAGAGGGAAGCTTCTTACCACAGAAATAAGAGGATGAAAACATGTTTTTCCTGAAGATTTTCAGCACTGAGAGTGACATATTCCAGGGTAAAGCATGAATGACAAATCACTGTGTTTTGATCCATGAGAGCACTCCACTGAGAGGGAATTAGCACAGTTTGAGAGTTGGGACAAAGGGAGCAATGGCCCCAAGGGAGCTGCCTGTCCAGGTACAGCACAGCTGGCACTGGCACTTCTGTCCCTGTCTTGCAGGGCTTCAACTGATGCTCTGCCACAAATATACCAATAGCCCATTGGTCTAATTCATATTTCCAAGATATTGCAAGTGACTCATAAATGAAATGTGATGGTGGTATTTGTGAGTAGAATTGTCACAGCAGTGTAAACACATTGGCTTTTATAAAAAAGAAAGAGAAATATTATATATCTGTATCTCTGCTAAAGGGTGCAGAAGGTGACCAGCAATGCCACCTATGCCATTGGAGATGTTTGTACCACAGACACAGTGAGAAACTACAGAAATGCACCCCCACACAGTTGTTTCCTTGCAAATCACTGTTCCCACCACTTCTTACCTCCCATATCCATGGAAAACACAACACACACCAAGGCCCTGAGAAAACCAGCAAATGTCAGAGGAGCAGCATCTTTAATAATACTTGTTAAAATCTGATCATTGTTTTCTATGACACACAAAGAACCCGGACTGTTCTCTGGCTGTGCCACTCCTTAGGTCACCTCTTTTCCATGTCTTTGAAAATCTTATTTAGTCTTTTTGACTTCCAGTTCATTCACTCTGGTTTGAAAGAATCTGCTGTTTCCTCCATACATCCAGAGTTGAGGAAACTATTAAAGGAAACCTTGGGCATTTGAAGCTCCACAAGAAGCCAGTCCCAGAGTTCCAAACCCTGCCCTGATCCTGGAAAGCCATGCATGGTCTCCTCCTGCTAATGAACAGCCTTTTCCTGCAAGGCGTTATGGGGATCTTTTGTCTCAGGAGCTTTGTGGCATATTATGGCATAATTGCTTTCTTACTGATATTCAAATGTCAAAACTTCAATTCTTTACATCTTACAAAAGAATTCAATTTTCATGTCAGGTCGAAGATCTCCATGGAGTTGCAGGTTCTGTACCCATGGCAGAGGATTGGAATGAGATGATCTTTAAGGTCCCTTCCAATCCAAACCATTTCATGATTCTTTGATTCTAGGTTAAAAGAAGTTATAAGAAAGCTAAGCCTGAACTTTTAAAAAACGCCATTATTAGAAACCAGAGAGACACAGAAATCAATTTGTTTTCCCAGTTTTAATTTATTAACTCCTCAAAAACCACTTAGGAAGGCTTTTTCTGAGAAGGGGTTATGCTCCAGGAGCACACTTCTTCCATGGGCACACATTTGTAATTGAGGGAGGTGTAGTTAACACACATTTGGCTAATGCCTCATTCCATGGTGCTTGTCTCCCCACACAATCCCTTGGCTTTCCTCTGTGAGGGAGGGATGTAATGAATACCTCAGATAAAAACCAAATAGCACCGTTCAAGATGGTGATAATGGCACATTAAAACAACACCTGGCAGAAGTACCTGCAGATGGGACTGAGCCATAAAAGGAAAGACTGCAGCTACAGTATTTCCTTCAAGGAGTGAAATGCTGACAAAGTACAACTGCAGGAGCCTTGGCACTAAGAAGACAAATCAGGACACTTTCTAAGGAAGGATGTCACCAGCAACATCCTCCATCATTCCACCACAGTGGCACTGCTGTGAGACAGTGTCAAGCCTTGTGGAGGTTGCACTAGCAAATAAAAAAATGGGAGCAGTCCTCAGCATCAAGCATGGAACTAATCCCTTGGCTCCAAAGTCATCAGTTATTGCTTATCTGCATGTCAGCTTTTCTAATACACTGCCTATAAGCTGGAAAATAGCCCAAATTTGTATCAAGAGGTAGAGGGGAGAAGGAGTTGAGGCCACCTTCTAACAGCACTTTTTCACAGGCATTAGGAGACTGCCTTGCACTATGAGACTGCAATTGAAGGTTTTGACTATAAAACTTACAAAAATGAAATAATAACTGCATCTCTTAGAACCTGGAACATACACTGATCTATATGGCTGGTATTATTTTTATTCCTTAGAAGTTTAAATATGAAGCTTAGCTAAACGTCACTCAAACATACATCGTGATTCAGACCATGAAGACATTAAATTCCATTATCCCTCCTATCTGCTAAGGCCAGAACTGGGGTTGGGGAGCATCATGACCTAGAAACTCAGGAATTCTTTAATCTAAACTATCCTGACCTCGGTGACAGCACATGGCCCCAAACTCAACCATCTCAGCAGGGCATGCATATTATGATAATACCTTTATATGCATTTTGTACATAATGCACACACAAGGACACAGTGCAGCAACAGTGGGGCCAGACCCAAGGACACAGGGGAGCTGCTTGCTGGCAGATTCAGCACTGTCAGCCTTATGGTCAAAAATCATGCCCTAAACTGTGTCAGCCAGGTCCCTAATAGGTGTGGAGCTTGGGACATACATCTGCTTTTGCAAGTGAGCATCCACTGCATGGGAAAGCTTACACTCTCAGAAAAACACATTCCAAATTAGAAAATAAAAATCCTAGGAATGGAACTGTATTGCTCTTCCCTTAATGCTGTATTACAAGGGAAATACTAGTATTTTCTGCAGAAAAAAAAGGCATCTAAGGAGTTGGAGCCAACAGCTTTCAAAACATCCCCAGCACCTGGTTTGGACTTGTTTGCTTCATTATTTTCTTTCCCTTTGCAATGTGTAAATGGAGTTCTTCAGTAGGGATCCATCCCTTTCAGCTCATTCAAGCATATAGCTCTACTCATGCCATGGAGAAATGGTCACATTGTCACCCTTCCAGCCTTAAACTCTCCTAACCTGAATGCTGGAAATACCTGGAAATGGATGTTTTGGCAGAAGAACTATTTATGTTTGACACTTGCTTTAAATGCAGAACCAAAAGAAATTTCCTTTCATTAAAATATATAATTAGAGGCTCTTTTTAAACAGTGGAAAAAATCCTGTCTTGTTTTAGATGAAGAGTTTCAGCTTCTTTGACTTGAAACAAAAAGCATCTGTTCTGGCAATCTCCCACCACAATCATACATCAGCTGTTAAAAACACCTTGAAAGGCACAAAATTAAATGAAACACACCTGGAGCCAATTTGGACATGTATTTGTTTTCTAAACAGTATTAAATTCAAATCAGTATCTTGAAATGATAATATAAGCACATCAAAGTCAACAGAAATAATGAGAAATGGCCTTATTCATACCATGATTACTGTCTGTATATTCTTACCAAATACTGGTTATTGTAACTCCTAAATAACTTAGTGGAGCTACCAGATCACAAGATCAGACTGAAATTAAAACTAAATATAAAGGCAAGTCCTCCAGTGACTCTATCCAGCCTACCTGTAAGAGGTGCAATACTTCAACATCCACCCAAGTCATGGCTACTTGGAGCAGACAGGAAACATCCTTTACTTCTGTAAAATCTATAGGTTATTGATTCCTCTTTGCTGCAATTGTTCAGACACCAAAAACATGCTAGTCTGTAAAATGCAGTCCATAGAGCTGTGTTTGCAATCACAAGATATGTTCTCTGCATAGTGCCCAAAACATAAACCAGGTTTTTCTTGATACTGTGCACAGCACAAAGGCAGTGGTTCAGTGGGTGATGCCTCAGTGACACCATTCCCATCTCTGATACTTGAGTAAGCAGGAGTACACATTGCTCTGTATCAATTCCACTCTTCTCCCCCACCCTCCTCACCACTGCTCAACCAGCTCATGTGCTGAGGAGGAAGAGGATGTGATTGGGGCCACAACATGGCACTGGGACCCACCACCACATTCACGTCCACATACACAGCCCCTGCTTCCCCCAGCTTGAGCCTTGGGGAATCTGCTGCACCACTGCTGTGCAATTTGGTTGAAATTAGTCAGAAAGTTCATAACACATTAGAGAGCACAGGCAACTAGCAGAGACCACACTGCATCGGTGCCCAGCTATCGAAAACCAGCTGTGAATGATCTACAATATCAGGAAGACATTTACTTGAACAGTAGTGAGGCACTGGCACCTTACCAGAGAAGCTGTGGATGTCCCACCCCTGGGACAGAACCAGGCCAGGTCAGGTGGGGCCTGGAGCCACCTGGTCTAGTGAAAAGTGTCCCTTCCCATGGAAGAGGGGGTGGAGCTGGATGCTCTTTGAGGTCCATTCCAACCCACCCCATTCTAGAATTCTCTGTATCTGGCCATTGAGAGCCACAAACCAAGGTCACACCACTCTATGTCCTACCTCTCTGCACAGAGCAGAGCACAAATTTTTAAGGGATTATTGTTTCCAAGCTGTTCCTTGCACTGGTATCTCCCCTGGCAAACCAGCGAGACAAAAAAGCTGATAAGGATATGGTTTCCATATCAGTGGTGCATTGCCCTGTGTCTGCAAGGAGCCAGCTATTGCTTTGTTTTCCACTTAATGCAGAGATATTATCAATAACTTCATCTCTTTGTAGCACTGGAAAACAACAGAGGGTCAGCCAGGGCTGACACTGAGCCTCTTCCATTGATTATCTATTCATGGGATCATAAAGAGAAAGCCATGCACACGGGAACGGAGAGCACTTCCCTGGATGGGATTAGAAAGATGCTATTTTCAAAATGACTATAAAACTGAACAGCAAGAGAAGATTGTACTTGATCAAAGAAATAAAAGAAATGCTACTGTGGCCCTTCCTTCTGTGTTTCAGAACTCACTTTATTCACAAGAACTCACACTTTCTCCAGAGATTATGCATGCAGGCCTTACACGTGCTCAATTAAAATAATCTGGGGAGATCTTTCTTAAAAATAAATCCAATCCAATATTTTTTCAGAGTTTTCCATTCAGTGAAAGCAGCTGCAGGTTAGCACCACACAAAGCACATGAAAAGCTGCCATTCCCCTCCTAAAACACAGAGCAAAACTCACAATACTGAGAGCAAAGTTGAGTTTAAGATGCATCATATGCATGAGATGTATCTATTTTTACCCAGTTTTAGCGCTTGCATTCAAAAAATTGATGTGTCTAAATCTCTTCAATAAAACTAGCTTTGCACAAAATGGGTGGGATTTCCTTGAGGGCTATTTTCCCATTTCCTGAATGCTTATTTTTGTTTCTTTAAAATCAAAGGACAGCTCCAAGGCAGAGCACATTGAGAAACAAGGAGTCATTCAGAGCAGACTCTGAATTTTCAATGCAATATTTTAATTAACCCATAATTCTCTTCCAAGTGTTTTAAAACAAAAGGATAGCTTTTTATGAGCAAGGTTACTATTTAGAAAATGAAAATATCATCAGACTTCAGACAGATGCATGAATTTCACTGAATGAAAACATCTAAAAATGAAAAAAAAAATCTATCACAAAACACAAAACAGGGTCAAGTGCTCTAAAATGAAAAACATTTTAAATCTTTACTTTGTTTTGCAAACAAAGGCAGCATAGGATGAATAGAGATGGTTTCACTATCGGCAAAACCAGGCAAAGTTCTACAATCAAACCAACATACTTCTTTCCTTTAAAAGATATTAATAAATGCCCCAGGGCTACCTTATTGTTCAGATTCACAGAGCAACCCATGGCAACCCAACCTTCCCCACATCAAAGAGTACTCAGAAAGGTATTAACAGTAAAGGTATTAACAGTTTGGGTGTTGATTAAGACAATCAGTAGATGAGACAATTGATGTAAAACATCCTGTTTATAAAACCATAGACTACTTTGGGTTGGAAGGGACTTTTAAAGACCATTTGGTTCCAACACCCCTGCCAGGGCCAGGGACACCTTCCACTAAACCAGGTTGCTCCAAGCCCCATCCAGTCTTGACTGGAGCACTTTCAGGCATGGGAAGTCCACAGCTACTCTGGGCAACCTATGCCAGGGCCTCATCACCATCACAGAGAAGAATTTCTTCCTAATATGCAATCTAACCATGCCCTTTGTCAGTTTGAAAGCATTCCCCCTTGTCCTGTCCCTCCTTGCCCTTGTCTCAGTTCCCTCTCCAGCTCTCCTGTGGCCAGTTTGTGTACTGGAAGGTGCTCCAAGATCTCTCCAGTGCCTTCTCTTCTCCAGGCTGAACAACCCCAAATTTACTCAGCCTTTCCTCCTAGGAGAGGCAAAAAGCCCATCTGGCTGCTGGCAGCATATTCAGGTACACTTGAAGGGCTTCAATGCCAACTGGGAAGCCCAGCACAATGCAGATTCATGGATGGAGCAGGGATGGAACCTCCCCACCTTATCAATTCAAAATCAATACACTGCAGCACCCCAAAACTGCTTCCCATTATTTCACTTTTGCCTTATGAGACTTCAAAAAAAACTGACAAAACTCTGAAGTAAAACAGCCTCTACCCTCTGCCCACAAATATAAACGCATTTAACACAAGACAGAGTTGTTCTGATCCTGCTAACATCCCCCCTGACATTACCAAGAGCTCCCTGTGCCCATCTCATAGGGACCAGGGCATCAGTGCTGCCCTTTTCATTTGGATAGGCCTTTATTCAATTAGACCTAAGAGCCAGGGAACAACCTTTTTCATTTTGCAACATGCTCAAACCAGTATTTGCCCTGACACAGGTTCTGGATGTTCCCGAGCTGAGCGGTGGGCAGGGATTATGTGCTAATTGCAGTCGCTCTCTCAGACATGCTGCAAGACAGATCTTTGTGACTAAAAGGTTTATTTCTGTCAGCAGTCTTGAGAGGGCTCATTGTAAGTGATCACCAGATGTCACCAATTCTTCATAAAATATAACAGAAAGAACATTTTTTTCCCAGCAAAAACAACCCACAACCATCAAAGTGTAACAAGAGCCATAAATACACTGTTCTGGAGTATCTCTAGCCATAGTATAGATTCTTTTTATGTTATATATCTAAAATAACACCGACTGAAAAAGGAATGAGGCATTCTAACAATGTCAGCACTAATGACAAGCTCTCATGAACAGATACTGACTTCACCCCCGCCTCCAAGACGATGATTAACACATCTACAGCAGCACACACAGCTCCAGCCTCCAGCACTGAGAATGAGCCCCCATCCATGGAAATGGAAAGGACCAGAGAAAATGGCCTCAAGTTGCACAAGGGAAGGTTTAGACTGGACACTGGGGAAAATTTCTTCATAGGAATGGTTGTTCAGCCTTGAACAGGCTGCCCAGGGCAGTGGTGGAGTCACCATCCCTGGAGGCATTTAACAGATATGTGGCACTTGGGTCATGGTTTAGTGGTGGGCTTGGCAGTGCTGGGTTAATGGTTGGACTTGATGATCTTGGTGGGCTTTTCCAACCTCAGCAACTTTATGAAGTAACATGACATTGCAACCCAAGAGAGCAAAATGACAGGTGGGAATAGGATGTATCTTCACCTCTCTTTAAGGAAAACATACAAGAGGGTAAAAAAAAAAACAACAAACCAACCAAAAAAGTTTGGCACACAGACCTGTGTGCTTTTCCAGGGGAACTCCCCAAGATGAATTTACGTCACACTGGTGCAAATTAAAGGCAAACTGCCCTCTAAATGGTCACTCTGCAGCCCTGGTCACACCCTGGCATCTCCCGTTCCAGGGGGATTAAGCACAAGACTCGAAGGTGTTTTCTCTTGATAACTTCCCTCTGGCAATCCAAGCAGCGAGGATTCCTGAGATAATGATACACTTCAGTGCTTATATCACTTTTCCCATTTCCAGATCTCAGATCAGATTTGGGTACTGTTTTCATTATCAGCACAGAAAAGTGTCTAAGCGACTGCCATCCCAAATCCATCAGGACACGTGTCACTCATCCCTGGTGCAGTGACACAAGCTGCGGATATGAAGGCTGCCACTCCAAGCATTTCATCTATTTCTGCCTCTGGGTTGCTTCAAATGAAAAATATTCTGTGCACAAGCACTGCATTGCTGCGTGCAGAGCTGTCAGTTATATTTATTTCACAAGCAGTTTAAGACATGACATGAACTGAGTTGCTGGTAAGATTTTACTACAAGCTATCAAAGACTTAAGCAGACACCATCTATAACTACTTGCTTTCATCCTCACCCCCACTGACTCACACTCCCTGCTCCAGCAGCGAGCACAGCCACAGCTGCCAAATCCCCCCGAGTGTCTGCAGAGCCATTACTGGGGCACTGATAGAAAGCAAAGCTCAGCAGGAGGAACCCAAACTCATGATGGTCAGTCAGCAAACCCAGAAGGAGCTTTCACTGCACAGGAGATACCAAACCCAAACCCATGCCCTTGCCTCCATGTGGTGACCTTTGGCCATTGGAAGAGTAACAGATAAATCAATCTGAGGAAGTACTAAAGTGTCCACAAGAATTTGGGAACAGATACAAGGAGCCATCAGTGTACTGGAAAGCCAAGAGCTCGCTGGACTTACTCCTGCCAAGTAATTCCATTTTGACAGAGGCTGATTTGGGATAAGCCGGCAGAATCAAATGGCAAAGCCCTGCTCTTATACTGAGGCTTACAGAGATATTAGGAATTATCAGTATTCTATCTGAGCTCACTGGGCATATGGAATTGATTTTCAGAAGAAAACATGACACATCAGTTCCTTTTTTTCAGGCTGCAGGGACTTGGGGTGCAAAACCTAAGGGCTCCTCCATGAGCATCAGTCCACAGACCCAGCCTGCAGCTTGGTTTGCTGGAGCTGTACTCCTACTCCAAATGTAGAGAAAATGCTTACCAAATGTGTTTTAGCTTAGGCTATGACCCTGGCAATTTCTCAGAATATCAACAAGTCCTCAAAAGAACAGGGAAAAACCACTTTCAGCTGTGGCTTTCTGCTGGGGGTATGAGCAATTAAACCAGAATCCATTAAAATGATGAGGCATACATGACCCTGTAGAATTACTTTGTATTAAGAACATATTTGGCTATCTCTACATGTGAATGCATTCTGAAGATAAAGATTTATTTATTTAATATTAAGGGATTTTTGCAGATGGTCTTTCAAAGCAGCTCCTTAAAAATGTAAATTTGCCTGCAAGATATGAGGACACATTTTACACAAATAAACATATTTGCATTTCATTTGCTAAGTTCTATTTACATTCACTTTTTCACATATTTACTGCAGTGCGATTGTTGAGGGCTTTAACAGTTAAGGCTACATCCAATCATAATAAAACTCAAAAGCAAAAAATGAAATCTTAGCTTTTGCTAAAGTTGTGTAAGGCCCCAAAATTCCAAATGCAACAAAAAACCTACATCCTTACAGTACGTAAAAATCTACTTATTCAATTGTCTGCTTCCCCTTTTACTCTATGATGTCTTTAAAACACGTGCTCAAAGCCAGTGGCTGAGATTCCTAGGGGGGTTATTTATGTACAATTTTGGGTGTGGTTTGTGTGTCCAATAGATGATGGGCATAGAAAGGATACTCTCCTCCTGAGGAAGGATGAAAGCACCATTTTCTGTAGCACCCCCCTCTTGCCCTGTGTCTCCTGCATGTGCAAGAACTCCTTGCTCCCTGAGCATGAGAATTCCTTGCTCTCCTTTTGCAAGAGATAGGCAGACTTTGATGTCAGAGTCAGCACAGGTGATTTCCCAGCAGCCTAGGGATGAACTCTGGGTTTCCCAACACATGCTGCTCGTGAGGCTCCCCACAGCCCTGCTGCTTTCAACACCAGCCACACATCTGCTGCTGCTTGCTGAGCACTGACAAATCCAGCTGTGCCGAGCCTGGCAAGGAGCTTTGCTTCCAGCTGAGACGTCTTCAATTGCTCCCCACATCACAGATTGGATTTCCTGTTGCTCCACAATCAGCACATCTCTGCTGGAAAGCTTCCCCAGAAAAACTGCAGCATCCTGAGCTACAGAAAAAAAATTTAAAAAGCAAGGTGAAAAGAAGGGGAAAGAAGTGAGGAGGGAAGACAAGAGGGAAAAGAAGGAATCAACCAAGCCATGTTGGCTCCTCTTCCTTCTCTACTCCAAGCATCTTGGATACACCACCTTGTAGATAATTTCTATAGATCAGGATGTACAAGCCATCTCTAAAGGACCCAAAGTGTCCAAAGTGACCTTAGACACTTGTACATGGTCCATGGGGGCTCTGCCCAAATCATGTATGGTGTGGAACCAACTGCAATAAGCAGTTGCACACACATTGCACTAACTTGGCATTACTTTATTCTGATTTCCTACCTGGAAACTTTTACAGAGTAGGTGCAAGTTTGGACTTTTGGAGGTTGTTTCCAACAGATGGCAGAAAATAGGGAGAAGTGCCAGCATTTTCTTTGCAAAAGCTGGCTGCTAAAGCTTCCAGAGACAGCTCCGAGCATCTTTGCTTGCAACTGTCGCAGCAAGAAATTACACAAAAGGTACATAAAGGTGGTTATTGAAGCATGCAAGCTTTGGAACTCACAGAGGAAAATGTGCATGCTTTCAAAAACAATAAACAGGATGTTTCTAAGTTGCAAAATTCACAGAGCTGGTTTGCAATGCTCACTTGAAGTTTTTAGAAGCTTTCTCACTGGCATAAAAGGAGAACGTACTTCCTTCTCTTCTTCCTCCTCCCTTGTCTTGTAAGGTAATTTTAATTTTTGCCTTAAGAAGAGCAGTAATGCCTCAAAGACTCCAGCTGGGCTGGAGATGCTCCCCCAGCAAAGCACAAGATGTTAAAAAAGTGGCAAAAGAAAAAAAAAAAAGTGGAGATGGGGAAAAGAGGTCAGTGAGGTAGGAGGAAAGCACGGGTTTTCCATGGTGAGCAGCAGGCCAGAATCCCACCTGCCGACCAAGCTGCTGAATCCTTGCCACCTGTCTGCTTACATAACATTTCCTCCAGCTTATATCTAACAGCTTGGAAACTGGTATAGAACATCAAACTCTAAATCAGTGCTTCATGCTGACACACCATATGTCAGCGTGTACTTAGGTAGTCACCAAAAGTGTTAACAGCAATTATTTAAAAATTATTACAGTTTATTCATGCAGAGAATTCCTTCTTGCATTGACTCAAATCCTCCAAGACAAGAAATTTTTTTATGAGCTGCATTTTCCCTCAATTTTCAACCTGATTTTGTGGTCTTTAACTATTTTAATTTCATTTTGGTTTAAAACAATGTACTTTATTACTGAGGTATTCATATACAGTGCTGTTTTTAGGGGAAATTACTTAATGCTACTAAAATCAAAAGGTTTTCCTCCCAAGCATGGCACCTTCTCAGTGTTCCCTTGGTTCTGCAGAAGCAAGAAGATTCTCCTGTCTCCTGGTGCTGCTGTTTAGAACATCTGATCACCACGCCTGGGAACAGCATCCACAGAAAACCAGTACAAAACCCTCTCAGTTCCCTTAGGCCTTTCACCCGAGAGCCAGGTGGGAAAAAAGCTGCACAGAAGAGCCTTTTTTCTGTGTGCAAAGTCTCCATCACTCAGCTTGTAGCTTATAAGTCAACTGCTAAAGGAAAGAAATTATAGTGCATAAATCCACAAAAGGAGCTGAAAATAAAAATAAGGGAGCAGAAGGGAGAGCCCATTCCCATGGGCTTTTCTCCAGTGGCACAGGCAGACCTGGGAAGCTGCAGTCAGCACTGACATAGGCTCTCCCTTGGATGAAGACAGCACAAATAAAGAAAAAGTAATTAGATGAATCAAGTAGGGAACTACTTATCAGCTAATTAAAATACCCAATTAATCATAATTTCTTCAAAACAGTCTGCTAAAAATGGGTCAATAACACCCAAGAAAAAAAGAAACAGTCTATTTTGTCTTTATTTGGTGCCTTGCATTGCACACCTAATGCCACCTGCCTGCCAGGGTCTCCATGTGGCAGCCAGATCCTTGAACTGGATCCTGGATCCCTCAGACCAAAACTCCAGACCAGTCTTGCACTGAAACTGCTGATCCCTTGTCACACAACCAATATACAGAGAAGTGTAAATCAACCTAAAACAGGGGGCATGGCAATTCTCCTCCCTGTTCCACACTAACAAAATCTATTTTTCCACTTGTCTGTACCTTTTGCTGTATGGGTCAGCAGTGCAGGGCTAGGGCAGAATGAGTTTTTATTGAAGTCAGTGGGAGCAGGGAGCCACAGCAGCACTGGATTGGCAAAAACCTGCTTGCGTCATCTGTCATCCTTCCAGCTCCTCACTGCTTTTAAAATCTGGGGGAGAATTCACAGTACTAAAAGGCACAGAGGGGAAAAAATACCCCTTCCAGTTTCTATCTGTTACAGGTAGTAAATTCCTACAAACAGCCCTTACTGACAGAAAGGTCTTTCCATAATTGAGCTCATACTTTCCTCATCAAAGATAACTGTACACTGATGGTGGAAATATAACAGCAAAAAATCAATAGGTGATGTTTTACTTGCTCTGTGGTTTTTGGTATGAAACATTTGGGGGGGGTTGCTTTTTCCTACTGTAACAAGCATCAAGCCAAATACAATAATGAAGGAAAATTAAGACCAACATCTTCCACAGTGCTTGGGAGTTTCCTCACATGGAATCACAGAATCATTAAGGTTGGAAAAGACCTCCAAGACCACTCCACAGTATTCACCATTAATGTCATAAGATATATAGAAATAATAATTTTTTTTTGTTTTAAACTTTTAAAAAATATGAACTTGGGTGCTAACATGTATCTTAGAAAGATGCACAACTTCATGCAGCATAGAAAGATAGGACTTATCAGAGAAACGATTCAATAAATAAAGCTCCTGTTTACTCAGTATTTGAACTGTCTCAAGAGGGATGAACCTCACCTGGCTTGGCTTTAGACAGCAGCTGCTCACTCAAAAGCTCATACAGACCAAGACTGTTAATTAGAACATTATTTCTACAAGACTGTTAAGTATTTTCTTCAACACACTAAATTAGATTATTTTTTTACCTTTCTTTGAACAAGTGTTTAGAAGGTTTTCCAGCTCCATAATTCAAAAGCCACAGCAGTCCTGCCAAAGGATACAATGAGCAACAGCCATCTGTAGTGCTGGCATATAATTTCAAATGCCCCTAAAATGCTCTTCCTGCATTTTAACTAAATACTGTTATTTCTTTTTTGAAAACAACAAACATTCATAATCTTATTCCCAACTTCCTTTGAACTTATTGATTGCAGGTGCAATTTGGGTAAAGCCACTGTGGGTTTTTTACATTTCAGGAAGACCCTGAGTGACCTGATCCTTTCACTGCTGATGCTCTCCTCTGCCCTGCACCGATTTTTAAATTCCATCTTCCATTTGCAGTTTATCTTTCCTGACTGGCACCCCAGCAGCCATGCTGAGCTCTGTGTCCTGACTGACCAGCCCCTTTGCACAGGCACCTGAAACATGGCTAAAAATATCTGTCAGGATCACTGCACTTCTCACAGGCTGACTGCAGTTCATGCTTGGTTAGGAAATCCCCTCAAAGAGCTTGGCAGACTCCTGCCTGACACTGGGAGTATGGAAATGTCTGCTTGGTGACCAAAAGGAGGAGAAAATTAGAATAACAAAAAAAATGGGGAAAACCATAGAAGCTTAAAAAAAAAAAAAAAGTCCAGAACTATGATATCCCATTTGATTATTGTATAAATAGCCTACACTTTATCCTATACAAGGATTTCACATTCCCAGATCAAAACATTTCATGAAGCATTTTGCAGATGTGGCTCCAGGCTGTTTTCTGATCCAATGAACATTATGAGATGATGTGACTGAAATGTCAGTAAACAGGTTAAAGATATCTGGAGAGTCAGTAATTCTACCAGATTACTTTGAAATGTCAGAGGTCTCCAGCTCCTTGTTGGGGATGATGGCTTTCTCTGGAGCCTTTCCAAGGAGGGGGAAGACAAGATTTGGGGATTCAATACTGCCTCTTTTCTAAGTATTGTTAGTATTTTATGTATGTTAGTGTCAATAAAAATAAGTTATCTCCATGATACTAAGTTATTGCAAAAGAACACTTGCCAGTGGGAATCCAACTTGAGAAGGACAGGGCTCCCTGAGCTCAGGTTACCAAAGACTTCCACCTGTGTGAACAAGGCAGTGCAGGTGAGATGCCAGCACACACCAGATCCACATTCAGGGGTGTAACAGTATCAAACAGGGAACCAAAGCATTTCTGTAACACTTCTCCAATTCTTCATCTTTTATGAAGATGACTGCAAGGAAGTGTTAAATAGATAAATGCATCAAGATAGAAAAGATGAAAGAGGATAAAAAAGAGATGTCTGTTCACACAACATCATGAAAAACACCTCAGCCCAGTGCAGAAAAACAAAAAAAATTAAAAAGAGATACAGTGTTTCTGAAAACATAAAAGGAGGCAATTTGAAGAAATTTGATCCATTAGGAAACTGCCATCAACTTAAGAAAATGGTGAAATATGACTTAAAAAACGCCAAAAAACTTCCAAATATCCCATCAGGCCAGAAAGAGGATGGATCTGGGAGAGAACTGCTCAGGAGGGCAGGGCTCCAACTATTTTCCTGGGCTGGTTGCAGCTGGCCCAGCCCCGTGTGTTGTCTGTGCCACCTTCTGCAAAGGAAAACAAAGTATTTCTGTTTTAGAAGAGCCAAAGGAATTAGCTATAACTGATGAGCTCAGAACAGCAGCCTGCAACCTGCTCACATTTCTAAAGTGAGCCCAGAGTAACTGCACTCCAATTTTCCCCAACTCATTATGTAAAATAAAAACCAGCTGAAAGCCAGTGTGGGGCCACCAAATGCCTTCATTAGCTTCCAGTTCTGTTCCAGTAAAAATGCAGCCAAAATCTCCTGGGTTCAGAGAGGCTGAAATTTTAGCCTTAACAGCCTTTTACGTCCTCAACACTGCACAGCTTCAGCAAGATTTTCTGCCAGTTAGTTTGGACCTAACAAGCCATTTCCCCATTAATACAAACCACAATGTGTCCAGGAGTATTAAGCATTTTCCACAAGGCCCTCTTTTAGAGTCACTTCAAGAATGACAATGCCAAATTATGAATCTGAGACAGATGTTTTCCAGATGTGCTGAGCATCTCACTTAAATGTTGAATGCAGAGCTCTTCCAAAATGCTGTAAGTGTTGTACCAGCTGCATTTAGATCAGGCTGACCCCTGATTTTCTGCTTATGGGAAACTATTCCTAAGGAAAAAACTCTCCAGAAAATGGGCACATCTCGCACATGCCTGTGGGAGGGTGAAGGGTGATGGGAACCATTGAATGGAACAAATGGGACAGGAATGGGAAGCTGTGGATGGAGAGGTGCAGTACTGTAAGCACGACTTCACAGAATCATCATAAAATGGTTTGAATTGGAAAGGACCTTAAAGCTCATTTCATCCAGTTCCAATCCCTGCCATGGGCAGAGACACCTTCCACTCTCCCTGGTTGCTCCACGCCCTGTCCAACCTGGCCTTGGACACTTCCAGGGATGGGGCCACCACAGCTCCTCTGGGCAACCTGTGCCAGGGCCTCCTCACCCTCACAGGGAAGAATTTCTTCCTAAAATCCAATCTCTGCCCTCACTGATGGCATTGAGTCCATGGGAAAGAGCAGCTCCCTCACCACACACTGCTGTGCTGTGTCTGTACAGCTTAAACAATGTTTGAGGCAGAGATGGTGCTCCACTCTGAGCGGACCAAAACTTCTCCCCTCCCCTCAAGGCCCTGCCCAGAAGCACCAGGACATGTAACACCCACCCCACAGTCCTGCCCTGCCACAGCCTCTGCACAGCTCACAGAGAGCTCACAGCACTTCAAAGTCCTTGAGCTGAGTAGGTATTCATGCCACTTCATTTTTCTTCACGTTATTCTAGAATTCAAGTATAGACACTTGAACAGTGGTCATATGAAAGTAGCACCGCAGCGATTTTGTTCAAGACTGTTTTATGACTCAACCCAGAAGAGTGCAGCAGAACCCAGAGAGCAGTTACCCTTCAGAAACTTACACATTACATGGGAGACTCCAGCCAAAAAGATCTATTTCTGAAACTTTCCCTCAGCTCTGATCCAAAAAGGAAGACCAAATGTTAGAGATTCCTGCAAGCCCTCAAGAGATGCTGCTGTTGCTTCCAGTTTACCTGCAAGGCACCCAGGTGCTGTGCCAAGGGTGAGCTGCACACGGCTGATCCAGCTGTCAGCCTTTATTCAGAGACAGAACTCTTTAGATCAGCTTACTCATGGGCAGGTTATGAGAATCACATTTCCAAACAAGATTTGCTTTAATTGGCTATGCTGGTCCTCCCAGAGGAGCATTAAGATGGGGCTTAGATAAAGCTCCCACAGCAAGTAACTGCAAACCCAAAGTTAAATCTGCTTTTCTACAAATATTCAGGAACATTTGCTTCCTGGCAACATTCCTGTTAGTAAACCAATTTGCTAAAATATTCATGAACAGCAAACTACAGGGCCACAGATACAGCCAAATGCTTAGATATGATAATACAACTAAATATTCACCACAAATGTTTTCCCAGTATTTGGCTTGCTCTAGATTAAATGAAAAAAATCCCCTATAACACTGACTAGCATTCAGCATCATGGATTCCAGTGTAAAAACTCTGGTGAGGAGATTGGTTGGTGTTGGACAAGGATCCCCCAAGATTGCCCTGGGCCCTCAGGGTTCTTGTAAGTATCCAAACACTGCAGAGGGACCATAGGGCACCAATATCTCCAAACCTGCCACAAAACCTCCTGCTGAGCTGCCGTGCCAGAACAGCTAAATAAGGATCAATAAATAAAACCCTGCTAAAATTTCATATATTACTCTGAAATAATTTGAAAAATAAAACCCCCCTCATTATTCCTGAAAAACAGCAAAACTCTCAAGTAAATTGCCCGTGTGGCAGACTAAAAGCAAGGAAGGAAGAGGAAAGGTCTGACAGGAGACTGCAGTCACTGCAGGAAGAGACAAACCCCATGCACCCCAGGGCAAACCTCTTCCAGGTGAGCCTTTGTTCAACCCATCAGGCTGTTTGCAGTGCAAACAACCCTCATTCAAAAGGTAAATAAAAATGTCTTCCTTTGGACACATCACACCAATCAACTTTTTACTACAAAGGTTGCATTTAAGTATTTAAATACTTGGATACATTTCAATTGTGAGCTCCCTGCCCTTTGCATGGCTCATTCCTTCTCAATTTTTAGCCTAAAGAGCAGAAGAGACTGAGCTCTGTTTTACTTCATCAAACAGGTTCATTACCATGGGGATATTTTTTTTCACCTAGACCATTATGAGATGAGGAGGCTGCATAATTGTATAATTCCAGCATTTCCTTTCCCTTCCAGAGCTGCAAATCCAAACATGGGTCATCTCTTTATGCCAGGACAGCAGTGGATGGCTTTCAAATCCTGCTGTCCTGCATGCCAAGGACAGTACAATCCCACACTTAGACACAAAGTTCCTCTTTGGACCCCTCATTACCAGTTTCATCCCTGCTTGGGCACCAGGATTCTGTGCTCCATAGCCCTGGCCCAGCCAAACCCCTCCTTCAGCCCTGCAAAAACCTATAGAAAAACCAGCACCTGCCAGGGGATTTTATAGGGACAGGGTACTCAGAGTTGGGATCATTTAACAAGAATTCTGATGCCTTTTCCTGTGACCTTGAGAAAGTCACTGGCTCTCCTCTAGACTGCAATTCCTCCTCTGTAGTGGGTGGATTCCTGTTTTCCTGGCATGCACGGGTGTTGCGAGGTCTAATTCATTAATCTTAGTAAAGCATTCTAGGACACTTTGATGGAAAACGCAAAATATTATCAGTAAAGGCCTTCCATTTAAATCTCACCTGGAAACCTTGCTCTCACTCCTTAATTTGTGATTGATCCCCACTCAATTAGAGGTAATGGGATTTACATGTAGACTCCAGTAGCAGAGCAGACCCCACAGGAAGGTGCCAGGAGGAGCAGTGGTGCTAATCCACAGTAGGGAGCTGGACAATTGGTGCTTGCACTGCACGATCCATGGCTGATCCATGCTGCAACCCCTGGACTGCATTGGGACCACCTGAACCAGCTCTGGGCAAAGGGATGGGGCACAGAGACACCTGCCACTGCAGCACCCCCCCTGCATAAACCCCACCCTGCATAAACCCATCCCGCCATAAACCCCATCCCTACATAAACCCCATCCCTACACAAAAACCCCCATCCCTACACAGACCCCACCCCTGCATAAACCCCACCCCTGCATAAACCCCATCCCTACACAAACCCCAGCCTTACACAAACCCTATCCCTGCACAAAACCCATCCCTACACAGACCCCCATCCCTACATAACCCCCATCCCTACACCAACACCCAGCAATGACAGCACAAGGGGGATGGCTTCATACTGTCAGAAAGCAGGGTTAGACTGGATATTCGGAAGAAATTGTTCCCTGTGAGGGTGGTGAGGCCCTGGCACAGGTTGCCCAGAGAAGCTGTGGCTGCCCCATCCCTGGANAAAAACCCCATCCCTGCATAAACCCCATCCCTACACAAACCCCATCCCTACACAAACCCCATCCCTGCAGAAACCCCATCCCTACACAAAAATCCCATCCCTGCATAAACCCCATCCCTACACAAAAACCCCATCCCTACACAAAAACCCCATCCCTGCATAAACCCCATCCCTACACAAACCCCAGCCTTACACAAACCCTATCCCTGCACAAAACCCATCCCTACACAGACCCCCATCCCTACATAACCCCCATCCCTACACCAACACCCAGCAATGACAGCACAAGGGGGATGGCTTCATACTGTCAGAAAGCAGGGTTAGACTGGATATTAGGAAGAAATTGTTCCCTGTGAGGGTGGTGAGGCCCTGGCACAGGTTGCCCAGAGAAGCTGTGGCTGCCCCATCCCTGGAAGTGTTCCAGGCCAGGCTGGATGGGGGTTGGATCAACCCAGGAGAGTGGAAGGTGTCCCTGCCCATGGCAGGGGGTTGGAACAGGATGAACTGGAAGGTCACTTCCAACCCAAACCATTTTATGATGATTCTATGATACTCCGACACAACTCCCCCCATTTCTACAACTGCACTGATAATTAACTATGTGCTTTACATTCGAAATTAATCTCTTTTAATTGGGTTTTTAGCAGGAAAAAAAGTCTCTACCCAAAGAGCTTTCAAGCCATGGGCAGACAGAATAAATCTGCAGATCACTCATTACCTCCCCATGGCAAGTTTTATTATTTGTGGGAGCAGTTCCATCTCAGGCAGGCGAGCAAAGGCAGATAACCTCACCCCTGGCACTCCGTGAGCCCTGACGAGAGAACAGCTTCAATTCTACACACAAGAAAAACAACTGGGAAATTACAAAGGGCTTTATCAGTACCCCAAGCTGCAGAGTGCTCATTTTAACTCGTATTCCCATGACTTCAGGACATCTCTGGCAGGATTCAGCCCTCTCAAGCATATTAGCAAGAACTGCCTGTTAAATCCTGGTGGAGAGAGGCAGGAAGGGAGAGAAGGCTTTGGGATGCTGGACCAGGTTTTTCCTTGCAGCTACCTAATTGAATCTGCAGCATCCAGCCTGTGGGTATTCCCAGGCACTCAGAATTTCAATTTGCTCCATGGATTTTTATACTGAGCACCCAGAAAAATTAGCATTTTTGCTGAATAGCTTTTAATCAGCTATTTTAATCAGTTCTTTTTATCTTTAAAGCACTTCTTAATCTCCCTGCCTCAGTCTCCCCCTAAAATTTATTCCAGCCATTTGTTTTCCTTCATTCAGCTTCCAGCACCCTTTACCATGATCTAATCATCTTAATCTTTAATGCTCATCTCTACCTTCTAACCTTTTCAGTTTTCATTTAAAGGAATCTCTCTATCTCTCTCAGGTTTGGAGCTTTTTTATTTATTACGAAATTAAGGTTTTCCCTGGCCTCTGTCTCAGCACAGAGCTGGAGGTGTCCCATGGAGAGTCCCCTGGCATCAAGCTGCATGTTGCTTCTCAAAAGGTAACTTGTGGGGGCCTTAAGTAAATCAGCCATTTTTCTATTGATATAATTTATGTAATTTTAGAGAAATGAAGGCTACTTCAAAAGTGTAACAGTATTTGTTTTAATTAATTTGAAATTACTTGGGTAATGGCATGTGCTAGTCTTTCCTTCAACTGGGAAAACTATGGATGCAGGCACTTCATAGAATATTTTAATTTGGAAAAGACCTTTAAGATAATTGAGTTTGGAAATAAAGCAGATAAACTTTTGAGCATCCAAGCTCTTTTCAGGACTGTGAGAAGTTCAGCGATGCAGAAGCTCAGGAAATGTGTCACTTTTTAATCATGACTTTGTAATATCATGCCCCACTTTGCTGGCATTTCTCCAGTTTTACACCACGTAGAGCATTTTGGAAAATCGCTGATGTAATGGTGAGAGCTAATATTAAATTTAACACACTAAAAAAAGCAAAAACTCTCTTTAATGTTTCCTACATAAGGCTCTTCAATATTTAAGTATGGTTGGAGCTCCCAAATTAATGTACAATAAACATGAACCAGACTTGAAAAGAAAAGCAATGTGGACGCAGTGAGTTCAGAGTGCCACCAAATCACAAGCACATGTCAGATGCAAAGAGCACCCAGAAATAGATAAAAAAAGAAAGACAAACACCCCCTGACATAAAGAGTGCTGCAGATAGCAGCACCAAAGCTGGCACAGGAACTTCCACTGGTAAATACAAACCACCTCCCTGCTTCTCCTCCCACACCCTTTAATTTGATTCTCCATCCTCCTCCTCTGCTCCGTCCCCCAACACAACTGCTAAGGCTGTGCATCAAAAAAAGCTTCATTATCACCTCTCAGCTTTTCTGAAAGCACTGCACTGAAGGTTTAGCAGACCCAGGCCTGGAGCAGATGCCTCCCTAAAGCCACCTGCATCTCATTTCCTTGCCCTCAAGAACATCAAGCTGAAACTTGGGGTGCTTCAAACTGAGACCACCTCATGCAAGCATTGTCTTCCTCCACACCATGGAGATTTAGGCTGAGCTTTTCTATTTTCAACATGCAAGCAGTTCCTTTCATACTTTATGTTCATGGGGGGCAGGGATTGCTACACAGTGCTGGGTACTGGCATGGTCCTCCAGCAAGGGAGCCATGCTGCCCATTCCATTAACCATGGGCTCCAGTGACTCCAGTTCAAGCAGTGCATGCTCAGTTATAACATGGAAACAAATTAGAAACAACAATTCTCACTTTTCTTTTTTAAGAAGTTAATACTGCTGCTGAAATATCCTTTAATTCCTTTGTTCACTAGCTGATACATAATAGGAAGCTTTTTGGTTTTATGGGAGATATTATGGCCATACACATCAAGACTGGCAACTGGAGAAGATTAATAGACTGGTCCCTAAATAAGATGAGACAGATAAAAGTCACCAAATAAAACTGTACATGGGGGTCATGCTCATGACTGTTGTAAGCAAATGTTACACAATTTCATATTTAAAAAATAAAAAGCCACATCACAGTTACTCCTGCACTCCCCAAATGGCTACTGCCTCAAATTGAAGCTATAAAAACACCAGGAATGCTGGATAGGGATCACATTAGGCAACACCACTTTTTCCACTCACTTCATCTGTGGTGTGTGTTCCTCCATTTCAGCTTTACTGACTGGAACTAAAATCTGTCACTTGGTCTGTGTAGAGTCCCAGCACTGGAGAAAGAGAGATTGATTTTTGGCCAAGCAGAAGCATGTAATGGCCCTGCTGTGAGGAGTTCCAGTGGGTATAATTCACCTTTTGATTGACCATGTCAAATTCAGTGTCCATTGCAGTATTCCAGTCCCACTTTCCTTCCCACTTGTGGGATTCCCATTCTGGCCATGAGGACCCCAGCAAAGGTTTTCGATTACTAATATGTAATTAAAGATCTCTTTTTGTTGGACTTCTTTAGGATCTCTGCTACTTTTCATTCTTTTCCTTATGCCTAAACTTTCCCTGCTCTTGTTATTGACATTTAATTTCCAGTGAAAGCCCACCTATACCAGGGAGTTTCACAACTGACTCTTAGAGAGCCAAGATTTCCCTTCCATGAATTTCAGGAATGTAAGCATTCCATTGTCTCTTAAAATGGAAAATACTTTTCCATATCTTAAACCTATTCCTAGAAAATTCCTATTACCAAGGCTAGGAGCAGACTAGCAGTCCCATGTTCGCATCCTCACATAAATCAATGGAATTTCCATAATTTACCCCAAAGATTGATGCAGTCTGTTTATTAGGTGTGAAGCTGTCAATCACATTTAAGAGCAGTCAGCCTGAAAAGCCAGGTAAAATTGATCCCTCCCCAAAAGACTAAGTGGAGGGAGCAGTGTGGGAATAGAAAGGAATCCCTCTGGAATTCAGTTTATTAAGAACTGTATCAGCTCTACTGACAGCAAACACATTCCTTCATTTTATATACTACTTATCTCTCTTTATAACACTTTAAACTCCTAATTTATTTACACTGGACACTGAAATGATCATTAGAGGCTCGACCTCCATGTCAAAGCCCCCAGCCTCCTCCCACAGGGATTAATTGCCTCCCTCCCAGCAGCCCCTCCCCAGCTCGCTGCCACCAGAGCAGCCTGTCAGCACTGCTGCAAAGTTAAATCTGCAAATATTAATTGCCAGCTGGGAAAAGTGCCATTAGCTCGCACTCAGGTTTTTTCCAGCTGGAAAGACAGAGAGTGTTAAATGGAGCAGATTTCCTTCCAGCCTCCCAACCAGCAATGGAGCGGGTCTGCCTGCTCTGCAAGCACGTAATGAGCAAAACGTTCAACACCTTCCCAGAGATGTTTTGAAATGCTATTCCGTAGAACAAATTACTTCTAGAAGTAACAAAGCACAGAACTAACACATGGACAACAAATAAAGTAGAGAGGAAATAAATCACCACCACCTGAGGCTGAATTCATATGTATTTGAGATTACTGCAGTGATACGAGTTATCAGCCTGCTTCTTTGTTTTTTCCAGGTTTGTAATTTATTTACATTCAAGCATAGAAAATTTTCTGTCAACATGCAGAAGATTATAATTTTCCTTAATTAGAAAAAAACTTTTTGAAAACCAGAGGAAAGATAGAGTAGTTGAAAATGAAAGATGCCATTACCTCAGGTAATGAAATCATAAAATTATGGGATGATATGGGCTGGAAGAGGCTTCCATCAAAACATATAGTGCAGGGTCAGACTAGGTTGCTCAGGGCTGCTCCCAGGCAGGTTCTGAAAGCTCCCAGAGATGGAGATGGCACCTGGGCAGCCTGTCCCAGCACACCCATCTCCAAGGGAAAGCCATCTCCTTCCATCAGGCTGAACATCTCGTTTCAGCTGTGCTCTTGGCTTCTCACTCTCTCTCCATGAAGGGCCAGGTTCCATCCTCTGCCACACTCCCTGTGCATAAATGGCCTGAGAGAACACATAATTCTGGCTCTTTCAATGTGCAAACACACACGTGTGCATGTGCACAGCAACCCCATACACAGGCATGCACACTTTGGAAGACACTATATATAAATTCATGGCATAAAATACTGTTCTGTGCAACACTGTAAGCCTCAAACCAAACAGTGGGACTGTGTGTATAAAAGAAAGGAGAGACTTCTTCTGAAATTCTGTATAAAATAGGTACAAAATTATGATTTATTATGGGGCAAGAAATGACCTTGTATAACGAGGATAATTACTGTCAGATACTTGCTTAAAAGGAAAAAAAACCCCATATATTTTAAGCAATGGGACAAAATTATTGAAAAATTAATACTGACATTTCAGCAGAGAAGGAAGAGAATGGGACTGGAATACCAGACATGAACATGCTTTTACAGCATACTGTCTCTGGATAAAATTCTGTCAGATTTCATAAAATCAGAGCTTTGGTACAAGCTGGACTGAATGGACAAAAAAATAATTAAGTAATCGACACAGGTATAGTGCATTTACATAATGGAAAGTTCAAGAATTTGGTCAGCTAAGTTGGATTGAATTCATGCCAGAGCACAAACTCAACAGCTGCACCACAAAGCTGCTGTACAGGCTGGCAAGAAAAGCTGAGCTTTTCATAATAAACCCAATCCACCTGGATAAAGGGAGGATGTCGGAATCACAGAAAATAATGAATGATCTTGGGCAAGCAAACGTGGCTGCCTTCCTCTAGCAAGGGAAGAAAGGATGGAAGGGAGGAAGGGAGGAAGGGAGGAAGGGAGGAAGGGAGGAAGGGAGGAAGGAAGGAAGGAAGGAAGGAAGGAAGGAAGGAAGGAAGGAAGGAAGGAAGGAAGGAAGGAAGGAAGGAAGGAAGGAAGGAAGG